>JAPFFP010000070.1:14985402-15007710 GCA_026153255.1 Solanum medicagineum
AGGAGTCTAGTAAAAGAAAGTTTTTTAGTTTTTGTATATTTTAGGAGTATAGTAGAAGAAAATTACTTAATTTTTAAAGTTTATTTTTGTTGAAAAAAGATTTTATGTAGGAATTAGTTCATAATAAGAAAATCTTCTTCATTTAATTTTTATTATGTTTATTATAGTCAATATTTAATATCGTTAAAATCTATATCTATCTATATTATATTAAAAGTGTGAAGGCTTTTAGAAATAAAATGTTGTTTAAACTTTTGCCCTTCATTAAAGGACTCTCCTTTAGACAAAATTGTCTTTTCACACTTTTTTCTTTAAATTATTATTTAATTTATATTTATAATATATAAGGAATCCTAAAATATATGAATTTCTAAAATATAAGAAAAAAAAAACCTAATTTATCAAAAGTCCTTGCAATAAACAAAATCGTCTTTTTCATACTTTCTAATTATTATTTATTACTATTTTTATTATAACTAATTTTCACATATGAAAAGGGTTTAATTTTCTCTAAAATATACATGTATATAAAGTGAAAAGCTTTTTGTAGTCTTTTTATGTAAAGAAACTTTGTTGTATTAGTAATATATAGAAGTGTCATGGGAAGGAGCTCGCGGTCGACATACAGCTTGCCGCCTAGGCTACTTCGCTAATTTCGGTTGCAGTTGCTCAAGCAAGCAGCAGGTCGACATATCTGCTTGAGCAACTTGGAGGTATATTTGTAGTTTTTTTATGGTTCTACCGTTGTAACTTGTTTATCTTATTATTAGTGCTAAAAAATGTTGCTAATCATGATTATGACATACTAGCTTGAGCAATCTGATGGTACATTCGTAATTTTTTATGGTTCTTCCATTGTAACTTGTTGGTCTTATTTTTTGTGTTAAAAAATACTGTTGATCATGATAATTAAAGTTGCTCAAGCAGAGAACTGGTTGACGCTAATCATGATAATTAAAACTGCTCAAGTAAATAGTTGGTCGACGTGACTGTTTGAACAGCTTGAGAGTATAATCATTATTTTTTTATGGTTCTTCTGTTGTATTTGTTTGTCTTATGTTTTATGTTAAAAATGCTATTAACCCTGATAATTAAAGTTGCTCGAGTAGGCAGCAGGCCTGAGGTCGCTTGGGAAGCAGCTGGTGGTCGACATGCTAGCTTGTCGCCCAACGGCTACTCCGGTAATTGGGCAACTTGAGGGTACATTCGTAATTTTTTATGATTCTTCTGTTGTAACTTGTTTGTCTTATATTTTGTGCTAAAAAATATTTAAATTAAAACAAAAAAGTAACAGATCTTGCGCGGGCCCCAATGTCTAGTCTTCTTTAGATGGAGGGAAAGAATTTAGGAGTCTTTTTGTTAGGGTTTGTCCTAATTTTCTATCATAATTAGCATAAACTGTTTTTATGGAAGTTATTTCTTTTTTTTTAATTTTTTTTTTTTTTTTGGGCTTGTTGAAAAAGATCTTCTCCATAGAATTACATATATCCTACTTAAAATAGAAAAGTAAACCTTAACAATAACCAATGCACAAAAGTAAATCATACCGATTGATTTTATTTTTATTATTTTGTTTCTTGATTGTGCAAAGAAAAATAAAAGAACAAATCTGTATTTATCTTATCTTTCTATTTTGATGACGTATACCTTTTTCTTCTATTGTGTGCCACAGTTTGAAATAATTTTTGAAGTGAAATCTATTTTAGCTTGGAAAATTAATATCCCAGAATGGATCTAAGGGCATGAAGGAGTTCACTTAAACTTCTTCGACAAAACATTACATGTAAGGTACTTTTTTTTAATTTTCTATGTATATAAATATATACATTTTGAATTCTTTCAACACGATACAGGATGACTCAGTGTTTAAGGAAATTCAAGATCATCTAATGTTCCAAATTCAAATATCAAGTACTATATTTTTATTTTTTGAAGCCCTTAATTTGGAGGTATAGTTTATAATGGGTGTTATTTCAATAAGTTACGTATGTGGTTCTCGATAAATATATCGCAAATATGATATTTTTCGTTAGTTTCATCTCATCAAGTGTGCTTAATGTTATTTCAAAACAGACTTTTTCTAATTTGCTTTGTTTTTCATGTTTTAGATCTTTAGAAATTAATAATAGATGTACTTCTATATTTTATTTTATTTTATTTTTGCGGTCGGCATTAAATTCTTTAAACAAAATCATCTCTCTTTTATGCAAAAGCATCCATTTTTCTTAATTTATTTTTTTCTTTTTTTATTTAGTTTCAAGATTCGGTTTTGAATTAGAATTTCTTTATATTTAGAATTTATTCTTGATTTAGGAATATTCTGTATAAATAATTGACAAGTACTATTTATATATAATGTTTAGATTGACACGATACACACGTGCAAAACACATGGAAAAGTTATTGAAAATTTTTGCCCTTTATTAAAAGACTCTTCTTTAGACAAAATCGTCTTTTTACATTTTTTTCTTCAAATATTACATCATTATATATTAAACGTTGACTATAATATAGTATAAATTAAATTGAGAAGAAATTCTTATTATAATTAAATTACTATAAGGAAAAAAAATCATCTAATTAAAATATAATCATCATTACATCAATATAATAATATTCATTGTCATTATTTAACAAATATTGCATTTAGTGTAGGTTAATATTTTCTTAGACATGTTTTTCTTCATTCGGTTTATATCCATTGTCGCAATGCACACGTGCAAAGTACGTACACTCTAAACTAGTAATAATATAATAATTAATTCAATCAATATTTCTAATGGCCTTCACATTTTTAATATAGTAGATATATAGATAAATAGATATAGATTGCATGTGACAGAAATTAGTTTTGTAAAAACCAGAAAGAGTAAAAGAAGCCAACATGGCCGTGGCGATTTTGTGAATGCATCATCATCAATAAGAAGCCAATAAATTATTTGTCTATATTTGCTGCATTTTCTTAGTTTACATAGAATCATGGGAAGACGTACTTGGTTTCTGAGAATCCATACATTATACTGCTAGACAACAACTAAACCTAAGGTATGGAGAATAGCACCAGTCTAGTAGAAAAACAAATAAAATGGCAAAATAAGTAGTAATAGCAACACAAATATTCTCCCTCTCTCTTCCCTTTCTTGATGGGTCGAGTGAAACAACCTTCAAATGATAAAAGAATGAGAAGACATGGTTGGATGAATTACAATTATTGCAAGGGGAACGATTGAATATTAGCTGAGTTAAGCGACCAAATCTTGACGGAGGCAGTCACGCTAGCCCCTGTTGCATTGTTGAAAACGAAGAGTCGTGCTGCTCCATTCACGGCCTTTGTTGGGTAGATTCGCGATGTTATGACTCTTCTTCCTCCTTGAGCAAAGCTCTCCACTATTGAGTGGTCCACCTAGATTCAGTTTATAGAAGTTTATACATTATTGTTAACCAACTAGACTAGAAGAATTGAGTATAAGCTTGATATAAACAAAGATAATACCATAAGGAAATCATCACTTACCAATAATCTCATCGAATATTTTTCACCAGCCAACACTGGTACTGAACTACCATAAACGTGTTTAGCAACTCCCGGAGCCTCTGAAGATCTGCATCAGATCACCTTCATTAGACAAGGACTATTAAGACAAATTAACAATGCCAGATAGAGAAAGTAGAAGCAAACCTAGTTTGATCAGCACAAAAGTGTGTCTCTGCTCGACCATCAGCTCTTTTAGAAATGTAGAAGTAAACTGGCGTTAGCTCAGATAACGTTTTATCAGCAATTACAACAACACCAAATGGTCCCAAAACGCCTCTGCTAGCAGCACCTCCACTAGTAGAGCAACTGAAATCTACAGCTTCTTCAATTATTCCCTGGAGTGCGACTTCGTCCACTTCAAATGAGGCTTCTATATCCAACTGCACCAATGCCAAACAAGTTTTAGGACTGCAGACTAAGTGAGTATTAAGTAAAATGCTTGGAATTCAGCAACAAACCTGTGCAGCTGAGTCAACATGGAGCAGCTCAATTGAGCCTGCTTGAAGATTGACCTGCTTAACTATAGGATCACCCGCTCTTAAGCTTTCAATTTCTTCAACTGGCCATTGAAGTAGATGTGTCCCCGTCTTCTTGTCATAAAGCACTGTCCTTGGAATACTCTGTCATTAATCATATAGGAAACTATTAGAGACATATCATGATTGAGAATTTGATACGACAAAAAATCCAATCTTCTTCACCAATACCAATGCATCGATATATATTTATTTGTATAAGATAGAAATTTTATATCGACTACCAATAATCTCACCGCTCTTTCTATCGATTGTACAACTTTCTCAAAATAAGAAATTTCCCTGCTAAAAGATATAATTTGGCACGATTACTGTGATGCAACCAGAAGATGTGTATGGTGCAAGGTTAAACAACAAAAACAATGTGTTCCATACCTGTACAGATGCCCATCCCTTCTGCAGATCAGCAGATTCACTGTCCGTTTCCGCAATCCATCCCAACAGTACTCTCCTTTGTTTCTTCGGGTCATAAAATGTCTTTGATGCATAAAATTTCCCATAGTCCAGTCTCAACCCAATTCCACAATCCAATTCTGGGTTATCGGGTGTCCATTTGTTCTTTACCGGGTCATAAGTACCAATGGCAAAGTAATCTTCCTTATTGTCATCTAAACTTGCTTTTAGCACATGCTTTATACCCGGCCCATTATATGATGTGTCCAACCCGTTTGCCTCTACAGTCGATACCGGGTAAAAGTCCACACACTCCCACATACCCGTACCCGGAACTGCATGGAGAACTCCATCCAATTGCTTAAAGCTTGTGAAGTTGGAAGTTTCATAAACAAGTGCAATGCCCGTCTTACCGACCTTGGAGCCAATGGTTAGCAGCCACTGCCCATTTCGGGGTCCGCTCCAAGCAGTCGTGGGGTCTCTAAAGTCCTTGACACCAATGCCGGGTGGGGGAACCAGGACCGGGTTGTCCTTGTACTTGACCCAGTCGAGAAGGAGAGGATCTGATAAGTTGGCGGGGTACGCAAGATTTTGCACTTGCACATAATCATCCGTGTCACCAGTGTAAAGCATGACGATCTCACCGTTGGGTAGGATGGTAGCGGATCCGGTCCAGACACCGTTAATATCGTACCATTGATCAGGAACCATGGCAAAAGGCAAGTAGAGCCAGTGGATCAAGTCCCTGGATACCGCATGGCCCCATGTGATATTACCCCAAATAGCTGAATCCGGATTGTATTGATAAAAAAGATGATACCATCCCTTGTGGTACAATGGACCTGTAAGTTGAAATTTCAAAGTAAATTATACGTAATTTTTTCTTTTACGAGTTTCAGTTGTCACTTGGCAAGGTAAGACTTTTTTGTGGTAAAATATTATAGGAAATTTGATTATGTTCCGTACCGAAATTGCTATGTTTTGCGGGAAAAGGGTAATCTACTTAAAGAGAAAAATGACAAGTGGAAATATGGATAATTAATTTGGTCGGTCCCAAACTGATAGAATTATTACATTGCTACAACGAGGTGTGACCCACATAACGTGATTGGTCTCGAAACTTTGTACAAAACTGACCAATAATCACGTGTTTTTTGTATTGCCCAAAAGCCAAAATTAATCCCAATTATATTGGAACCACAGGCCTAATTCATCAGTCTTTCACCCTCAACCATTTTGGCCCATGAATGAACCTCTAGAACGTTAGAATAGGAGTACTCCATCTCTCCTCTTTAACTTGTCGTGTTATTTCAAAATACTCATCCATTTAGAAAAATAATGATGACATTTATTTTATCCCAATTTCATCCTTATCTAATAAATGAAGTGAGATTAAATAAGAATGAGTTAATGAAATTATTTTTCTACTTTCTTAAGGGTCTAAAAGGAAACCGTGAAGGTATACGTAAGCACCCAAAGGATGAAAATTGAAAGTTCCTTCATTAGCCTAAAGAAAATAATAATTAGCCCAAGGGTAGATGATGATACAATCATGCGAGACATTTTATCGTCATCCAACAATAACTTGTAGATTGTTAAAACAAAACTATTACTACTACTATTTTATTGCTTTTTGAAATCGTTAACCTGATGATTTAATCGTAGTTCGGGAATATAGTTAAATATTTGAAAAAGAGTATAATAAATATAGAGATAATTTTATTATATCATTCTATGAATATAACAAATTTAATATTTTAAAAATAACTATAGCTAATAACATAATAAATTAAGAACTAAGTGATACTACGGCTGTCCCATTTTTAGATGGGGACATTCTATTTTAAATGGTGATAAAGAAATCATTAAGAGATTGATCAACATTATTTTACCTTTTGTTTACATTAATTAGTCTTTTAAAAAAAGAGATCTTGAATGTTCAAAATTTGTTAAAACTTTCAAAGACCATATTAATTGTAGAGGTAAAATAAAAATAAAAATTAATTTTAATTCTATTTTAATTTAATAAATGATCAAATAATATTGGATAGACATTTTTAATAAGACACTTATCTAAAATGGGATGGAGAAAGTAAATTATAATATCTCTTAATTGCCCTAAGGGCATAGTTTGAGTGGCAAAGGGTAGAAAATTTGTGGTTAAGGTCACAGTTTCAAACCCCCATGTGATTACCTTACTTTAATTGAAAACAATTTAACCTTAAATTTTTTTTATCCTTAATGAAATAATTGTCCAAAACGAATGTTCCTTTGTTTAATCAGAAAGAATGAATGGAGTAATATCTTTTAATGTTTTAAACTGAATAAATAAAAATAAATATGTATTTTTTTTACTATAATAAATGAGTAAGAAGTAACCAAAAATAGTAATGATAATTAACTTTAAACTTACCATTAGGATCTGCAGCATCGCATCCAATCAGAATCCAAAAGATACCCCAACAGATGAATAGCCATAAAAATCATTAAGAAAAAAATGGTATAAGTATCTCAATTTTGAGATGAAATTACAGAAAAGTCAAAATAAAGAAATTACCGTTCATCCAGTTTTTTTGAGGCTGGAAATGGTATGCAGTTCTTTGCCAGGTCAGCATAGCATTGGACCACGGATACGAAACGTGACTAGCACCGGTGACATCTCGAAAAGTCTTCTCCGAGACTCCCTGAGAAACACCTCTCGACGGCGGCGACGGCGACGGGGAGTCCGGAGAGTGGTTGTTGAGAATCACAAAGGCGGATAAACAGAGCAAAAGGAAAAAGGAGAGCAAAATGCCGGAGACGACTTTAAAGGACTTCCCCTGGCCGGAATTGGGTTGATCCGGGAGGAATGTGTAATGAATGGCGGAGTTTTCCGGGTCAGAATTGGAATGGTACTGGCTGGCCATAATGGAAGATAGAGGAATGGAAGGAGCTACTAGTCTACTTCTCCCATATATAGAGAGATGATGGGCGAGGAAATGCCCGAACTAGACAAATGCGAATTTAGAATTTAAAATTTATAATTTTAGTAAAATAGATTAATATATAATAATAATTAAATAAAATGTTATTATTTTATTGACTGATTCTATTTTAGTTAAGTTTGTTATTTATTTGTTTGTTTTTGGAAAAAAGAGGGAGATAAATGCGCAATATTTTATATTTTTACAAGTAAAAGTGAATTTTACTTATTACTTTCTCGGTCTCAAATTAATTGAATTTTTGAAAATTTTTTAATATTTAAAATATTTGTATTGTTCAAAATTGAATGTGAATGTTTGAAACTTTTTTCATATTTATTGAACTTTTATATTTTCTCGGAGATAAATTATTTTATCACAAAAAGTATGATATAAATTTTATCTTTAATATTTTTCTTAATAGATGTGTATTATATCTCAAATTCAATTAAAATAAGATCGAATAATTTTCAAGAATTACGGAATCTTATTGGGACTCACTTTCATAGATCCGCCCCTGAGGTTGAGTCAAGTGAATTGAGGAGGAAAAGGCTTGTATAATTGGGGTTACACTTGGGAGGGATTTATAGGCTGATTTGGCCTCATAAAATGTTTAGTTGGAACGCTGAGTGTACTCAAAAATAGACTAGTTCCTATTTATATAAACATAAAATAAAAAGTTCAAACCCCTATATGTGTTATAAAATCCAATCCCTCACGCTACAATTATTTTATGCAATGATGTTTGATTAGAATGAAGTTCAAAAAGACAAAAAATAATTGAAATTGTTTACATTATTTCATTAAAGTGAAAATGAAATTGAAAGAAAACATTAATTTACTAAATTAGTGATATTCATAACCAATCAATTGTTTTCACGTGTTAAAAATAATTTGCTTGTCAATTGCTTAGAATTATATTGGTAAATCAAACATTTCTATAAGAGTCACCTACCATGGTATGATTTTCTTCAAAATTGATATTTCGTGTTATAATTTTACTTCTATATAACAATTTTCTATCTAAAACACCAATGATATTAATTATAGCAGTAAACTTTTTATAAAACTACTCCTCTATACTAACTATTTTTTTTATCAAACTTTAGTTTAATAAAAAATGAAATTGAAGAGTTGTAAGGTTGTGTATCGATCAGTTCAATTCGATTTTGAAGTTTATCTGTCAGACTTATCGATTTTTAAATATGTTAAATCGTTATAAAATCATTAAGATTTTGGCTTATTGTTATTGGTATATCGGCTGCTGATTGTTATTGGTTCGATTATTGATTTATCTATTCAGAGTTGACACAAGAAATTATTTAAAATTACTTACAAACAGGGTGACAAATTAAATAAGCTAGCACATTAGTTGATAGATTGCGGCTTACTTAGAAACAAACATGGGCAGTGGGCACATTGTAAAATAATTGGGAGTTTGAAACAATGAAAAATTAAAGCATGAAACTAAATCCTAAGTCAAGAACTTATACACTAAATGATATAAATATAATTTATTAAATTACTATTTGATTATCAATTAACTCGTTAAAATAATCTCAAACCGTTAGGAATCGATAACCTAGTAATAAAACAAATTTAAAATCATTCTCAAAATCATTAATTTCATAATCCATTACCGATATATCAATAAAAAATTTTAGTTTGGATTATCGATTTGGGTTTGATGTTGACTAAAATTGAGTTGTAGTGTATTATTTTTTAATTAATATAATTCTATCAAATAGTAATGGTTATTTCCTATAGAAATGATTTGAGTGTCAGCAAGAGTCGTAATTATTAACTATAAAATTTTGTACATATGAAATAAATGTTTGATAGTTATAAAGTGGTGAATTTTTTATTTTATAAAATATAAATTTGTGAGTCAATTTTTCTATTTAAAAATGTGAAATCATAATTTAAAATTAAGTTTTATTTATTTTTTCTTTTAAAAAATTTAAGATTTTATCTCATAAGTTTAAATCTTGAGATACAATCGGAGATTCAACTGCATGTTCAATCCACAAGGAAATCACTTATACATATTAAATTAGATTCATATTTATGAAATGCAGTAAGAAATTTTTATTCCTCAAATATAGAAAGAATTTTTTTTCAAAACTAATACGAAAATTTCGGTCAAATTTTCGCGTAGGAAAAGGGCACAAAACGCCTCTTCAACTTAATAATAATAACAATAATAATAATAATAATAATAATAATAATATTTTCATTGTTTGTTTTATAGATCTACGTGTTGACACATCATATTGTATTATCCAAATTGGAAGAGGCCACTGAACACGTAAATCCAAACACCACCAAACGTTCTCATAGATTCAAAATGAGCATTTTACAAGAGATGAAATTTTCGCTTATTATATAAGAAAGGGTTGGGACCCGCACGTCTTTGTTGAGGTATTTATTTAAGGGTATTTAAAGAAAAGACTAAAAAAAAAAAAGTAATGAGTAGTATTTTCTTAATTTTGTTTTAATTTAATCAATGTATAATTTTTTCAAAATTAGGAAATCTAAATACTTCACAATCTAAAGTGCAAAAGAATAAATAAATAAATCACGTAACTCTTCATATCCTAAAAGAGGTGCGCGCTTGAATTTGACCTTAATAAAAATTTATATCGAAACTTAAAGGGTAAGAATGCTTTTAACTTAATTTTGTGCTATTGTATGACCTCACTCATGCCTATGTCTCCCACATTAAAATTGATTTTAACGCATATAAATAATAAAATTTTACCGAGTTCAAATTCATATATTCATATAAAATAATTCAAGTCTCAACCAAAATATTTGCAGTATTATAATAAATAAAATAATTTCTATCTCAATTCAACTTCATATTGAAAAAAAAAATTCTTCAAGCTTTAATCGTAAATATTTCAGTAACGATGAAACGAATTGTTACAGGGGATGGTTGGCGTTGATAAGAAAGTGTCTTTTATAGGATCTAATTTTAATTTTACGTAAGACAAAAACATATGTATGTATCCTATATAAAATATTAGTTATGAAAATTCGTGCTGTATAGGCTAAATATTTATTTATAAAATTATTTTTTATGTGAATACTAATTAAATAATATTAAATTTTTTAATTAAATATTTGATAAATATTATTGATATTAATAAATTTTAAATAAATTTAAATTTTTATTCTAAAATATATTATAATATATCTTTATCTAGTAATAAATTGTTTTTTTTTTTATGTACAAAATCTAATATGAAAAGATCTATTGAAATATCTATAATTAATGTATTTTTCATTATTAATTATTAATTTTTAACTCAAACCAATTATGTATAAAATGTATATAGACAATATCAATATTCAAAATAATAAAATTACAATTAATGAATACAAATTTTAAAAAACGAAAAAATTATAACTAAAATAAATTCCATAACTTTAATAAAATTATATCATTAATTAAAATAAAATAAATAAGTAATTTAAAAAAAAATTTATAAGAATACTTTTACTGAAGTAGACACGCCAACAAAGACGTGCCCGGTTTCACCTTCGTATTCTCTCCTATAAAAGAGAAATTTGGATAGTATTAGTTAACAAATAAAATAATGTGAACCACAACCACGTGGCTGCACCTAATATTAATCTGAACTGCGTGGCATCGCCAGTATCATACATTTTGTTTCAACTGACCTTTCCATGAGCAAGTATAATTATAATCCCACCTAAAAGTTTCATGTGCTGTATATTTTATAATCAGTCAATTTTTCTTTTTAATAATTATAGAGTTGATGTTGAGTTATTTTTTTAGTATTACAGTGACTGATTGTTATATATTTATATTATATTTGATATTTGAATAATATTTATTTATTACACTTTTAAAAATGGAGAAATTCAATTTTTCATTTTTATAATTATAGATATAAAATTTTAATGTTAAATCATAAATTTAATCATAATTATATATATAAAAATCTTTCAATGATGAAACATATATTTATATGGAGTAATATTCTTTGTCATATATAGTATATTAAAGTATCAAAATATTTTGGATGATTTATTTCTAAATATAGTTAATTATTATATTTAAAAATAATGAAAATAGTTATTGTATGTCATGCTCCAAGTCTACACTCTGGACGTCGATCGTCGGCACTTGAAAATTATTTTCGATCCCAAACGAGCCATTTGGGTTGACGACATTACTTAGCGGAAGACTTAAAACAACACTGACAGGCTAGAATTAACATGACATGCAAGGTAATGCACTAGTCGCACCAATACATAAGAAATCAAAATATCTCAACATCAACTGAAGGAAAGGACTAAAGTAATAGTCATCTGGTCTATGAAACTTCTAAAATAATGTCTTTGAATTAGTTATTGTGACCAGCCTACAGTAACCATAATTAAAATAAAGTATTGAAATAGAAATAAAAACATCAAAATCTCTAGTTGGGAGAAGGTCTCACCAATAGCTAATTGGAATGTTAAACCTCAACGATGCATTTGATGAGGGACTCGATCACCTGTGTCTGTATCATGAAAAGATATAGGTCCAAAGAATATCAGGACATAGAATATACTGACATATAAGATGGTCAAACAAACAAGAAAAATTCAAGGTAGGGTGTCGTACTCAAGTATAACTTAAATATAAATTCAGAATACTAATGTCGTAATTAAGTAACAAAGTATGTTGAATGTATAAACAATGTAACTTAACATGCTAGAGAATAATATACTTTAACTTGGGAAGTTTCTCTAACCACAACCATCACTATAACCACAACCATCACTATGAGTCTCGTGATAATACAACATCTTGCTCACATTGCAGACTCATCCCATACTTTGCCAAGGTAAGGGACTAAGTACTTATGGATCCATCTAAACTACGTCATCTCAGTGGCATATGAGGAGTCAAACAATATTCGTACGATCCTATCCTATCTGGTTATGTAGTTTATGCGTTCGAGTTATTATTACTCTTATCCATATTGGTGTTCGATACTATTCCCAAAATATTATTTATATGCTCATAACTGTAAAAATATTATCATTCAAAGATGTATCTTTAATTGTTCAAGACTTAGCTCAACTTTAGCTTTTCTCAACTAATTTCTCTTAACCCAGTTTCAAGAAAACCTTTTAACTCAAACTGCACTTAAACTTTGGCAAACACTTGTAATAAACTAATCATTATTCGATGCAAGTAAAACATGATAGGAGAATAGTTCTCAACTCAACTAGGGTTTTTGTAACTATAGTAATACTTTATGAGTTTAAAGAAACATGCTCAACAATGAAGTTTTTAGAGTTAGAATATTAATTGTAATAAGAATTTTATGGTAAAACTTTAGCATTTCTCAACAAACTTCATGGGAAAGAAACTGACTTGCACTTGCCTGAATTTCTTGCTAAGCAACATAGAATAAGCACAAAAATAGAGTTTTAGGTGGCCTCTTACATACCTGAGAACACGAAGATAGAACTCAAAACTAAGAGACACTGATGAATGCCTGGAACCCTAGTTTGTTCTCCTTCACATAAGTTCTTAAAATTCTCTAAGTGTGAATAATGGAATAAGATCATGGGTTATTGATTAAGAAGTAAAATAACTTTAAAATGACATAGTTTAGAATAAAAAAGGATGGGGACGTATTTGATCATGTATTTCATGTTTTGATGTTGTGTTGTTATATTCCCGACAAGTCTCATGTGATTTCTATGGATTCAATTGAGTTGAGTCCTGATTTTACTAATGAGGAACAACCGATAGCAATTTTGGACAGGCAAGCGAGAAGGTTGAGGACTAAAGAGATAACTTCAGTAAAGGTCCAGTGGAGTCATAGCCCGAGTGAGGCTACATGGGAGATAGAGTCGCATATGCATGCCCGATACTCTCAATTGTTTGAGCCTTCAGGTGCGTTCCTTATCTCATGTTCGAGGACAAACATTGTTTTTAGTAGTGGATGAAGCAATGACCTCAAAGGCCATTTCTAATATTTCCGATCAAATTATAATTTTTTCCTTCCCAAAAGTTGTCTTGGAGCATTTTTGGATAAGTCTAAAAATTGGATTTTGAAAGCCTTGTAAAAGTTGGAGTCTTGCGAAAGAAAGAGTTTTAAAAGGCTTAAAGTTCAAAGTTGGAAATTTTGAGTTTTGTAGTCATTCTGAGTTTCAAGTGTCAGAATTCAATTTTGTAATTCCATAAGTTTCAGAATGTCAAATCTAGTCTAGGAAAACTTGCAGAACTGAATTTGGAGTTAGAACGGAGATTTTACGCCCAAAGATGCATTTTTAGTTAAGTTTGGATCATAGGTTTGACTGTGGTGAACATTCAGAGATCGAGAAACTCGTATCAGAATTTTGTAAGTTTTAGTAGTTCAGAGTGATGAATAAAGCTAAAAATACCTTCGTTGTAATTTTTAGAGGTTCTGAGAATATTTTGAGTTTTTAAGTCCAAAACTAGTTTAAATGGCCTTTCTCGGGTTCGGGGCCACAGAGGTTCTGGATTCGAATTCTGATGGTTCCATCGAGTCCAGATTGTCGTTGCTGGTAGGGTTCTATATTTGATTTGTGTTCACGAGATTCCAAATAAATTCCCGAGGGTCCAGTTTCTATTATTATGTTGTTGTTATTGTGTTGATTTTGTTCTTTCTGGTGCATGTAGCACGAGTGCTCCGTGTTCGCACCTTAACATCCACTTTCATGGAGTTCGAAGAGATTAAACCTCAGCATTCGCAAAGGCTTGCTGTCCTCTGAGCTCCGTGTTCCCGGAGAATAAATGTTGCTTGAACAGTGAGCTACTTTTAAAATGTGATTTAAACTTTTTCCATCATTTGTGGCATTTTAAGCTTCATTCTAAGAGAGGATTTTCAAGGTTTTGAAGGCAAATTGAGTTTTGAAGGAAAATTGATTGAGTAACTATTTTTTAACATATTTTAACTATTTCCATTGACTAGTTTGTGTTTTAGCTTCTAAATCTGAGGACTTAATGGTGGAATTTGGAGATTCTCGGGATTAGTTTCGTAAATTTTAATCGTTGATTTCTCCCTCATCTTAGTTTCATTTTAAAATCATTTTCACCGTTGAATTTCATATTACATGGGGAACGTTTTCATACATAAATTTTCAATTTTCGGCTATGTTTCTCGGCATGAAATTTTTTTTGATAATTTTGCCCTTTCTCTCTGAGTTAGTTGATTTTAGTGTCATTAGATTTGTTAGATAATTGTGATGTCATATTTTAATAGATTGTGGTGATTTAGAGTACCATAAGAGGGGGAAAGCGACGATTTAAACTTGATTCATGACTTTATTTGAGGCAAATGGACTTCTAACCTTTGGTTAAGTATGAATCAACCTTGTATGCTCCTATATGTGTGTAATTGAATACTTTGGAGGTAGAATTGGATCGTTGTAGGCCTAATGATAGCTTTTCGTATTGAATACCTTTTCATATGGCGATACGTTCATTTATAAATTAATTGTGAATTCGTAATCTATGTGATCTTATGAATCATTTGATTTTGAAAGCGAGATGCTGCTTATATTATGATATGATTGATATATTGAGACTGTGATGATATTGAGAAATTGATGATATTGAGACACTAATGATATTGAGACATTAATTATTTCGAAACAATGAGGATATTGAGATAATAATGGTATTGAGACATTGAGATCACTACGATGTTGATATTATGATTAATTGTGATTATGCACCTTGCATCTATTATTATTTGTGCATTGATACTTTTGCCTGCTACGATCGAGATGTGAGTAAGGTAACAAGTGGACTGGTGACTGAGATCTCTACCGGTCGAGCCGAGATAATATGCCGGTGGTCCAAGGTTATTTTCGGACAGTCCAAGGTCATTCTCAAATAGGAGATATGAGCCGAGGACATTATCGGCCATGATCACAGATACATGGTCCATGCATTCTATGGGTTCCATTTGAGGCAAGCTTCTAATAAATGAATATGTATTCTAGGACAGACGTGCATCACAATTATTTGATATTACATTGCATTATATATATCTTATGGCTTCTTACTCCATTTCATATCATGTTTGATTGATATAATTATATATTGTTTATGATATTGTGTACTTATTATATATATCCCTAATCTTGATGTAAGTATTGGATCTATATATATACTTGTGTATTGAGATATTATGCTTGTAATGACCCAGTGTAATACCCCGCAAGTTCTGAGATTGGAATGGAACCTTCAAACTCAAACTAAGTTCTCTTGCAAGGTTCCGATACAAGCGCATTTATATGTTTTAGGGTCATCATGGGTTCCCTACATCAAGCCAAGTTCAAAGGAATTTCATTGGCTAAGCTTCTCCCAAGAACCGATAGAAGGGTCAACTTTAAATGATTATATCTCCTAGCGCACAACGAACTGGGTGGACCATGACCTATCAAATTGAAGCTCTTTGAGTTTAGCTTTCCAACGCATCCTGTTTCACCTTATCTAGAGTTCGGATGAAGAAGTTATGCCCATTTTCGTAAAGCCATCCTATGTTGTGTTGCCTCCACTTTTCTAAAGCAAGCCACATGGGTACCCGTACGGTCCGTGTGACATATCATGAACCATGGGGGTGGAGTATAATGAAATTTATTCCTAACATTATATTTTAAGTATGGAATCACGTCTTGTAAACTAGTACCTTCATACAGACAGTTGTATGGGCTGTGAAGCTTCACTCGATCCGTATGACCTTCATTAGAAGCATCCTTATCTTGAAGAAATTTGCTAAAATTTTTCTAAGTGTGGTCTCACGGACACCTATACGGATCGTGTGACTTCACACGGTTAGTGAGACCTCCAGTGTAACCTCACTTAGATTATTTTTTCTGAAAATTTCTAAGGATGGTCTCATAAGCAATCACACAAACCATGTGGCCTCACATGGCCCGTGAAGCCCCCCGTATAGATGACTTTTTGTAAAAAAACTTTAAGTATAGGTTTATCCTTTGTCCAATGAAAATTTTGCTAAGTGAGGGTTCACGGGCAAGTACACAGACCGTGTAATGCCACACGAGTCGTGAACCCTTCTTGAAGCGATGGCGTGCAATTCTTCAACTCATTTCATTAATGGCATTTTCATAAATATGACTTATT
The DNA here is from genome assembly GCA_026153255.1 of Solanum medicagineum. NCBI lineage: Eukaryota > Viridiplantae > Streptophyta > Magnoliopsida > Solanales > Solanaceae > Solanum > Solanum medicagineum. Next base: position 15,001,975 of record JAPFFP010000070.1, read on the forward strand.
CTAATGGTCTTTTGTTACTTCCTATGCTTCCTAAAGACTTCCTAATGTCATAAACCTTATTCAAAATATTCAAATTCATTCCTCACATTTGGAAACATTCCTAAACCTCTCTCAAGAAACTCTTGTGGATTGAAGACTTGGGAATTCAAGGAAAGTTTTTCCTCCTTCAAATTTCTCTTGAAAACTTCTTCATCGATCAAGGTATAAGGGTTTGATCCTTGATTCCTTTCAATCAAGGAGTCCCAAACTATTTTCAAGTAACTTTCATGAATTTTTGGCTTACTTTAAATTGAGGTTTTAAATACTATGATTCCTTAAATTGAAGTAATGTTTGGGTTATATTTATCTACTGATTTTAAGTTGATAGAAGCTATATTATGAGGGTTCACATTGCATTTATGAAGTTATGAATATGAATGTCCCTTTAAACTTGTTTTATGCGTGAGTATTCCATATTGTGTTTTAAATGTGAATTTTATCTATGATTTTACTTGGATCTCATAATGTAATGTTGAATTAAGTTTGAATCTATATTACCTATGTCTTTGTCATCACATTCATGGCATCTGCATTCATGTACATGAGATTTTATGAAACGTATGAAGCGGGTTAAGCCCGATTATGTTTTATGACATGATTTTGATACGATATTTGTTATAACAAGAATGTGATCACATATATGTCTAAGATTGTCGCTCATTGAGAAAATTATGGGTGTTTACACTACTATGTTTATGGGAGCATCAATTGAGGTTTGAGTCGGAGTGGGCTATTCCCAAGAGTCCATACTCATCTCGTAAGAAGGTGCTCTCAGGAGCTATCCCTATGCACAAAAAGTATGTCATGAAGAATGTTTTGGCTTTTAGCCTATTATGCATGATTATGAAGAATATGATTTGGCCTTTAAGCCTAAGAATGCATATAACAATTTGAAAGTCATATGTCTCTTTTACAAGCATGTATATGTATGTATTCTAGTGGGATGACGACCTAGCACCGATGGATTGGATGTCAGCGTGGACTGTCCCCAAGGGTCCACACTCCTTTCCTTGATACTATGTGCCTAACATAGGGATTATGTTTATGCCCCAAGGAAGAAAGTATGTTAAGGATCTATCTATGGTAAGTAGGTCACTTCTTATCGTTGTAGAGGAGACAACGGGGTTCCAAGGCATAGCTCACTTGGTCTCATGTCGGTTACGGTCCCATCCTCAATATATATGAACTATTTTTGCATTCATGCATCATGCTCATCATGATATATTGGTATACTACTTTCTTGTTGTATGATTCTTTCTGTATTACGTGCCCTTGTCATCTAACATTGATTGTAGGTTGGTAAGTCATATGCATATCATCCCTTATACTTAGTACATTCAAATGTACTAACGCATACTTTTGCCTATATGATCTCACCATGTAGGGATCAAGGACTACGTTCATCCACCGTATGACGTTTAGCTTGGATCTCCAGTTTTGCTTGTTGTGGTGAGTCCTATCTTCCAAGGACAAACCACCATATCCTCTACCTATGATGTTTTACTTATTTTACTTATTTTGAGGGTGAGCCCGGGGTATGTCTTGGCCCTCGTCCTATCTTATGAATAGAGGTATTGTTGGACATCTTGTAAACCTCTTTATGTTTATGTGCTAAGTGATGTATTTGGAGGATTATGTTTTGTATATGATTATGTCATTACGTTGATTATGAGCTTATATTATGGATTTATGTTATACTATGGAAAATCCTAAGTCCCGTATTTCCCCCATAGAGTGAGTCATACTTACCCGCCCCTTAGTTCTTGTATGTTATGTGTTGTATGAATCCATGTCAATCCCTATCCTTATGACATCCTCATAGTGTGAGTCCTACTTTCTCATCCCTTAGAACTATGTGTTTACTATTCTCATACGTTTTCGAACTGATAATGTGTAAATGGATGCTACAAGGCTTGCTTGGGTACTCTCGGGTTTCCACTCGCCATGTCGCACCTAGGCCCTAGGTACGGGTCGTGATAATGTTAGATGATGAGTATATTTATAGTATGGTGATCTGTATATTATATTGTGCTAGGACTTTTCTGAGTATAGGGCTGTAGTTCGACAGTTGGGATTTAAGGAGATACTTCTATTCTTCATTGCTTTACTATAGGTTAGCTCTATTTTCTTAGTACCTTGTTGTTTGGTGCTCACCCCTTGCTACATTTTGTAGGTTGTGAGCTTGGTTCATCCTGCTAGACTTCTTTCTTATTGGATTGAGCTTCCAAATTTCTTACAAGGTAGTTGCTTATGTCTTTAGCAGGCCTTGAGGACTCCATTTTATGTTCTTATTTGAGGACTAGACATTATAACTTGTATTTCACTTGAGTATTCGATATTTAGAGGCTTGTACATATGACACCAGTTCTGGGATGGTTTTAGTGTATTTCCTTTTGCTTATCTATATTATTAGACTGTTATCTTCTGCTTATGTTATTATTTTTAAGTTGCTTGGATTTAGGCTTACTCGCCTTGGTGGGTTAGGTGAGTGTCATCACTTCCAGATTTCAGATTGTGACAATCTGTCTAACCTACATAGAGCACAATCTCAGACAAGTTATGTATTTATATATGGAGGAACAACTATAATGGCGTTCAATAAACAAACTATGGTTACTACTTCTTCAAATCATATAGAAATAATACTCATTCATTAAGTTAGTTGAGAATGTGTTTGGTTAAGATCAATAATTCAACACATCTAAAGAATATGCAACCTCCTTTTGAAAAGAGATACTCCAACAACATTATAATAAGACACTATTGTATGTATAACTCAACTAAAAGAAGGACATATCCAAGGAGATAGAACAAAACATATTTCACCAAAATTCTTTTTCACTCATGATATTCAAATGAAGGGCGAAATAGATGTTCAACATATTCTTTTCAGTGACAATTTAGTGGAAACATTCACCAAGACATTGACCATATCAACCTTTGATAAGTTGACATGCAAGATCAGAATGTGTCATCTTTGATATATTAAGTAATGTTTTCACCAGGGAGAGTAAATATGCGTTGCGCTCTTTTTTCCTTAACCAAGTTGTTATCCCATTCAATTTCTCTGATAAGGTATTTAATGAGGCAACAAATAAAACGTATTATTACATGAACATCCAAAGGAAAGTGTTATAAATGGATGTCCACATAAATATATTCTATGTTATAACATAAGTGTACTTACAGTATATTTTGTGTTTTGTGATAACATACATACATTGTGTGTATGATATAATACATACACACACACGCATCGTACTATGTGTTACTAATATGTTTGGTCCCAAGTATATACATGGTAATAAAATATTCATTCAATATACTTGAGTAATGACTAAGTATGTACATGTATAAATACCCGTTTTTTCTTGTGACAAAAATATAAGCAAGAACAAAATAAAATAAAATACTATACCTACTATTTTCTCTCTTTCTTATTAATTTAATACATTATCCTCATTTCATAATAACATAATTTTTTTTAGAAAAACTTAATATTATAATAAGATATTTTTACTATATAAATAAAAGTTTACAATATTAGTTTAATTCTCAACTTTACAATATTTAGTTCTTTGCATATATAATTAATTTGATTTTATTTTTTTGTGGATAATAGGTTAACCCCTTTGTATTCAAACAACAACAGAAGTAGTAAACAAAGAAAAATTAAATGAAATATAAACAATTCTGAGTCCATAGAATACAGTGTGTATCCTTAAGGAATTTAGTCCTCTCACTGTACCCGAGGTTATGGATAATATCCTCCCAGGATAAAACAGATTAATTATTACAAACTTAGCGGTACCTCAAACTTCTGTAACTTCAACGAACTCTAAAGTCAACAACAGATCACATGCAGACTCACCTTTTTATTTGTAAAAAAATATGCAGAGAAGAAGAAGAATTTTTGATGTTTGAAAAAAATGCAGAAGGGTCTCTATTTATAGGAAACAACAGATGTGAATCCACCTGTTAAGAAGAGTCTCATCTGTTCAGAACACGTTTGATGTCTTTTGGGAACAATCATGTCTGTTCAGAGGAAATTTACGCGTGAAATTTAAAAGTTTGTTAAACTAACTAATTTCGCATATTAACCTTATTAAAAATTCATAAATTAATTTTAATTAATAAATAATTTACAAATTAATTAATTAATCAAAAAACATCAGAAAAAAAATTTGAAATTGATTAAATAAATTTTGTCCAAAAAATTTATCAATCAATTACATCATTCACCGAAGCCAAAGCCGAAGCCTTAGTCATAGCCATAGCCGTAGCCGAGTGAACGACAACGACGACGGCGCGAGGGGGTCCCCTTTACATGACTCTTTAAGAGTTACAGTGAGTGTTCCCCAATATAAGGACAACACTTTTCCTCTATTTTTTAGATAAGGGAGAATGACTCTTCATTTCTCTTTACTTGATTACCCCACATTTCCTCTATTCTTTCAACCTTTATTTCTTTTCAATCTTCATTTCCCAATTCGCACTTTTTACTTAAACCCAAAAATCCCCCACATGAATGGGAAATGACCCTTGTTTGAAACATATGCATGAAAAACATGTGTGATCCATAAGTAAGGATTAATTGCATCTGTATAAGTAGGTTCCCCTTTGAACTTTTCATAGTAAACGTATGTCGGATACACTCGACAATCGATAAATGTGATATCTTTGAACCGTCGATCTTTATCGTACACCTAGGCAACATAAGCCACACAAATAACCCTTTAACTTGGTTTGGTTCTTATTGTTTTATTCGTTTCAGCCATGAACACTTCCTGGTTCATAAGTGCATAGAGAATTGGCCTTACCGGATTCTCCTTGAAGCACTTCCACTTCACACTTACATAGGTGATTTCTAAATGTGTTATCCTATAGATAAACTATTTGATATACCCTGTATCAATTTTAGAAATCATTAAAAGGTCACATTACCTTATCCTTGTTCCTGAACATTGTCTTATCATGAGAATGGATCTTATCATAGCTTTGACAATGTTGAATCATTATCAATGACTTTGTTTGATCTCCTTAAACCTAGATCTTAGGACCTCCAGTCCTCTAGGTAGAGTTACTCTCATGATGATTTGTCCTCGGCCATAGTCCCATTCTTTTTTATGATCTCTCAACTCTCTCTCTAGTCAGTCTTTTGTAAGTGGATCCGACATATTATCCTTTGAGCTTTTACATAGTTAATTGTGATAATTCCACTAGAGAATAGTTGCGTAATGGTATTATGTCTTTGCCATATATGACGGAACTTACTGTTATACATAAAGCTCCCAGCTCTCCCATTGTTGCTTGACTATCACAATATATGCATATAGGAGCCATTGATTAGGGCCAAAATAGAATATCTTCTAAGAAGTTTCGGAGTCATTCAGCTTCTTCACCAGCCTTGTCTAAGCCAACGAACTCAGACTCCATAGTAAATCAAGCTATACATGTTTGTTTAGATGATTTCTATGATATTGCTCCTCCACCAATAGTAAAGACGCATTCGCTTGTGGACTTAGTCTCACTTGGCCCAGTAATCCAATTTGAATCACTATATCCTTTAACAACTGTTGGATACTGTTAGAACCCGTAAGTCCTTAATTGGTTAAATTTCGTAAAGTTTGGGGCCAAATGTAAATTTCTTCTAAAGTGTAGTCTTTAAGATTTAAATTGTTAGAGGGGTCATGTGTT
>JAPFFP010000070.1:15007810-15020815 GCA_026153255.1 Solanum medicagineum
AAAATTAAAAAAGAATTGAAAGTTGGAGGATAGAGGAGAGGAGAGGGGGGAGGAGGGGGGGGGGGGGGGGGGGGGGGGGGGGGGGGGGGGCGGGGGGGGAGGAATGATTTTGTTGGGTTTTTTTCAAAAAATAAAAAAATAAGAGGGAGTATTATTTTTCATGTTTTACTCTTAAAAATAGAGTTAGTATGGTAAAATTATCATGCCAATCATTTATTTATATTAATTGTTGAATTCCTTTAACATAAAAAAATATTTCTTTTATATCATGTATACACAATTATGCACTGATCTTGATACATTATGATACGTACATGTACATGCAGTTAGTTTGGTGAATTTAAAGTTACGTAAGAAGTCCTTGAATTTAAGTAACTTAATAAATGTGTGACTATTCAAACATTACTTGGGCTGAATTGATAAAGTCGATACGAGGGATAAAAAAGAGAAAATTAGCAATTGAGTCAAAATTCCTTATCCAAATAACTCAATTATCATTTATAAAATGGATCATTAGGATAATGTTCTTGAACACAAAATGCATTTTGATGCCTTCTCTTCCTTCGTTGATCATTAATGGTCATTTACCTTCTCCTTTTTCTTCCTCCTTATTTCTTTGTGGTCTTTCTTATTCCTTCCTTCCTCCTCTTTTCATGTTTAGAATTCGACTTTAAAAACGTGAATTATTTTGGACAAATAATATATTAAATGATTGAAAATATTGAGGAGCTCATATCTAAATTTTGAGGATGTTAGATGAGATTTAAATTGAAAAACGATCTGCAATATACTTTACTATATAAACAATATATATAAATGTTTATACATAGTTATACATCATCCATATAATATATCTATGTGTATATATGACCATTTTGTTGAAAGGGATTTTAATTCCCTGTACATATTGGTAATACTCAATAAACAAATCATAATTAAATCCACTCAATTGTTATTAAGTTTATTTTCTTTGTTTGTTCTTTCAAAAAATTGTAGTACCTAATAAAATTTGGTAATCGCCTAATAAGAAGTGACAGACAATTTTACTTTAGTAATCCAATTTGGCCTCCTAGTTACCACGACTAGCTTGACATCAAAGAAGTGTGTCCTCACATATACTGTCCTATACTAGTGTATCCTTTTTATATGTGTATCTTTTTATATACATGATGATTGATGATGTCCAGAACCGAGTTTGATTGGAATTTTGACAAGTTTTTGTCATGACGAATTGCTAGTCTTTTTGTGGTAGTAGTGGAAAAATTGACGAGCTCAGAGGCAGTGTAATGAACTAATAATGGAGGAGCATGGGAATCAGCGGATTAGGGGTTCCATCCGAAGCTATTTTATTGAAAAATTATACTATTTATATATAATAGATGTCGAACCCCCTTCGCTTAGTTCGCGTGTCTACTTTTTAAAATTTTAAACCCTCGTAATGAAAATCCCGGCTCCGACACCTAAGGGAATCAATCTAGTTGATGGTGGGTGATACATTGTGCGCAATATTATTTGAAAACAGACTATCCGATCCTACTTTTTGTAAAGTTTACAATCCTTCTTCCTGGCTGGATATTTTTGTTTTTTTATACAATTTTGTCATTGGAAATGGGACGGTGTTTCTTTCTTATGTAAACTATACTTGGAGTACGCTCTTTCTCTTTTCTAAGTTGAAAGAGTAATGATTAACAAGTAAGAATAGCAGTGTGATAGGATAGAGTCTTGAACATAAACTACTAGATAAAGAAACTCAGTTTGCAATTGATGTGTATTGTTGGGGTACACTCTCCCTTGGGGAGAAGTGAGAGCCAAAGTTTAAAAAAGGAAAAGAAAAGAATATGAAGATGACTATACATTGGCTTAAGGGCATCCTTGATGCCTCAAAGGAATTTACAACGAAACAGTGAAACTGAAATCCTGTTACAAGCTTTCACTGAGCACCTCTGCTCCCTAAACCATCCGCAAGCAGTCAGTCATTAGATCTTCATAGGAACAGAATTCAACAAAATGGGGTATAAGTTAATGGCTACAAGCACTCGACTTCTTCCATGATACCAAACACTTGAGGAATTCCATCACCTAAAACCACAATATGCTCTCTGATCAGAATCTAAACATGCGAATGCTATACATTACTCTATTAGAAACGCGGTCATACCTCAGATGGATCCCTCAGAGAGTAGAATGCACTGCTTTCTTTCGGAGCAGAAGATACTAAGATTCCATAACCTTTATTTCCCTCTCTCAAAACCTGCATTTGACAACTTAATTGATAATCCCACAAGGAAAGGCGAGTCTGTTACATAATTTCCTATTTTTATTGGCTCAACATTACCTTAAATGCATCTTCATCAGTACGATCATCTCCTATGTATATTGGAAGAACATCATCATAATTATTCAACCCTAAAAGTGAGAAAATTATGCACTCGCGTTAGTCTTATTATAAACTAAAATAAATAGGACGATTCAACTGTTGGGACATCAGTAACTTAGTTCCATAAAACAGTCAAAGACATCACTCACCCAACGATTCAAGTAAGAACTCAACAGCTTTCCCTTTGTCCCAGTTAAGCACAGGCCTGACTTCTAAAACCTGAATAAGGTTGAGGAGAAGTTAGTTAAATTAGTTAACATACACCAAGGTGATAACTTTCCTACTTCTCTGCAAAATGCATTGCAAAAGAAGGCTCGGATGTGTACCTTCCGGCCATGTGTCAATCGCAGACGAGGGTAGTGTTTTAACAATTCAGCAACAGATTCTGCAATAGTTGACCAACTCTGTAATAATTTAAGCAAGCAACAATACAAGGGATCAAAATTTTCTGACAGATAAAGATAAGTAACAAAAATCTTTATATTTTCTGACAGGTAAAGATAAGTAACAAAATCTTTCTCTTTATAATCGGTAAAAGTAAGTCTTTTATTTGAATTTTAACCAAAATTATCAATCCATACCTCCTCGTCCACATTACGATAGTGTACGGAAACACAGAATTTGTTGTTCTCAACCTTTGCTCCGCTGATGTCTTTTGTGAGCTCGACAAGAGATCTAAGAACCTGCTTAAGCATATATTAAAAACACTGTTTTATACTGAGCAACGCCACAAATAGCAATAATAATCATGTAGCACAAAACTCTTTTTAACCTCCTCAATCATTGGTAAGAATTCTCTAGCAGGTTGGAAAAGATTAACTTCCTTACCCTGTGTTCACAGAAGTTGATTGATGTCAGCAGCTCATAAAACACAAGATGGTTCCATGTCCTAATTTATCAAATGAAGATCAGCTTTAGCATCATTACCTGCTTGTCAGTAGATCTAGTACAGCTATAGTCATCAGAAATGGATCGAACAGGGCTCATTATATCCATGCCATGACTACCAGCGTAGTAAAGTTCAGTTAGCCCGACAAAGTCATATACCTGGACACAAGAATATCCAACCAATAAGAGAAGAATCTCGAAAGCTTTTGACATAGTAATGATAGATTTACACATAGAAAAGGAGTCTTGTTCAAACACACTTAAATGAAAGTATTGGTAAGCACCTTATCACGACTTCTCCCACTAATAATTGCTGTGGGAAAATATTTAGCCACATTCCTCACAGCAGCATGCATCTGAAAAAGAGAGACTAAATGTAAAAAGGGAATCACATAAGTGTAGCAGAAAACTTTCTCCCATTAAAAAGTTAAAATACCCACAGCACTAGACATGAAAGCTCGATCTGGATCATCCACAATAGGTGATAAAGTCCCGTCATAGTCCAGAAAAAGTGCTACTCTTTTGCCTTTTGCATAATTTGTGATTTGCTCAAATGATGAAAGTGCCGACGGATACTTGAGCTGCAAAAGCACAAAAAATATTACAACACTTATCTTATATTCTTCTGGACGTAAGATCCAGGCATAACATGGACAATATCAGATTACAAAGAGCATTACCATCCAGATACGGTAGGCAAGATCACTTTCATTTGATGCTGGTTCAGCAGTGGAATCCTTACTTTTCTTTCTATATGTAGGAGATGATGATTTCATGGTGTCCAACCAAGCGTTTGATCTAACATCATCTAGAATTACTGGCTTCTTCCTTGGGATAGTAAGGAAGAGAGCGGGAGAGAAAGTTGGCCCAGCCGGAGTGTATGGCATCAGAGCAGAGTGGACGCCCAATCTGGACTGCGTCATTGGGACAGGATCGGTGACGACAGGGGATGTATTTGATTTCAGGTCCATTCTGCCCAATATCACTTTTATGGCAGAAAGCAAGGTTTAAAACTATGCAAGCAGTTGACAATAGTTTGAGTAACTCAGCTCTTAAATTGTTTCACACACTTCTAACCAACCCTTTTGTCAATGAAAAACCACCTCTTCAAATTAAACTTATCACTGCAGCTAGGCGTACGATCCATCAAGCAAAAGAGCCCTGCAAACTGACCATCACCAGACAAAGAATGAGTGAAAGAAAGATGTCAATGTCAAACACATAATTCACTATCCAATGTAAATCCTACTTGCACATCTTCCTGCTTCTTAACCTCAGATTTTTAGTCAGTTGGCTTAAAGAATCTGCAAAATATGGATGAGAATGATATATGTTAAGCAGCTGTGATTCTCAATATCACAGATGAAATAAATTAAATGAAAGGTTAAAGTGATACAGCATCTAGAATGCAAATGAAGTCATACTATCAAGCAATTTGCATAACAAAATTAAACACAACAGGAAAAAGGTTCTACACAGGAAAGAAAGAAGCAAAGTATAACAAGAATTGAAAGAATTCGATTTAATAGAATCTCAATCAATACCCCACACACACACAAAAAAAAAAAAAAAAAGGCAAATCAAGGTTTCTGGTGATTCCATATAGCATGAAAAATTAGAACATTGCATGACTTCTTGTGTACATATTAAAGGGCCTAACTACCATAAAATAACATATTAACACTAATGAAATCGATACGTTCACAAATTACCTTTGAATGAATAAACAACATGTTATGTGAGAGGTCTGATAAATAAACTAAAATACTGGTCCAAATACAAATATTTGGTAAGAAAAGGCAGTAGGTAGCTGTTATACTCCGCATAGCCCACAAATTGAGAGGAAAAAAACAGCAGATGCAACTACATATTATGGTCCTACGGAGAAGCATGGAGGGGCATTAAATATGACCCCCCTCTCATTAAATTCTAGTAATAGAACAAAACCATGGCATTGAAGATGAACCAAGAATCACGCTAAATACATATTTCTCCATATTATAGTTTCTTTCATACACCAACTTGGTGACCACCACCACGAAATAGAAACATTTGGACATAACTATTATCTTTCAAACCTTTTAGTTTCAAGAACAATGCTTTTGTTTCAATGATCAAAATATATATCCAACCACATTTAGGGTACAAAGATATACTGAAGTGTATTTGTGGATTAGATCTGTGAAAAAGAATCAACAAATAGATTGGCAACAATTAATCGAGGTTTGAAAATGATTTTTAAAAGAATTTGACATACATCACATCATACAGCTCCATTACAAAAGTAGTGGACTTATGGTGAGGAAAAGAAACAGAAATAACCGAACTTATCAATCAATTTAAACAGCACCACAGATTTGCAATATAATATCCAACGTAACTATTCAAAACAAAATAAAAATTATGATAAATATTGGAGTAAACCAATGGAGAAGTTCCTAACAAAAACAAAGGAACTTTTGCAGAAAACAGAGGCCAAACAAATACTTATTTTCTAATGACGATTGAAATGCGGGGAAATGAACGGAAACATTGAATGCAAGGTGCACCTAAAATGTAGTAGTGTTTTTTTTTTCAGAACAAAAAAACCTTCACGGTAGGAATAAAAATGGCGTTATACATATAGCAATATTTATTTAACAGGGCCAACCAATCTCGAAATAGGTACATTATACAACAATGGCGGGGAAAAAGGAGATGACGTCAGCTTACCTCCGGCACGACGAGGCAACAACCAAATCGTACAAGAAGAAGAAATTTGTTTATTGGAAGAAGAAAATTGAGAGGGGAAAAAAGAGGATTTAAGGGAGGTAGGGGTTTATATAACGAGAGACGTGATGGAGAAGGCAAAAAGAAAAAGCCCTCTCAACCTGTATAGTTGAATTCTAACGAAACCAGAAAATCAACTTTCCAGGAAATTTTCAAACAAACCGCGCTTTGACCACGCTTTTCTAGGGCATGCCGTGCGTGACAGTTGAAAATACACCAACCACCAAACGTTTTTTAAATTAAATGTCACTTCATTTTTTCCAAACACCTTCCCTACTTTTAACTTGTATATAATTTAAATACTCTATATATACCAACAACCACAATAACATGAAATTTATTTTTAAAAATATGACATGGAAATAAGTTAAATGGTGACCCAAAATGAATATTTGAATTTAGTTACTCCTATCAATTAATTTGAAACAAAAAAATGGAGAATAGTTTTGGGAAATTTTTGTGTTTGGATTTTGGAACATCATAAAAAAAAATATTCGTGATGACATTCCTACAAGATAACCCAATTTCAAAAGTTCCTATCATCACCTGATTTTTTAAGAGCTTTTTTAATATTTTTGTAACTTATTTAACAAAAGTTAAAAAGAAATGGGAAAATGCATCATGGTCTATTACTGAAAAACTAATCTCAATTGTTGTTTTTAGTCACAATTAGCATGATTTGACAATTGAATTTTCACATGTAGCGGCTCAAAACTATTTTAATTATGTTTAATAACTATAGTTTGGGTAATAATATTTCATAATTATAATTATGATAATATTTGTATAATTCGTGTAGCATTTGTATACGTTTGTATAATTCGTTATACAATTCGCAGTTTTTATATAGTGTTTGTATATTTCGCGATACAATTCGTGGACGGCATTTGTATAATTCACTATTCAATTCACAGTATTTATATATTTCGCACAAATTATACAAAACTCAAATTATAATTATAACTAAATATTTACCGCAAGTCATAATTAATCTAAATCATAACAATATTAGCTAATTAACTAATATATATTTATTATCCGCATAATTTTTTTCTTAAGACAATGGTTAGATTGATGCATGGAACATCATACTTTCCCCTTTTAGACTGGCTTGCTTACCGACTCAATTTAATGTATCAAGCAATAACTGAGGCTCCACCAGCATTTTTCATGTCATAATTTGAAGTTGAATTGACCATTAAGGGGTTGTTTCACAGCTGCTTGGAGTTGTAAATATATTAGTTATTTCAATTTATATTTTATATAAAAATGGTACATAAATTTTCTCATTATTTATAAGAAGTTGCTTGACGATTCAGTTAAATAATTTTAGAATATAATGTATAATTATTTTATTTTATGTTTAGTTGAAGGTATTATTTATTTATAATTAATTATTTAATTATTTCTCATTATTTATATCATGATGAATAAATAAATTATCCCATATATATAATGAAATTAACTTATCTCAAAATAATTAATTCAAAAATAACTTATTCTAATTTCCAATTGAACAAGCCCTATTGAATTTCTAAGTTATAAATTAATATTATATTAATTGTATATATAAATAACTTACCTCCAAATCAATTAATCAAATATAATATTTACTTATACATAATTTAATGTACATGCACAACTACCTCTAAATGATCTACCAAACTACACCTAATTAGGTACATTTTAAGTGTGCATATACTTTTCTCTAATCCTGAATTTTTAATAAGAAAAGAATGTTAATCAACAAGAAAAAACTGCCAAGCTAACCAGGGGCCCTACCTTAAACAGAAGAATATTGAGAAGGGAAAAATAAAAAAGGAAATAGTGCCACGTGGAAAATAGAATTTAATGTGGAAAAAGGTGAAGGACACCTGTGATTGTGTAAGGGATGACGTGTCCACGTTCGTTGTGGGTCCCAGTGGAAGTGTTGGACACATCTGAATTTCCTGTGGTCATTTTCATGCCAGCTGGTCTCAAACATTGGGTGGCACAACCTGTTAAATATTGGGGCCCATCCTTTCTGACCCGACCCATCAGTATCCATGTCTCGTGCCATATGAAAAATTACTTGAGGGATTATCTATTAATAAATAATTATTAATTTTAGTTATATTTTTTATTTATAATAACATATATTAATATTATAATAAGTTTATATTTATAAGAAAAATAAATTAAACATGCACTATAAATGTATCACAAGTGTTTAAAAGTATAATGTATTTATTTGATAAGATATTAACTAATGATAAATTAAAATATATGATCTGTATATTATTTATTAATAAAATTTGTATTATATATTTTATAACAATAATAACATTACCCCAATGCCTCAAAGGCTCTCGTCCATTGCGGGTAGGGGGGGTCGAATGTATGCAGTCTGACCTTTATGTTTAAAAACATAGCACGACTGTTTTCGGAGTATTATATATTTTATAAATAAATTATTTTTACTACAATTGATAAACTTTTTTTTTGATATAATATATTTACATAAGTTTTCCATCAAATACGTCAACCACTTAGATTGAGGTTTTTTTTAATTTGGATTAAAATAGGACTAGTGTTAACATTACTCTCGCCGACTTTATTAAAACAGCGGGAAGGAATAAAAAGAAAAAAAAACACTATCTCTAAACAAAGTATCAAATTGATAAAAGTATTTTCAATAGCTTGATTCACAATATTTTTGTCGTTAATAATTTACTTAAAAATATTTCTACGGTTAATAATTTAATCTAAGGAAATGATAAAAAATGTGTTTTTCATAATAAACATGTTAATATTTTTTTTGGAAAAGAATCTAAAGTGTTCTCAAAGTATTAAAAATGATATAAAAAAATACTCTTCATTCACTTATATGGTCTAAAATCCCTTTTCCATCTACCTTGGGATAAAAAATAACCTTCTCCTTAACAAATTATTTATTTTTACATGAAAAAAGATTCCAACAAGTTGAATGTTAATAGAATTGTGAACCAAAATAAGCCACAAATATACTAAAGCTACACAAATAGGCCATAAATCTAAAAATGAACAAAAATAAGCTTAGTGTAAAATTATTTTACACTTTTCATATTTTTTGTAACGGATCATTAAAGGAGAGACGTTTACCCTTTATAAAGTGTAGAAAAAATTTACACTTTGTAATTTCATATTGATTTGGTACATTATTGTAAAAAAAATTTGCACTTTGTAAAGTGTAAATAATTTTTACACTCTGTAAAGTTTAAAAAGAATTTTACACTTTGTAATTTTTGTAGCCTTATTCATATTGATTGGGAGTGTGTTTGGTACTTCCGAAAAATGATTTTCGAAAAATATTTTTCTATTTTCTCATGTTTGGTTGGCTTAAATATTTTTGTAAAATATTTTTTAGATCAACTCATTTTCGTCAAATTTAAGGAAAAATGACTTCTTTCCAAAATTAAGGAAAACATTTTTTAAAACTCTTATCAAATTTCAAATTGATTTTTTATTCCATCCATACCACGATCTCCCTCAAAAAAAATTTATTATTATTATTTTAAAATAAAACAAGATTAAAAATTATTTTTAAAAAAGATTTCATATTTTGAATATTTTATTTTTTTTCGCTCATTCCTATTCCGACCCACCCAACTCCCCAACCCCCTCCCAAAAATAATTTAATTTTTTACTCCACCGTGCCCCTAGACCCCCACCCCCTGGCCCCTATACCCAAAAATTAAAAAATTTATTTTTATAAAAATTCAAATTTTTAAAAATTTTAATTTTTTACTCCATCCCAGCCCCACGCCCCACGCCCGCCCCCCAACCAATACAAAAGAAAAAGTTAAAATGTTTTTATTTTTTTAAAAGAATTCAAATTTTGATAATTTTAATTTTTTACTCCCCGCCCCCCACCCCATACCAAAAAAATTAAAGTTTTATTTTTAAAAAATTTTCAAATATTGAAGATTTCAATTTTTAACCTCAACCCCTCCCCCAGTAACCCCTCCTCTACAACCAATACAAAAAAGTTTAAAATTTGTTTTTAAAAAAATTCAAATTTTAAAAATTTTAATTTTTTCCTCGGCTCCGCCCCCCAACTGCTCACCTCTACCATCAAAAAAAGAATTTAAATATTTATTTTTAAAATATTTTAAATTATGAAAAATATTTCTATGTCAGAAATTATTTTTCTACATTTTTTTTTCTATTTTATAGCTAAAAATAGAAGTTTGTTTTCAATTTTTTTATATATTAATCAAACAATAAGAAATATTTTTCGAAAAGGATTTTTTACTCACCAACGAAACATGAGAAAATGAGTTAAAAATGAACTCATTTTTCGGGAAAATATTTTTCATAGAAAATATTTTTTTCCTCCATAGCAAACACACCCTTGTTGTATCATAAAATGTGAAAAAAATTTACACTTTGTACAATGTAAAATTTTTTTAGAGTCGAGTATGAAATCAAATTTAAATCAAAGAAGGAGAAGGATTTTTTGTAAAGTCTGTAAAGTATTCTTTAAACAAAGTGTAAAAAGTTTTTATAAATTACAAAATATAAAATTTTTTTACACTTTATAAAGTATAAATTTTCTTTACACTTATAAAGTATATAACGTAAATGACTCCTCTTCAACAGTCCATTACAAAAAATATGAAAAATATAAAAAGAATTTATACTAAATTTATTTTTATTCACTTTTAAATTTATGATCTACAAATATAACTTTAGTGTATTTATGTTTATTTTGGTTCGCCTTAGTTCACGGTTCATGTTAACATGAGTTGCATCGGTGGATCGTACTCACTTTTGTTTATACCTTGTGGGTTATTACATGAATCTTGGCCCTGATTGATTATTTGTGGGTCCCATCCCATCTGGCAATGAGTAGTAAATCAAACAGAAGTTTTTTTGTTTTTACTCTTGGTCGGTCGCTTCCTTGGATGGTGGTTTCCACATAATGGTGCCATATAATTTAATTTTATGGTTTTATAATTATGAAAAATACTTTTGAAAATTAATAATTTGACAGTATCTTATTTTTAAATTATATTTTTATTTAATTTTAAATAATGCTGATTTATTTTTTATTCTTTATTAAATTTTACCCTAATATATCTATTGTTTTCATAATTGCATTACTCATTTTTCTGTGAATCAAATTTTGAAGCTTCTCTTCTGGCTCCCATCTTTTCTCCCACGTTTCAGTCTATTTGTTTAGGTTCAATTCTTACTTTTTTTTTGTTATCTTGTGTTGTTTGTGTGGATTGAAAGTATATTAACTTGTTTTCCGAGATTCTATATATTTATCAAAGAATATTCTATTAAAAAGGTATTCATTTATAATTACTAAAAATATTTTTATAAAATTTATCAATTATAATACAGTCAAATAAAAAAATAAAATTATTATTAAATATTAACAAATCATATATTATATTCAAACCTTATACAGTATCATATCGTAGGATACAATACATTATGGAATTATGACAAATCATGATTCAATCAGAGAGTAAGAATGTATTTGTAGAGCCACTAATAATTTGAAGGAGTATAATTATCAAGCAAGTAATTAATTTGACGTATTTAACCAAACACCCATAAAATATCTCTGCCTAAAACCACTACTAGAAAAGGAAAAAGAAAAGAAGTGAGATTTGGTATACAAGTACAGGTGGGGCCTCTCTAAACATCCTTTCATGTTGGCTGCTTTTTGGAACAGACGACGCTTCTTTTTTCGGTGAGATTTTGCGCCGAAACAAGGCTTTTTGACTCTCTTTATTGATTGATAACCTATAAAAATGGTAAATTATTTGTTATAATATACTCTTTTTATTCTTTTTTCATTATCATGTTTATCTTTTCGAGAGTTAATTTGACTTAGGAACTAAATTAGATTGAATAAATTCAATTTTAAAACTACCATTACATATTTATAACTATCAGTTATTCCATCTCATATTAATATGGTTATAAATATATATTTTATAATATTGATCAAAAGTCATACTACTAATTATTATCTCGGTTTATAAGAATCAAAAGGAGTGATAGATTGAGAGGGGGGATTCGCAGCAGGGAAGGTAATATTAATAAGGCAAATTGGTTTGATGAACTCTTATACTTGTATGAGTTTGTACAGAACCCTTCTACTCGACCTTTTGTCAACTGAATACTTAAACTTGATTAAAATGAAATTTGTAAACCCCTTCTACAATGTGTGTAGCTCATGTTCTTTTACATAAATAATATATCATTTCCACATCATATATATTAATGTCACGTCATATATATTAATGTCATATCAATAATATCTTCACAACTACTTTTTAATTACTAATAAAAAATATTAAATAATACATTTTCTATTTTAAGAAAATAAAATAAAATTGATATTTCTCTCACATTACCTCCTCCTCCACCTTTCCCAACCTACAATCATCATCTTCATTCTCCTTATTCTTTCTTTCTTCATTTTTCTTCACACAAAATAGAGGGCTATACTCAAATGTGTAAATCTGGATTAAGTTCACTGAAACATCATTTTATTAGAAAAAATTAGACAAAAAGTAAATAAATTTGTGAAAATAGATAAAGAGAATTTTTTTGGACTCTTCCTCATTCAAGAAAAAAAACAAGGAAGATTTGAATTTTCTCTAAGTTTTTGTCTTTCATAACTTTCAATCACATTTTTACCATTTCATCCATCACTTAAAACGTCATAAAGCTGTTTTTTAATTAATGTCAACAAATCACCACTAAAATACCTCAATATATTCTAATATTTTTATTTTTACAAAGACAATTAACAATTATTTATTATCCATCAAAATTATTAGATCTATCATTTTATAAATTGTAGCACAATTTTATTTGTAATTTGGGGAGAAAGAAAAGTGAAAAAAAAAAGAGAAGAAGAAAATGGAGAGCACTGGGGAAGGTGAGAAATAGAGAAATGGGGGTGGGGTGGGGGGGGGGGGGGTGGG
>JAPFFP010000070.1:15020825-15034118 GCA_026153255.1 Solanum medicagineum
GAAGCAAGGAGAGCACAGTGGCGGCAGGGCGGTGCGGGAGGGACAGCGAGCGCTGGGGGGGCGGGGCTGCGGTGGGGTCCGTTTGGGGGAGGACGAAATCGGAGGGTTTGTGAAAAGAATTAAGAAAGGAGTTACATTTAATTTTTAATATTTTTTTAGTCTTTTTATTTTATTTTTTTTAATTTTTTTGGGGTCAAACATGGTATGTCACGTTTCTTTTCTGCGTGAGATCACGCACCTTTGCCAAGTGAATAATTAAGGTGTCACATAAGTTGTTATCCCCTTTGTATTCAAGCAATAACAGAAGCAGAATAAAATGAAAATAATTTAAACGAAATATAAACCAATCTGAGTCCACAGAATAAACTGTGTGTCCTTAAGGAATTTAATTCCCTCATTGTACCCGAGGTTATGGATTATTTCCTCTCAGAATAAAACAGATTAACAACTTACATAATAGCGGTACCTCAAATTCTTGTAGTTATCAGCAAACTCAAGAACCAGTAATGGTTTTCACACAGACTCAACTTTTTATTTGTAAGAAAATATGCAGAGAAGAAGAAGAATTTCCAATATTTGAAAAAATGCTGAAGGGTCTCTATTTATAGGGATCATCAGGTGCGAACATACCTGTTCAGGACAGTCTCATCTGTTCAGAACAGGTATGTTGCCTTTTGGGAATGAACATGACTGTTCTGAAAGAAAAAATACGCGCGAAATTTAAAAAATCGTTAAAGTAACTTCGCGGATTAAATTAATTAATAAATAACTCGTAAATTAATTTAATTAATAAATGAATTAAATAATTAATTAATAATATCAGAAAAGGAAAATAGTAAGACTGATTAAATACAAAATTTATCAATCAATCAATCATATCATTTGCCGAAGCCGAGCCGAGCCGAGCGAGTGACGACAACGACGACGTGAGGGGATCCCCTTTGCTTGACTCTTTAAGAGTTAGAGTGAGTGTTTCCCAATATAAGGATAACACTTTCCCTCTATTTTTTAGATGAGAGAGAATGACTCTTCATTTTCCTTTACTTGATTACTCCCACATTTTCCCTATCCCTTTATTTCCTTTCAATCTTCATTTCCCAATTCACACTTTTTATTTATTTAAACCCAACAATCCCCCACGTGAATGGTGAATAATCCTTGTTTTGAAACATATGCATGTAAAAAAAACATGTGTGATCCATAAGTAAGGACTAATTGCATCTGGATAAGTAGGTTTCCCTTGAACTTTCTATAGTAAACATATGTCGGGTATACTTGGTAAATCAGTAGATGTGATATCTTTGAACCGTCGATCTTTGTTGTACACCTAGACAACATAAGTCATATAACTAACCATTTAACTGGTCTTGGTTCTCATTGTTTTGTTCGTTTCATTCATGAACACTTCCGGTTTCATAAGTGCATAGAGAATTGGCCTTACAGGATTCTCCTTAAAGCGACTTATACTTCACACTTATATAGGTGATTTCTAAATGTGTTATCCTATAGATACATTAATTGATATATCACGTATCTAACTTAGAAACCATTAAAAGGTCATATTACCTTATCCTTGTTCCTGAATATTGTCTTATCATGAGAACGGACATTAACCATAGTTTTGACAATGTTGAACCATCATCAATGACTTTGTTTGATCTCCTTCAACCTAGATCTTGGGATCTCCATTCTTCTAGGTAGAGTTATCGCTATGATGATTTGTCCTCGGCCTAGTCCCTTTCTCTTTGATGACCTCTCAACTCCCTCTCTAGTTAGGCCTTTTGTAAGTGGATCCGACACATTATCCTTTGACTTTACATAGTCAATTGTGATAATTCCACTAGAGAGTAGTTGCCTAACAATATTATGTCTTCGCCGTATATGATGGGACTTACCGTTATACATAACGCTACCAGCTCTTCATATTACCGCTTGACTATCACAATGTATGCATATATGAGCCATTGGTTTGGGCCAAAATGGAATATCTTCTAAGCAATTTTGGAGCCATTCAACTTCTGCACTAGCCTCCATAGTAGATCGAGCTATACATTTTTGTTGGGATGATTTCCATGATATCGCTCCTCCACCAATGGTAAAGACGTATCCACTTGTGGACTTAGTCTCAGTTAACCCAGTAATCCCGTTTGCATCACTATATCTTTCAACAACTGCTGGATACTTGCTATAATGCTAAGCAAAGTTTTAGATATGTTCCAAATACCCCAAAACTTGTTTCATCGCCATCCAATGAGGTTAATTGGGATTACTCGTGTACCGACTCAATTTACTTAGAGCACAAGCAATGTCAGGTCGTGTACAGTTCATGATTTAGATCAAACTTCCTAATACTCTAACATAATCCAATTGAGACTGACTTTCACCTTTATTCTTAGCCAGATCAAGTTTCAGATCAATTGGGGTTCTTGCACTTTTGTAATTTAGGTACTTGAATTTTTCTAATACCATTTTGATATAATGAGATTGAGACAATGCTAGACCTTGAGGAGTTTTGTGAATCTTAATTCCTAGTATCAAGTCAGTAACTCCTAAGTCTTTCATGTCAAATTTACTAGCAAGCATACGCTTAGTAGCATTTATGTCAGCAATGTCATTACTAATTATCAACATATCATCCACGTACAAGCAAACAATGACAACTGTATTTGGAGTGTTCTTAATGTAAACATATTTGTCACACTCATTAAATTTGAAACCATTTAACAACATTGTTTGGTCAAATTTTGCATGCCATTATTTGGGTGCTTGTTTGAGTCCATACAAGGACTTAACAAGTCTGCACACCTTTTTATTTCCAGGAATTATGAACCCTTCCGATTGCTCCATATAAATTTCTTCCTCCAAATCTCTATTTAAGAATGTCGTCTTGACATCCATTTAATGAATTTCTAGACCTACACCGCAGTCAATGCTATTAATGTTTAAATTGACGTAATTCTCGTTACCAATGAGTACGTATCAAAGTAGTCAAGACTTTCACGTTGTCTAAATCCTTTAACAAGTCTGACTTTGTATTTGTCCATAGTTCCATCAGCTTTCATTTTCCTTTTGTAAATTCATTTAGATCCTAGGGGTTTATTTTCAGGAGGAAGATCAACCAATTCCCATGTATGATTATCATTATGGATTCAATCTCACTATTGACTGCCTCTTTTCAATATTGTGCTTCTGAAGAAGTCATAGCTTCTTTGAAAGTTTGAGGCTCATTTTCTAATAAAAATGTTACAAAATCAGGTCCAAAGGAAGTAGAAGTCTTTTGACGTTTGCTACGCATTGGATTTTCCTCATTATGATCACTCTCCTTTGCTTCTTCTCAACCATTTAGTTCCTTCATTAGATGATTCATGTTCTTTCTTATACGAATATATTGTTTCAAAGAATTCAGCATTATCTTATTCAATTACTGTATTAACATGAATGTCAGAATTTTCTGATCTATGCACCAGAAATCTATATGCTTTACTATTCAAGGAATATCCTATGAATACACAATCAACAGTCTTAAGTCCTATTTTTGTCCTTTTAGGTTTAAGAATCAGGACCTTATCCAAACACCTCCACACTTTCAAGTATTCAAGGTTAGACTTTCTTTTTTTCCATTTCTCATATGGAATGAATTGTGTTTTACTATAGGAAACTCGATTGAGTATTCGATTAGCCATAAGATAGCTTCCCCTCCACAAGTTCTGGGGCAAACCAAAACTAATTAACATAGCATTCATCATCTCTTTAAGTGTTCGATTTTTCCTTTCTGCAATTCCATGGGATTGTGGTAATGTCATGTTCCAAACATATTTCCTCAAAAGGAGATTCATATTCTCCGCCCCTATCACTCCTGATCATGTTGATCTTTTCGTTAAGTTGAGTTTCAACTTCACTTTTGTATTGTTTGAATGCTTTAATTGCCTCATCCTTATTACTAAGTAAATAGACATAACAGTATCGTGTATAGTCGTCAATAAAAGTTACAAAATACTTTTTTTTACCGCGAGATAATATTGACTTTATCTCACAAATATCTGTGTAAATTAAGTCTAAGGGATTTGAGTTTCTTTCAACAGACTTATAAGGATGCTTAACATACTTAGATTCCACACATACTTGACATTTTGACTATTTGGTTTCAATCTTAGGCAATAAATTCAAATTACTCATTTTATGCAAGGTTTTATAATTTGCATGTCCTAAACGTGAATGCCATAGATTATTTGACTCAAGTAAATAAGAAGAAGCCTGAACTTTATCATTCTCAACAATCATTACATTCAGTTTGAAAAGGCCTTCAGTAAGGTAGTCTTTTCCTACAAACATATTATTTTTGCTAATTACAACTTTATCAAAAACAAAAACACATTTGAATCCATTCTTGATCAAGAGACAGCAAAAATTAAGTTCTTCCTCATTTCTGGAACATGACAAACTCCGTTTAGAGTCACCACGTTACTGGATGTGATCTTTAAACATATTTTGCCATAACCTTCAACTTTTGCTGTTGAAGAATTTCCCATATAAATGGTCTCATTAGGTGCAGTAGAGACATATGTCGCAAAGGCTTCCTTTAAAACAAAAATATGTGAAATAGCTCCAGAATCAAGCCACCACTTCTTGGGATTTCCTACCAAATTGCATTGAGTCAACATGACACATAATTTCTCCACTTCTTCATTCTTCTCAATAATATTTGCTTGATTCTTTTTCTTTTGCTTCATTGAAGAACGACAATCAACAACTTTATGTCCAGCCTTCCTACAGTTGTGACAATTACCTTGAACCTCTTTTTAGGAAGATTGCTTTTTAGTCCAAATGACTTCTTTCTCCTTTTAGCATTTGGTCCTTCAATAATATTTGCCCCGGCTATTGTTGAGTTTGTTTGTGACCTCTTTTCTGTTGCGTTGTTGTCCTCTTCAATTCTCAAGCGGACAATCAGATCTTCAAAGTCATCTCCTTGCATTTATGCTTTAAGTAATTCTTGAAATCTTTCCAAAGTGGGGTTAACTTCTCAATGATGGTTGTCACTTAGAAAACATCGTTCACAACCAATCCTACATTGAAGATTGTATAGGTATAAAGAACAAATTTAATATGTTCAAAGAAGGTATTAAATAAAATTATATCTTCTACAAGGAGATCATGAATTATAACCTACAACTCCTGAAGTGTAACAACAGCTTTACTGTCTACCATCTTGTAGTCTAGGAATTTTGCCACAATAAACTTTTTCATTGCAACATCTTCTGTTTTGTACTTCTTTTCCAAGGCATCCCAGAGTTCCTTGGAAGTCTTCATGTGACTGTGAACATTGTACAAGTCATCTTACAAGCCACTCAAAATGTGATTCCTACATAGAAATCTGAGTGCCTCCAAGCTTCAGTCACCAAAAGTTTTTCATCATTTGGTATTTCTTCAGCCAGTACAAGAACATTCTCATTAATGTATCTTTGCGGGCTTAAAGTAGTCAAGTAGAAGAACATCTTTTGCTGCCATATTTTAAAATCAACACCGAAAAATTTTGCAGGTTTCTGCCGGTGATTTGTAGAGGCAGCATTTGAACGACATGAAGATGCAGTAGATGGTATTGTATCAGTCATCGTTCCAACATTCACTTCATTTAAGTTAGTCATTTTTTCTGTCACAAACAGACAAATACTCAACTCTCAGAAGATTCAGAAATTTTAAAATTAGAAATACAGAAAGGGAAAACTAAAAATAAATTCCTTAAGCTTGTTATCCCTTTGTATTCGAGCAACAACAGAAGCAAAAAAAAATGAAAATAATTTAAAAAAATATAAACCAATCTAAGTCTACATCCCTCACTATACCTGAGGTTATGGATTATTTCCTCCCAGGATAAAACAGATTAACAACTTACAGAATAACGGTACCTCAAATTCTTGCAGTTATCAGCGAACTCAAGAACCAAAAATGGTTTTCACACAGACTCGACTGTTTAGAACAAGTATGATGCCTTTTGGGAATGAGCATGACTATTCTGAAAGAAAAAATACGCGCAAAATTTTAAAAACCGTTAAACTAACTTCGCGCATTAAATTAATTAATAAATAACTCGTAAATTAATTTAATTAATAAATGAATTAAATAATTAATTAATAATATCAGAAAAGGAAAATATTAAGACTGATTAAATAAATTTTGTCCAAAAAATGTATCAATCAAATCATTTGCCAAAGCCAAAGCCTAGCCGAGCGAGCGACGACAACTATGGCACGAGGGGGTTCCCTTTACTTGACTTTTCGAGAGTTAGATTGAGTGTTTCCCAATATAAGGACAACACTTTCCCTCTATTTTTTAAATGAGGGAGATTGACTCTTCATTTCCCTTTACTTAATTAGCCCCACATTTTCCTTATCCGTTCATTTCCTTTCAATATTCATTTCCCAATTCACACTTTTTATTTATTTAAATCCAACATAAGCATGGTCAATAATCAGAGGGATTTAATATGTTGAGTTTCATCAAGTTTAAGTGGTCAGTAGACACAGGGCCAAGTAGAAGGGTTTAGAATACAAACTCATACAAGTAAAATGGTCCATCGGGCCATTTCGCCTATTAATAATTAGATGATACCACGATTGTATCATCAGTCAAATTGCAGTTTAATAAAGGATGGATGATTGGGTAGAAAATATTTTCCCCTCCCTCGTTGCTATTTTTTGGATTTGTTTGGATAAATGTATTCGCATACAATAGCTTATAAATCACATAAAGATATAAAATCACACTAAATAAGTTATGTAGACTCAGTTGAAATAGGGACCAAGTAATATCCTTTTTTGAAATACCACACCCGTTACATCAAACTCAATTGATTGGAAAAGATTAAGTGGAATTAGATCCCGGAATATCCTTGATACACCAACTCAACCACCCTTTCGGATTAACTCTCCTTTTAACTTCAGTCCTATTTTATCCTCTCTTTTTTTTATCTCTCGAAAATAACGTAGGGTACCATCATGGGTTTAAATTTCATAATATTGGCCCACTGATTGAAAGAAATCAAGTATAAAACGACATGTATCACGTGCAATGCTATTCATTTGTCAACATTAGTAGAGAGGAAAAATGTATTGTCTATATTAAATGTAGCATTAAAGTTTTGAAGAATATGGAGTGTGGAATTAAAAAAGCTTACGAAGTTAGGATTGAAAATGGCAAAAAGAAAAAAAAATGTTGGGAAAAAGTCAAGAGTCCAAATGTAGGAAATGCATGCGTGTTGCCTACTTGGATGCGTACAAAGCTGAGTCTAATCTAAGGCATCGTATGCTATCACGTTACATTTCTTTGCATCGACACACACTCAGCAACAATGTTTTATAGAAATCAAATCAAATTTATACCCCAATAGACCAAACAAAAACGTATGGCTAAGTTATAGGTTCCATGAGGTGAAATTGTCAAATAGTCACTTTTTAATTTACGTAATTGTGAAATAGCTATTTCTATAGAGTTTTAACTTGTGGAATTGAAACACCATAACAATATAGGACTTTACCAAAATGGGCGCTTTTTAATATGTTACTAGTCTGGTTGTATGCGCTTTGCACGTGATCAAAACGAAAAAAATTAATTTTATTTATAAAGGTCATATATAGAAGAAAGATTATATCACTAATTAGAAATCAAGGTAAATTAGAATTTTTCTTAGCGACTGTAGGCATTTTTTTGATTTAAGAGTCTTTCCACGACTAGAAGTCTTTACTTTATCAATTATTTCATATATTTTAAAAGTCAATATTATAAATATAATTAAATAAAAATGGTGAAAAGACAATTGTATCTAAAGCAAAGTCATTTAATTGAGGATAAAAAGTTCAAATAACATTTCTAACGATCTGCACACTTCTAATATATTATAGATATAAATTAGTATTTTGAGTAATTTTCATTTTTATTTTTCCAACATTTACATGAAAGGAGTGATTTGGGAAGGTGGACCAAACATTCTTATTTTTGTGGAAGGTCGAATCCAAGGGAGTGCCGGTGGACCAAAGACAATTTAGAGGACAAACACTTGGGTATCAAGAAAGAGGCAGCGCGCACATAGTATGATAAATACAAGGAGAAGGAAATAAATGTGACAAGGATCCAACTGAAATTATGAATCAACTAAAAGAATTATTATTATTATTGTCACATTCCCAAGTGGTAGGGCTTCATTATTTTTGGAATTTCCTTTTATGAGTTGTCCAATTCTGTCACTGCCATGGCCCATCACGTAGATTTGGACATGGCTTACCAAGTTGGGATATGGCCGATGCATAAAATAGAAATAGAAAATTATATAACTATCTCATATTTAGAAAATATTTAAATTTAAATAGACTTTCAACTTATGACAAATATATCCTTCCCTCTTATTATATTTTAACATAAATTTATTCTTAATTTTAATATCAAATGATTCATCACCATTTAAAATACCACTTCCTTTAGGAATCCACCCATTTAACCCGATTTGTTTTTTTAATCTTTCAATATCTAGAATTCAGTGAATTACTTTTTTTCTCATTTATTTTAAAGGAAGGAAAATAAAGGAGGCGCTGAGCGTCTATAGCCACAGATTCCATGGTAATCGAAGTTCTGTTACAACGAAATTTACCACTGAAAAAAATCGAAGTCTATCGAATTTATTGTTTCATCGAGATTTTTATCACCTAATCAACCTATTGGCTAAAATTAAGCTGCTTGATAGCTCTGAGGTTAGGGACTATGTCCATACCTGGAGTTCTAAAATGTATATATTGATAAATTTGGTAAATAAAAATTATAGTTACTCAAACAAAAATATTAAGCTACTCAAATTGATACTTTTATTATGGTAATTAATGATAAATTTATTGACATTCTGATAATTACGTAGCTAATTATTGTGTACCAAAGAAAGTTGTAGAGCAAATGTTGGATGTTGCTAGGGAACTTTTCATGCTAGAACAAAAGCTAAAATTGTATCGAAGCATTATGCTCCAATTAACCTGTTCTCTTTTACTGTTTCATTGCTTTAGTTATTGTTTGAGTTAGTTACTAAAGTAATTAGTTGGTTAAATTTGTTGATGAGCTGGCAAAGTTAGTTAATCATCAGACTCATGCGAAGAGTTAGTTAATCATGAAAATCATGTGATCCTCTAGCTATATATAGTGGATTGGACAATGTATGAAATTGAGAATCAATAAAATTCTCCTTTCTTCTTCTGTATAGCTCATGCCATAGATGAATTGGTGAGCTGATAAAGCTCTCAATTCGACACGGTATCAGAGCATTAGATAATGATTACTTCGGAGAAAAGTGCACAGTTGAAGTTTAGAGGCTTTCTAGAAAGACAAATTGTTGATTGAAGCTGCAGAAATGACGATCCCAAAGATAGATCAGAATGATGCTCTGTATATTAGACCTTCAGACACTTCAGGAGCTATGTTGACTCCAATCAAGTTGACTAGATCTGAAAACCATGGAATAGGAGTAGGTCGATGAGGATTGCGCTGATGCAAAAGAGAAAGTATGATTTTATAATAAAAGCTTGTACTAGAGGTCTGTACAAAGAAGAACTTCATGAACAATGGGAAACATGCAATGCAGTAGTGTTATCATGGTTAATGAACACAGTCAGTTGAAGAATTTCTCAGTAGAATTATACTTACTACAAGTGTTTTCTCAGTTTGGACAGATTTGAAGGAGATATTTAACAAAGTGAATAGCATGAGGATCTA
Source organism: Solanum medicagineum (assembly GCA_026153255.1). Classification (NCBI taxonomy): domain Eukaryota; kingdom Viridiplantae; phylum Streptophyta; class Magnoliopsida; order Solanales; family Solanaceae; genus Solanum; species Solanum medicagineum. The sequence goes on from JAPFFP010000070.1 coordinate 15,030,570, forward strand.
TCAATTACATAGAGAAATCAATGCTTTAGCACAAGGCATTGACTGAATTTCATACTATTTTACTAAGCTTAAAACATTGTGGAATGAATATGATGCTGTGACACCAAATCCTAGCCGTTTATGTCCTCAATCAAAGGAATATATAGATCACTTGCAACAGTTAACGTTGATTCAGCTTTTGAATATGTTGAATAAGTCGTATGACCAAGCTCGCAGGCAAATTCTATTGAAAAGAGTTATACTAACCATAAACCAAGGCTATGTCATGATTATAGCAGACGAGATTCAACACTCAATACACATAGTCAATGCTGTTGACAAACCTGTTCCAGTGGTGATGAATGTGAACAAGAACCAAGGAAAGGAATACTACAAAGGAAGAAGATGTGAGCATTGTCATTACAGTAATCACACCAAGGAGAACTGCTACAAATTGATTGACTATCCAGATGATTGAAAGTAAAAGAAGAAATCAGGATATGATAATAATTACATGAGAAATACAATGGGACATCCACATCCTGGGGCTTTTGGAGGACAATTTCCAACAGGTAACATAAAAAATGGAGCAGGTTCATCACACTCTGTCCAACACTCAATAAATAACATATCCAACAATCAAAGTGAGCATTCTCAAATGACATCAACTAGCAAGAAAGGAAGCAGAGCTTTTCTAACAAAAGGACATGCATTCTCTGAAAATAAAGTACAAACAGGTGACAAAGATATTGAACAAAGATGTACATGATCCTAAGCTGACTAACATGACAGGTATTATTACTTGTTTAATGTCAAATATATCTGCACAAAACTGGATTGTGGACTCTAATGCATCAGATCATATCACAGCAAATAGGCATTTACTATTAAGAAGCCATGTTTTAACAAAATTACAGAAGAATCAAGTACATTTGCCTACAGGAGATCAAGTAGAGATTAGTCATATTGGTGAAGCATCCATATTTGACAATGAGTATTTAAATTGGTTGAAAATTATTTGGGAGAGGGAGGGGTCATAGGACCCTATAAAGTTAAGGAGCTTTTTTGAAAAACTGAAACAACTTTGATGGTGACTTAATGTCTTTTTTATCTCTCTATACACACACATAAGAGGCCGTGCTAGCAGGGATCCAATATGTTATTCTTTTCTTTTGATTTATATGACAATAGTAGAATTTTTATATGGTTTTAAAAATTTTAAGTTGTTAATTATTGTAACTTATAATATATTTTATGACATTTTAAAATAACATTTGTTACTTATTTTTATTCTAATTTAAATCGCACATATAAAATTTTGATATTTTGAGAGTCAACTAAAATTTTATTTTTTAAATATTTGAAATTATTAATTGTTATGATCTATTGCACCTTTTAGATAAATTTCAAATAATGCATGTTACTTTTTCTATCCCAATTACATAGCATTGATAAAATTTCAAGATCTATTTAAATCTTTTATGTCTTTTAAAGTTTTAAGCTGGCAATTATTATGATGTATTGTGCCTCCTACATCATTTCAAGTAATATGTGTTACTTCCTCCATTTCAATTTAAATTTCTAATTATTGAGATTTGCAGTAATTTCTAAAAGTCACTAAGTACTAAGATTTATTATACTTTTTACATAATTTTTAATATGTCAGATATTTTGGAAAATAAAAAAATTAAAATGAAGAAAATATAAAAAATGAATAAAAGTATATTGTTACAACCCCCTAGATGAGAGATTGTCCTCATAACGCATAATTCCAAGCCCTTTTAGCAAATTCGAGGCCGAAATCGCATTCAACATAAAAAATTGAGTGAAAAAATGGTCTCAATTGAATTTTAGGCCAATCAGATCAAAGAAAAAATTTTCGGGGCAAAGATGCAATTTTAGCAAGGTGCGCCACACCTCCGTGTCGCGGACTTGCCATGGACTTGCACTTAATTTTGATCCTATTAATTTCTATGGGGTTAGAAATTCGCTCGAAAATTTTTCATAAAAAGATGTACTGGAAGGGACCAAGTCCGCGACGTGGACCCAGGGGCATTCCAGACTTTTTTCTACCCCTCCTGAAACTTGACCCACGACTAATTTAGATAGTTTTTAGTGTAAAAAGAGTTCTTAAACTCATTCCTAAGTTCTTATTACGTTCTAACTAAGAAACCAGGGCTCTCTTGCTAATCGATTGTCCGTCTTATCCCAGTTTTGTAAGGCTACATTAAAGCATGAAATTGTTCTTCCATGTGCCCCCATTGATAGTAATAGAAAGATTGAGTCTCTATGCATGTGTCTTTGAAGGTTTTCTTGTAACTATATATATTCTATTTATTTTTACATGCTTGATGATCACGATGAACTTGATTTACTGAACAAATATTTTTACATAAGTTATTTCATAAACCCTAGATATTATCTAATAAAAGATTCACATGAATGAATCCAGGAGGTGAGTCTAGAGTCTTGACAATATGATTATGATTGAGCATGATAATGATGCTAATAGAATTTTGATGGTCCCGAGAATCTTCACAATTGAATTCGATGATTGTTCTAAATTGATAGTCCTTTTAACGATTGTCTAAACCACTCTTGAAAGATGTGATTCAAAACTGATTGGATGGTTAATAGGTCGAAAAGCCTGATTGTGATGAAGTGATAAGGGTTCTTATGAGACTCGTTGATTGGACTGATTGTTTTATAAATAATGAGTCTTTGGGAGAATATTGAGCACCGAATTGGATAAGAGTAAGTCCAACTTGAACCCAATAACTATGTTGCCATAGCATAGTATTGATTGGATAGGCCAGGAGCCATACCTATGAAGTCCTAAGATATTACAATAGATGGCTAATTTGCAACATATAGTATAATGTGTCTTATACATAATATATATTGTATGTGTATATATGTATATGTTATGACATAGAATATATTTATGTGGACATTTTACCAACATTAGGTGAGTTTTAAGCATTGAATATTATTAGGTATACATGGGACACACCGTCGGGCGTTGAAGGTGTAAGTTTCATATTGTCATGTGAAACATTATAAGAGAGAATCATTAATTTTTAATTTTTTAATACTCGTATAAACAAGAGAGTAGTATTATGTGCAATACACACCGTCGTATGCAAACTAGTGAACACAAATAAGACAGCACTTATAAATATACAATTTCACGTGAAAAAAAAAAAAACAAAGAAAGACAACGTATATTCAACTAAAGTATATTTTTATAAGATTTTAAGGGAGTGTTTGGTATGCCAGAAAATATTTTCTTAAAAAAAATTGATTTTTAACTTATTTTCTCTCAAATTTAGTTGGTGAGTGAAAAATATTTTTTAGAAAGAATTTAAAATTTAAAATATTTTCAGAATTAATTTTGGGAGTAGAGGGTAGAATAAAAAAAAAAAATTTAAAATTTTTTTGAAATATTTTCAAAAATAAAAAATTCAAATTCTGTTTAAGAGGTGCCGGGGGGGGGGGTTGGGGCGGGGGTGCTGGGGGGGAAAGGGCACACAAAAAAAATATGCTAAATAGGGTCTAGTTTTTAGCATA
>JAPFFP010000070.1:15068604-15095266 GCA_026153255.1 Solanum medicagineum
TCCTAGTAAAGTTATTTCCTATATCCATGCCCAGAAATTGGTTGACAAGGGGTGTTTGTCTTACTTGGCCTTCATTCAAGATATTAGTATTGAACCACCTTCTATAGAGTCTATCCCTATGGTTCAGGTGTTTGTCGATGTGTTTCATGCTGACCTTCCACGTGTTCCACCCGATAGAGATATTGACTTTCCCACTGACCTAGAGCCAGACACTAAGCCCATCTCTATTCCTCCATATAGAATGGCTCCAGATGAATTGAAAGAATTGAAGGAACAACTCCAAGACCTATTAAGTAAAGGATTTATTGGCCCTAGTGTATCACCTTGGGGTGCCCCTGTCTTGTTTGTGAAAAAGAAAGACGGGTCTATGAGGATGTGTATAGATTACAGGCAGTTAAATAAGGCAACTGTCAGGAACAAGTACCCTCTTCTTCGTATTGATGACTTATTTGACCATCTTCAGGGGGCGGCTGTGTTTTCTAAGATTGATTTAAGGTCGGGTTATCATCAATTGAGAATTAGGGCATCAGATATTCCCAAGACAGCTTTCTGAACTCGTTATGGTCACTATGAATTTTTGGTAATATCCTTTAGGTTTGACTAATGCCCCTGCAACATTCATGGAGTTGATAAATAGGGTATCTGTTTGTACTTAGATTTTTTTGTCATAGTATTCATCGATGACATCTTGGTGTATTCCAAGACTGAGGCGGATCATGTTAGTCACTTAAGGATAGTGTTACAAAGGTTGAGGGAGGAAAAACTATATGCAAAATTCTCCAAGTGTGAGTTTTGGCTTGATTCGGTGGTGTTCTTAGGGCATGTGGTGTCTAAAGAGGGAATCAGAGTAGACCCGGCTAAGGTTGAGGCAGTAAAAGATTGGTTGAGGCCAACTTCAGCTATTGAGATTCGTAGTTTTCTGGGGTTAGTAGGGTATTATAGGCAGTTTGTTCAGGGTTTTTCTTCGATTACAACCCCACTGACTAGATTAACCCAGAAGAATGTAATTTTCCTTTGGTCTAATGAGTGTGAGGCGAGCTTCTAAAAGCTCAAAACCTTGTTGACTTCAGCTCCCATTTTGATGCTACCTGAGGCAGGTGTGGACTTCAAGGTGTATTGTGATGCTTCGAAGAGTTGGATTAGGTGGTGTATTGATGCAAAAAGGAAAAGTTATTGCCTATGCATCTAGACAGTTGAAAGTTCATGAGAAAAACTACCCTACTCATGACTTGGAGTTAGCGGCTGTTGTTTTTGTGCTTAAGCTATGGCGTCACTACTTGTATGGTGTGCATTGTGAGGTCTTTACTGATCATAGGAGTCTTCAGTATATTTTTAATCAAAAGGATCTAAACTTGAGGTAGCGTAGGTGGATGGAGTTACTAAAGGACTATGATTTAACCATCCTATACCATCCGGGGAAGGCGAATGTTGTGGCTAACGCCTTGAGTAGAAAGACTTCTAGCATGGGTAGTCTAGCTGCCATTCGAGTAGAGGAGCGACCTTTGGCCAGAGATGTTCAGTGCCTAGCAAATGGTCTAGTCAGATTACAGCTTTTCGACGAGGGTGGCGTACTTGCAATTTCTTGAGGCTCACTCTTCCTTGATGGACCAAATTCGAGAGCGTCAGTTCCAGGATGAGAAGTTATGCCTCATCAAAGACAAAGTGACCAGGGGAGAGGCTAAGGAAGCAATGCTCGATTCTGATGGTGTTTTGAGAATTGGAGGATGAGTCTGTGTGCCTAAGGTAGGTGATTTGATTAGATTGATTATTGAAGAGGCCCGTTGTACTCGTTATTCCATTCATCCAGGAGCAGCAAAGATGTATCATGACCTAAGTCAGCACTATTGGTGGTGTGGTGTGAAGAAGGATATTTCCGAATTTGTGGCTAAGTGTTTGACTTGTCAGCAGGTCAAGTATGAGCACCAGTGGCCTGGAGGTGAGTTTCAGAGGTTACCCATTCCTACATGGAAGTGGGAGCGAATTTCTATGGATTTTGTGGTGGTTTTGCCTACTACTGTGGGCGGTTATAACTCTATATGGGTGGTCGTGGATCGGTTAGCTAAGTCTACCCATTTTATTCCTGTCAAGGTTAAGTACACAACCGAGAAGTTAGCCGAGCTCTACATCAGTCAGATAGTTAGATTGTATGGTGTACCCATTTCTATCATTTCTGATCGGGGTTCACTTTTCACTTTGCACTTTTGGAGGGCCTTGCAGCATGGTCTAGGTACTCGGCTGGATATGAGTTCAGCCTTCCACCCTCAGACAGATGGACAGTCTGAGTGGACTATTCAGGTATTGGAGGACATGCTTCGAGCATGGGTGATTGATTTTGGTTCTCGTTGGGATCAACACTTGCCCTTAGCAGAGTTCGCCTACAATAATAGATATCACTCCAGCATTCAGATGGCTCCATTTGAGGCATTATATGGTAGGAAGTGTAGGTCTCCGATTGGTTGCTTTGATTCTGCTAAGATAGACTCATTAGATGCTGACTTTCTGAGAGATGCTGTGAAAAAGGGCCGTATGATTTAGAATAGGTTGTTGGCTGCTCAGAGTCGACAAAAGAGTTATGCGGATAGGAGGGTACGAGCCTTGGAGTTTATGGCAGGGGATCACGTTTGGCTCAGGGTATCACCCATGAAGGGTGTGATGCATTTTGGGAAGAAGGGCAAGCTTGGTCCTCGATTCATTGGCCCATTTGAGATCTTTGAGCGAGTTGGAGAGATGGCCTATAGACTGGACTTGCCACCAAGCTTATCATCAGTGCATCCCGTGTTCCATGTCTCCATTCTCCGAAAGTACGTACCTGACGAGTCTCATATACTCTCATTCGATTCAGTAGCATTAAATCCAGACTTGTCATTTGAGGAGGATCCTATTGCTACTTTAGATATGCAGGTTCGCAAGCTTCAAAACAAAGAGATTGCTTCGGTAAAGGTTCAATGGAAGAATCATCCAGTTCGAGAAGCAACTTGGGAGAAAGAGTCAGAAATGTGTGCTATTTATCCTCGTTTTTTCGAATCTTCAGGTACTTTCTTTTAATTTATGTTCGAGGACGGATAATGTAACGACCCTTACTTTGTCTTTTTTAGTGATAACTTTTCCCACTTTGAAAGTGGGAGTCAACATTGGCAGGCAAAAGAAAGTTGCTCGGTGAATTGGCCACAATCTGCACTTAGTGCCCAATAAGTGTCAATATTCTATTATTTCTTTAGAAACTTTAAAAGCTTTTATTTAAAGAGAGCAATTGCTCATCAAAGGCCAAGAGTCACGGGCAGTGAGAGAGAGAGAGAGCAAAAGCTGAAAACAAGATTCATATACATATATTTATATACTACATAATATTAGTTGAGAGTTTTATTAAGTTGAAGGGAGGTGGTTTATTGCGTGGAGTTTCGATAATTTTATTGTAAGTTACTCCTATTTTCTAAACTTTTTATAATGAGATAGTTTATATAAATAAATTTATTTTTGTGTAACTTTAAGTATTTCATCATGAAAATATTATTATGATGAAATAATCTTGATGGATCAAAGTTAAGTTGAGGTGTAATAATTTATTTGGCTAGATCGTGGTGCTACGAATTCCATTCAAAAAGAAAAGGCCAAAGTGTTAGATTGACCGCGATTTGACTAAGGCAAGTGGACTTTCAAAAATTTATAATTCTCGTAGAATTCTCAATTTTTTTTTCTCCTACGTGTAATACGTGAAATAATTTAAGATTCTAAGAAATGAGATGATTAAAAAAATGTGAATGCGAATTGACATGTTATTATGGTACTTGAATTGATAAATGTGGTGAAGTGATGAAAATTCTATATTTTTGATATATATATTGCTATGATTGAAATTAATGAGTGAATGTGTTTATGGAATTCATATCATGTTCATTCATTCCATGACATGCATATTTGCATTGATTTCGGATATTGATATGAGTAATGATATTGGGATCGAGGTCTTTACCGGTCGAGATACCGAGGTCTTTGCCGGCGAAGTTATAATGATATTGGGACCGAGGTCTTTACCGGTCGAGATGTGATGCCGAGGTTTCTGCCGGCGAATTTATATTGTGACGCCGAGGTTTCTGCCGGCGATGATGTGATGTCATAATTGCATAATGCATTGCATATCACCCTTGCATACTAATGCATAACATGGTGTTGTCATTATGATTGATTGTGCCCTTAACTTGTGCTTTGAAAATTATAATATGATGTAATACCATCTTTATTATGTATTATGTATTGCTGGGTCGGAATAACTTTTCGTGCAGGTTGTAGTCGTGGATATCCGCTGGGATGAAAAGAGTTTGTGTATTCTATTAGACTTCCTTGTTTTGTTAGTTGACTTGCTGGGTACCGCGTGGTATTTGGTACTCACCCCTTGCTTCTACACTCGTGTAGGTGGTGAACCCGAGCTGTGAATAGAAATTCCTTAAAGTGTCAAGGATTCTCAGGAAACGTAGAGAGATAGTTGTTGTCATCTGGCTGAATCTCTTGTTCCTATTTCTTCTGTACTTGTTCTATTTGAGAAGAAGGACAGTTTGGACTTGTATTTCCTTGTTTTTCAGTATTAGTGGCTTGTATGCATGACAACCAATCCTTGGGTGGTATTTAAGTTTATGAAAATTTTCTCAGTTTTAGTTATCTATTCTAGTTAAATTGCTTCCGCGCGTTATACTTATCATCCCCTTTGAGTTAAGGCTGACTTATTCGGATGGGATTGAACAAGTGCCATCACACCCAATTTTTGGTTCGTGACAATACACCATGTAGCTAATTGTCTTTCCTGTTGAAAATATTGCATTATTAGCATCATGCAAAAAAAACTTCATACTAGCACTTCAAATATGGACCACTACAATAACTACTACTCAGTTAACCAATAATTCATGTATGAATAGCAATAATTAAAAAATAAAGACGATTTAATTTTTCAGTTATAAAGGAACACATACAACTATACTTTTTCCCCAATATAAAAGTACCAGAAAATATACAAACATATAAATAAAGTTGTATCAAGCTACATACAAATTTTAATGTTCACAAATCTTATATTGGGAACAACTTAGAAAAATAAATTCAACAATAAATTTCTCCTATTTACATACGTTTACTATCACATTTTCCATTATATTTTATTAGAATCGACATATATTTATCGTTATCCGTGTAATTTATTTGAATAAATATCTTCGTTATACTCTCCACCTATTGTTTTCCTTTCTTTCTCAACAACACTCTTAATGTGTGAGGGAAAATGTTTACTTATACTATATCCTTATCACACTGAATGTATAATGTACACAATCTGAGAAATGCTTATACCTACACAAGGCTCCCACCAACAAATAAGTTTTCAATGTGCAATCCAATCAAATTAATTGATTTGATTGGTTTAGGTAAGATAAATGCATTTTTCTTGTTATAAAGAAATAAAAATCAAAGGAAGTACATAGTGGTACCCAAATAGCATCATTGGCTTGCACCTTTTTATTAGCAATATGGATGACATATACAATTAATAAGGTATTTTTAATTTCTTTATGTATTTCCTTTTCCAACATTTATCACAACAATGTGTTTACCATAATTAATTAATAGGAGCTACTACAAATAAATTTATATTGGTGTCAACAATGACCAAGACGGGTTAGTACTTTTTTGGGGCTTCCAACACCAATCACATCAATATTAATGAGTGTAGATGATAAAATTCGCGTCAAGAAAATAATAATCAAGAATGAAAATATTGCGAACAATTTGAAGTTTTTGATTTCAAAATGCGAGTGTTGCAATCTCTATAAATCCTCTTATTCTCCTTTCCAAGTGTAAATTCAAGGGCTCTTGAGCTTGATCTTGAATTTGAATTTGAAATTTGTTCTTGAACTCGATCTTGAATTTGAATTTGGAAATTGTTCTTGAATTCGATCTTGAATTTGAATTTGTTCTTGATCTTGTTCTTTAGACTTGAATTTGTTTTTTGAGTTTGATGTTAAGTTCAAGAGCTTTTAAGCTTGTCCTTAAACTTAAGTGCTTAAATGTTTAAATTTCTTGAACTTTGTAGAGAAATTTGCGGCGTTTAATCCACGAGCTTTCTCTAACTTTTTTGTTAGAATTCTCCCCCTTTCTTTGAGTTATGAAGACTTCTATTTATAGTTGTAGAATAGAGGAATTATAATAAGAAAGACTTCCCTGCAGCCAATGAGATTTATATGACATGGCATGTTGGGCTTTAATAAAATGGGCTTGTCATTTTAACACATGGTATGGTCTCATTGGCTTCTTTGTTTGACTTGGCGTGCCACATCATTTGACACGTGGCACCAAGATGGGCCTCTTGGATGAAACAATATTGGGCTTGTTGATTTGGACTCGTTTATTGTATCCTAAATCAATTAACATGAGTTTTAATTAAATCTGTATCTATTGGACTTAAATGATTAATCCAATTATATTAATCCATAACATTTATTTGGACTAATATATTCATGAATTTAATATAATTCGATTCATTTCAAAATTTGTATTTAATAAATTTTAAATGATTACAAATGCCCCCTGCTTCAAGTCTTGTCGGAATATTTATCATTTGAAGACTAGACTTGAAGTATTAATTTAATATTATAATAATATTTATTATAATATTATAAAAAACGTCAACATAACATTATAACCTTATTATCATAATATTATGTAGAAAAGGAAATTATTCCCAACTTTACCTTATTTGAGGAAAAAAAAAGAAATTTGACTTTCTTTTTTTTTCTTTTTTTCCTTTTTTTTCTTTCTTTCCTTTTTTTTTCCCTTTTTTTTCCTTTTTACGTGGTCCTTGACCACTTTTTTTCTTCTTCTCTTTTTTCTCCTTTCTTTCCCTTTTTTTTTCCTTCTTTGCATTCTTTCCTTTTTTTTTCCTTTTTATTCTTGAACAACACCCTATAAATAGAGGTGTAGTTCTTCCAACCTCAGATGTCTTTATTGAGGTATGATTTTGTTTTTTTTGTCTCTTTTTTTTTTGTAGGTCAAAAGGAGTGAGTTTGTTCTTTGTGGATTCTATAACACAAGAATTTGATATCAAAGTGTGATGGGATGTGTTCTATGTCCCTGCTTTTAGATCGTCAATTTGATGCTTTACAATGTTCTAAATGTTTAAACATATGGGACCAACAATGCGAGGCTTTACGTTGTTCTAAATGTTTAAACATAGGGGACAAATACTGCAAGACTTTACGTTGTTTTAAATGTTTAAACATAGGGGATCAACAATGTGAGGCTTTACGTTGTTCTAAATGTTTAAACATAGGGGATCAACAATACGAGGCTTTACGCTGTTATAAATGTTTAAATATAGGGGACCAGCAATGCGAGGCTTTACGTTATTCTAAATGTTTAACATATGTGACCAACAATGTGAGGCTTTACAAACTTCCCAAATGTTTAAACATAAGGGATCTCCAATTCAAGGTTTTACAAAGTTTCCAGTGTTTAAACATAGGGGCCCAATACGAGACTTTACAAAGTTCCCAATGTTTAAACATAAGGGACCATCAATTCGAGGCTTTATCATGTCCCAACTGTTTAAATATAATGGATCTCCGACTCAAGGCTTTGCAATATTTCAAATGCTTGTGAAGAGGCCATCTTAAGGTGAAAAGGGACAATCTTTTGTCCACCTTAAGACATGAAAATTTGGAGATCCTTTTAAGGATAAAACCACGAAAAGGCTAGCTAGCTTAAGGTGCAAAGGGACAAACTTTGTCCACCTTAAGGCATGAAAATTTAGAGATCTTTTTAAGGATAAGCTTGAGAAAAAGCCAGCTTAAGGTGCAAAGGAACAAATTTTGTCCACCTTAAGGCATAGAAATTTAGAGATCTTTTTAAGGATAAGCCCGCAAAAAAGCCAGCTTAAGGTGCAAAGGGACAATTTTTGTCCACCTTAAGGCATGGAACTTTAGAGATCTTTTTAAGGATAAGCTCGTGAAAAAGCCAGCTTAAGGTGCAAAGGGATAAATTTTGTCCACCTTAAGGCATGACAATTTAGAGAGTTTCTTGTGGCATAATGGGATAGATACTCGTCTTTGCCCCAAGAATGGCAATTTGAGGGAATCCTCATGATGCAAAGAGATAGTCACTCATTTTTACCTTAAGAAAGGTAAATTTAAAGGTTAAGGCTTGAAGGCTTTAACTTTCAGACTCGACAACTTTAAAGAATTTGACTTATAACCATGGTGGATTTGAAACTTCAACTTCAAGAAGAAAAAACTTTGAAGACTTTAAATTGCAGATTTCAAGAACTTAAAGTCTCTAATATGCATACTTGATTGATTTGAAACCCCAAATTGCGCACTTGAAGAATTTGTAGACTTTAACTTATAGACTAAAAAATTATTAGCACTTTAACATGCATGCTTGGAGGATTTGAATACTTCGACTTGCAGACTCGAATAATTCAAAGACTTCAACTTGTATACTTGAAGAATTTGGAGATTTTGATTTGCATACTTGGAGAATCAGAGACTTCAACTTGCGTATTTGAAGAATTTAAAGGCTTTGATTTGCATAATACTTGGAGAATCAAAGACTTCAACTTGCAAACTCAAAGAATTCGAAGACTTTAACTTGTATACTTGAAGGATTTGAAGGCTTCAACTTGTAAACTCGAAGGGTTCGAAGGCTTCGACTTGTATACTTGAAGAAATTGAAGACTTTGATTTGCATGCTTGGAGAATCAAAGACTTCAACTTGCATACTTGGTTAATTTGAGAATCGACTCGTAGACTTCAACTTATAGACTTGAGGAATTTGAAAACTTCAATTTGCAAACTTGACCAAATTGGAAAGCCTCAAGCATGCTATTGAATGAGCTCACATTCCATAGGATTTTCCCCCATAAGAAATCAGGTTGGGACATATAGTTTTTTTTAACACTCATGCAACTAAACCTGGAATATAATTCCAAGCGCCTACGTACCTCAATAAAGAGGATCAAGTCACAACGTAGTTCTGGGGGAGTGTTTTTTTTTTCCTAACTTTTGCCTAGGCCGCCTCTTTCAAGATTTTCCACCTAGCGGACACATTTTTAAGGGTATATCATACACAGTTTATACTCTTGTGGGCCAGGAGTATCATGCAACTTTGCACTCGTACTTCAAGTAGCATCATTTGCCTTAAGGATAGTACCTCTTAAGAAATTTTGCATTTATAGGACCGATCCTTATTCCATCTGCATCGACAAGCTTGTAAGAACCATTTGAGTGTACTTCTTGTACCACATATGGTCCATCTCACTTTGATGTAAATTTGCCCCCAGACTTGCGTGAAGCGATAATGGGCCTCCTTACTGCAAGGACTTGGTCTCCAACTTGAAAACACCTCGAATGAACCTTTTTGTTGAAAGCATGAGAGAAACGAGCTTGATAACATTCAAGGTTTTGTTGGGCTTCCAATCTCTTTTCAACAAGTGCTTCTAACTTAGCAAGACATAGTCAGGCATTTTCTTCTTCAGTGAGCCCTTCTTAGATAGCCAGTCTCAAGGAAGGTATTTGATGCTCAAGTGGCAGGACTGCCTCAACTCCAAAAGCAAGTGAGCATGGGGTTACTTGAGTTGGTGTACGGTATGTTGTCCTGTATGCCCACAAGGCTTCTTCCGTTCTTTCGTGCCAATCTCTCTTGGACTTAGAGACAACTTTCTTCAATAGATTGCACAAAGTATTGTTGAATGCCTCAGTTAGACCATTGGCGGCAACATTGTGCATAGAAGACTTTTGTTGCTTAAAGCCAAAGAAATCACAGATCTTATTCATCAACTTGTTATCAAATGGCTTGCCATTGTCCGTTATTATGTATCATGGAATGCCAAATCGATAGACAATGTTTACTCGAATAAAGTTCACGACATTCTCATTCTTGACTTCTTTAAAAGCTACAGCTTCGGCCTATTTTGAGAAGTAATCTATCACAGCCAAGATGTATAAGTGCCCACCAGAAGATTTTGGCAGTGGTCCAACAACATCTAATCCCCAAGTATCAAATGGCCACAATGCAATAGTTGGATATAAAACTTCAGGTGGTTGATGTATGAAATTAGCATGGAATTGGCAAGTCTTGCATCTTCCAGTGTAGTCTAAGCAATCTTTCATCATACTTGGCCAATAATACCCAATTCTTTTCATGTGAAAGTGGAGTTTTAGTCCAGACTGATGTGATCCACATACTCCCGAATGTGCCTCTTGCAAGGCTTGGGCCACTTCTTCCTCCCCCAAACACCGCAAGAGCATTCCCTCAAATGATCTCCTATACAATGTGTCCTTGTAGTAGAGAAAATAAGGTGCCTAACACCAAATGTCGGTCCTTCTCCTTGTATCTTCTGGGAGCATCTTGTAACACAAGTAGTCAATTATAGCTTGATGCCAATCATCTTTATCAACCTTGGTCACCGCAACGAGACGCTCTACTTCATATTCATTTTCATTTGGTGGTACAACCCATTTTTGACAGACAGTAACTTGTGTCTGCTTTGGGAGAGTTAAAGTAGAGGCTAGAGCAGCTAAGGCATCGACCGTTTTGTTTTCCTTCCTTGGCAAATGATGTAAAGTCACATCTCTGAGCCATCCTATCAACTTCTGGGTATAACAGTGATAAGGACGAAGTTCTGGCTTTTTGACCTTATAGCTTCCCAAAAGTTGCTTGATCACCAATTGAGAGTCACCAAAGACTTGCAACTGTAACTGCTTCATGTCAACGGCCATTTCGAGTACAAGTATTAGCGTTTGATGCTCTACGACATTATTGGAGCAACGTTGTTTCAATGTGAAGGAGAATGGTAAGACTTCTCCTTGTGAAGTGAAAATACTACGCTTGCACCAGCTCCTCCACGAAGTGCAGCCCCATCAAAGTACATTTTCCAAGGAGGTTGAATCTCGATGGCTAACATATCTTCATCAGGAAGCTCATCAGTCAACTCCTAATAGTCTGGTATAGGATGGTCTGCTAAAATATCTACTAATACTTGTCCTTTCACAAACTTTTGAGGGATGTACACAATCTCAAATTGTTGGAACTGAAGGTACCACCTTGCTAGTCGATCATTATGGACTGGTTTCCACACATAAATTTGATGGGATTTGCCCTGGAAAATAACATGGACAACGTGCGCTTGAAAATAGTGCTTCATTTTCTGAATTGAAAAGACTAGCGCCAAACACAACTTCTCAATTGGTGAATAATTCAGCTCATTCGGTGTCATCATCCTAGTCAAGTAATGAAAGGATTTCTCTTTGCCTTCATGATTTTCTTGAGCTAGTAAGGCTCCCACGAACCTTTCTTGTGCCGCAATGTAAAGTAACAATGACATTCCAGGTATAGGGGCCGCTAGAACTAGAGGTTTCGCCAGATATGCCTTTATGCTTTCAAAGGCTTTGCTACATGCTTGATCCCACTTGAAAGGGACCCCTTTATTCATGAAGTGACCAAATGGTTCACATCTTCCAGCTAGATTTGAGATGAATATCCTCAAGTAGGCTAACCTTCCCTGAAGTCTTTTCGACTCATGAATGTTTTGAGGCTCAGGCATCTTCAAAATTGCATCAACTTTGGCTTGATCAATCTCAATCCCCCGATGTCACACAAGGAAGCTAAGAAACTTCCAAGAAGTAGCCCCAAAGGCACATTTTAATAGATTCATCCTTGGTTAATACCTTCGAAGCAACTCAAACACCATTTTTAAGTCTTTCAAATGGTTACTCTTCATTTAAGTCATCAACATAACACTCAACGTTTTTGTGGGGTAAGTCATCAAACATATTTTGCATAGCCCTTTGATACGTGGCACCAGCATTCTTTAAACCAAAAGGCATTACTTTGTAGTAATAAATATCTTTAGGTGTGCGGAATGCTGTGAGTTCTTCATCCTTCGGTGACATTCGAATTTGGTTATAGCCAGAAGAACGATCCCTGAATGACATTACCTCATAACCAGTCTTAGCATCAATCATTAGCTCTGGAATGGGCAACGTGAACTCATTTTTAGGGCATGCATTATTGAGGTCTCTAAAGTCAATACAAACTCGAATTTGACCATTCTTCTTCCTCACGGGAGCAATGCTAGAAATCCATGTAGGGTATCACGAATGTATCCTGTCTCAATGAGTTTGTTAACTTCTTTCTCAATCATTGGAACTAAGTCTGGCCTAAAACGTCTTTAAACCTGCTTGACAGGATGAGCGTCGCACTTGAATGCCAATTGAAGGACTGCTATTTTGGGATTTAAGCCGGGCATCTCTTTATAGCTCCAACCGAAGACATCCCTATATTTTTTGAGTATATTCATATAAGTCATTTCTTCATCAGCTTCTAGAAAAACACTCAAGTAATTTGGCCTTAGTTCTTCATCAGTGCCAAGGTTAACTTCCTTTAGGGGATCTGTTGTTGTCTTCACTCCTTCTAATTCTAATGGGGCCTCTCTCGCATCCTCCTCTTCCCGTAGATTATTATCATTGATAGATATATGATTGCACTAAATAACACCTCCCAACTCTTTGTCAATCCTCATTTGACAGGAGGAATCATTCTCAATCTGAGTTGTAACATGACATGAGGAGCCTACGCTTTCTTCATCTTCCTCAAGCTTTTTAGTATAAACCACATTGTGAGCTCTCGCTTTTAGCACCTATTTACACAAAACCATAAATTCCACCCATCGCTTCATCGCTTCATCCTAGAAGGGATTACACTTTCAAAATCCTTTTGGATCATAGGTTAAGCAAGTGTCGTTACTTTTACATAACTTTTCTGATGCTTGTTGTTTCTCTTTTTCAATAGGCCCAATCTTTTGAACACAAAAGTTCTCCCAGCAAGTTGTCCGAGTCTATCAAAGATAGAAGGCCTCTTATTAGAAGAAGCACACTCATCTTCTACAGTAATGTAGTTATCGCTTGCCCTTCTTATGGAGATGCAAACTGGTGGTGGTTGGCTATAGCCTAAGCCTTCGCGTGCTTGCCTAGCCGTGCCTTATGATGGGAGTTTCCCTAGCCTAGATGGCTCATTAGGGTTGTACCCAGCCTTTGCAAATAATTTGTAGGCATTTGGATCAAAGCCTTCTATACGTTTTGTAGGGAGTGACACATCTTGTGGTGGATTTTAAGCCGCAAAAACTTCCCAATGGCTTTAAGGACAAGTTTATTGCATCAATCTGTTTGATAGGAAGATTCAACCCTCCTAGCATATTCCCTTGCATACTGGATGATTGACCCTCCTCTTTCTTCACTTTTGGGACATAACAAAGTGTATAGGATGGCTTTCCCTTCGAGGGCATGGTCTTCCCTTTATTTGGACAAGAACTAGGCTACCCAATATCGACTTTTCCTTTTTCAATGGCCACATCAATTGCTTGGCCTTTAAGCTTATCATATTTGGTCGGTTTGACACCCTCAAGGTTTACCCCTTTTACAACATAACTCTTCAAATAGAACTTTGCACCAGCAAAATGTGACTCAACTTTAGTGAAAAGATTATTGTCAGCAACTATTTTCTTTTCAATTCCATTTTCGAGGTACTTCAAGCATTGATAGTAAGAAGATGAGACAATTTTGTTCTCATGCACTCAAGGCCTTCCAAGTAATATGTTATATGAAGTCTTTGCATCAATCACATGCATCCATGCACTTGATCGCAAATCATCCATATGAATTTCCAGCTTAATAGAGTCTATAGGTCTTTGTCCCCTTGATTGAATCCTTGTATCAACAAACGACTTTCACTAAGTTCTTCAGTCATGATGCCAAGCTCTTTCATCATGTCGATGGGAAAAATGTTGACCCCAGACCCTTCATCTATCAAGATTCTATTTATCTTCGTCTCTAGTACGTGACCCACCATGTATAAAGGATGATTATGTAGAGTTTCACCAAATAGAAGATCATCTTCTGTAAATGTGATCTTTGTATCACATGCATGTACTTCTTAAAGAAGAGATTCCATAGACTTCTCGAAAGATGAGGGGGATGCTTTCGATGGGATTTCACCCATCGCGTCTTCCTTGTCCGCAGGAAACATCTTTGGTGAGATATCACTTGTTGTTTCTTCTTTGTTGGCAAGAGACACCTTTGATGGAGTTTCATTCATTGTTTCTCCCATGCCAACACTGAAACATGATGCCTCAACATTATTTTGAGTAGCCTCCACATAGAACCAACTTGGTAGGAATTCCCCCAAAGTCACTGGACATCGCTGTTTTTGGTAGTGATGTACTTTTACCTTTGACCTCTTTGGATGTTTGACTAACTTCTGCTTCTTTGATCTCCTCACTAAGTTTCTCAAATGATTTTTTCCGTGGATTAGTCTTGCTGCGTCTCCGCCTAGTCAAAAGAATCCAGCCTTCACCATTATCTGTATCAATTTGGGACTTTTTTCGCTCTAACTACCCTTTCTCTTCAGATGCACATATTCGGATTAGGTCAAGCCAGCCAAATATGATAGAGATTTGATTAGAGCTCTCCTTTCCATCATCAAGGACAATTTTCTTTTCGGTAGCCAATTGCATAACTTTATCCTTGAAGACAAAACATTTTTCAAGAGGGTGACCTACAAGTCTATGATACTTGCAATAATTTGGGTCATTAGTCTTCCCAGCTTCATCAGGCCATTTCATCTCTGGCAACGCAATGAGCTTTAGCTCAATCAATTCATCAAAAATTTCAGGAACATCAAAATCCAGAAAAGGGTATTTCTTTTCTTTCATCTCCCTCAAGGTCAACTTTCGATTTGGATGCTCTTGAAAAGTTGTCTTTATGCTTTGCTTCTTTCCTTCTTTCATAGTAAACTTCACAGGTGCCACATTGATATTCATAGATTCTTTGTTGTCGTTCTTGGGCACAAATTTGCTCCATTTCGTGGGCTCATGTTTCCTTTGTGAGGATCATGAACAGGCATCCCATCTTTTCCTGTAGAAGACATGCTCAACTCCATATCGTGGGAACGGGTAGCCAAGTCTCCAAAAGACTTAGGCTTGATTCCTTGCAAGACGTAAACAAGCCCCCAGTGCATCCCTTGGATACATATTTCTATAGCAGAAGCTTCACTGAGCCTATCTTTGTAATTTAAACTCGTATTTCTCCATCAATTTATGAAATCAATGACTGGTTCATCCTTTCGCTGACGAGTAATCATGAGCTCTACCATGCTCACAGTGCATCTCGTGCTGTAGAAGCGATTAAGGAATTCATGTTCCAGTTGCTCCTAACTATCAATAGAATTAGGCTCAAGATTAGTGTACCACTCAAATGCATTTCCTTTAAAGGAGCGGACGAACTGCTTGACAAGATAGTCTCCATATGTCCCAGCATTGTTACATGTCTCTATAAGGTTCACAACATATTGCTTTGGATTTTCTTTGCCCTCAAACTATTAGAACTTAGGAGGTTGATAACTGGCAGGCATTTTGAGGTTATCAATCCTTGTAGTGTAGGGCTTGGCATACATGTGGGAAGACATGGTGGAGACCTCATACTTATCCTTGATAGTCCCTTCAATGAACTCCTTCAATCGATCAAGTGGGATCATCCCCTCAGGAGAGACCAGTACCTCCTTGATATGTGATGCTTGCTTCATAGGATTTTCAGTCTCGTGAACTTCAACGCCTTTTCCAGGCACATGACTAGATTCTCCATCTAATAAACCATCCATCTATCCATCAGCTTATTGATGCGGGATCTTGACTTTGCACATGATTGGTTAATCCCTCAATCATCTTTGCCAAAGTCATAAGTTGCTCCTCCATAGATGAAGCATCAGTTACCATCGCTTGCATGACCATTGGCAATGGACTTTTGTGCGAGTCAATCTTTACAGGACTCCCATCACGCAAGCCTTTCTTTATGGTGGAGATCTTAGAACGAGGAAGCTTAAGTGAAGCTAAAGTTCTTTTGATCTTTTCAGCAATACTGGCTCCTTCATCCGCAGCATTTGTAGAGGATCCTACTCTTTTCAAAGTTGAAGACCCAAAGACAGGAGCTGATGTGGACGTTACATGAAATATTTGTTCTCCTAGCATGGTAGCCCTGCTCCTCGTAACAGCACCAAAGCTCCCAAAAGTAACACCAAGAATTTCCTCCACTTCAGCAGAGAACTTGGAGTCAGCAGCCATGGAGAAAGTTGATTAGAGGTTAATCTTTTTGGAAGCCATTTGAATGTTCTTTGATGCTTGAAAAGTTGAGATGAGAGGTAGAGATTGTCCCACTGGGCGTGCCAGAATTTGTAGACGATAAAATTCGCGTTGAGAAAATAATAATCAAGAACGAAAATATCGCGAACAATTTCTAGTATTTGACTTCAAAATGCTGAGTGTTACAATCTCTATAAATCTTCTGATTCACCTTTTCAAGTATAAATTCAAGGGCTCTTGAGCTTGATCTTGAATTTGGAATTTGTTCTTGAACTTGATCTTGAATTTGAATTTGTTCTTGATCTTGTTCTTTAAACTTGAATTTGTTCTTGAGTTTGATCTTAAGTTCAGGAGCTTTTAAGCTTGCCCTTAAACTTGGGTGCTTAAATGTTTGAATTCTTGAACTTTGTAGAGAAATTTGCGGCGTTTGATCCACGGGCTTTCTCTAGCTTTTTGTTAGAATTCTCCTCCCTTCTTTGAGTTATGAAGACCTCTATTTATAGTTGTAGAATAGAGGAATTATAATAGGAAAGACTTCCCCTCAGCCAATCAGATTTAGTGACATGGCATGTTAAATGGGCTTGTCATTTTGAAACATGGCATGATCCCATTGGCTTCTTTGTTTCATTTGGCGTGCCACATTATTTGACATGTGGCACCAAGATGGGCCTCTTAGATGAAACAATATTGCGCTTGTTAATTTGGACTCCTTTATTGTAGCCCAAATCGATTAACATGAGTTTTAATTAAATCCGTATCTATTGAACTCAAATGATTAACCCAATTATATTAATCCATAATATTTATTTGGACTAATATATTCATGAATTTAATATAATTCGAATCATTTCAAAATTTATATTTAATAAATTTTAAATGATTACAATGAGTATGAAGCATCTTCTCATACCTATTTTGTAATAAAAATTGCTATATACATGTAATTAGCAAAAAATCAATATGACCTTGTCATTTCATAGAAAATTTTGTATTGTTTGATTTTTCACCCAAAATAGATCATAAAAAGAGAATTCAAAAAACTTATATACCAAACCTCACTTATGAAGCTTTAGGCCTCCATTGTGTTAAATCACCCGAATTTATCCTCTTTAAACTTCGAAATTACTTGTATTATATTATATTGAATTGAGGCACTAAAATCCAGTAATGATGCCTCTTTCTACTTACACATTTTTGTTTTGTACCGAGGGGTGAGAAATAACTAATTCCAAAATTACTCCATATTTAGTTGGAAAAAACTCTTATGTTCAAATTAATTATCTCGAAATTATAGTATTATTTTTTATCATAAGGGTGGAATAACAAATTCTCACTTTTTAAAGGATTATGTTTGACAAACTGTCGTGGGAGCTTTAATTTGAGTGCTAATTGTAGTGACCATATACTGGTGATTAGAAAGTTGTGGGTCATCACTTTTCTTACAGTGGAGGAAAAAAATTCAAAAAAAATAAATGAATAAACATAGATCTCTGGAAGATTCAATTCAAATTTGCGTTCTAGGAAATCCTATCAAAAAATGCTTTCCAGACGAAAACTCCTCAGAAGGGCAACAAATTTTGCAAATACACGTACTCTGGAAAACAAAAAACAAAAACAAAACAATACCCAACTTCATGCTTGATCTCAGTTACTTCTTGTTGGACTCCCCAGGAGATGCTGAAAAGTCATTATCAATATTATCTGTTCTTCCTTACATAGGTGGTAGGACTTTTTAACATACGCTACCCAAGATGTTCTTCAATTCTGTCCCAGTTATAATCACCACATTGGGTTTGTGCTCGGCACGGGCCTTAGACAATCTTAGTCTAGATACAGTTCCCGCAATTTCACCATAGACATTTCTGGAGCTTAGTCAGAACTTATATAATGTATCCCGTTAAAGAACAAATGTCTGAGAAAGTGTAAGTACCTATAAATGAAGCCTGCAGGTACTAACCCAAGTGGACAAACATGCGTGTGTTTAGTGTTCATGATTATTACCTATTCAATGATCAGTGGTTGATTGCACATTAGAATCATTAGCTGCCTTATGTCCACAATGCTGCCTGCATGAATACAGCTCTATATACAAGAGGGTGGAGGGATGGTAAGTCGGACAGAATAGAGGTTACCTATCCGAGATCGGATGATAGACAAACTACATGGAGCCTTTCATATTCATGAGCTCACTGACACGCCAAACATGCAAATTACAATTAATACTAAATTGCCCTGAGCCATCTGAATAACGAAATGAAAAAGATTCTGTTTTATCATTTGAATGACCAAAAGATAAAGGAACTAAACCAACGATGGCCAGCAAATCATTCCGCAATTAATAAAATTGGTTACCTCACTTAAGGAATAAACCATCCAACGATCTCCCTCTAGCAGCATTATCCATGCATAACTAATGAATCTGTTTTTTAACTTCATGAGAATAATTGACCCCAGATGAGCGGGGATCAGTACCTCTGAGAACGTTAAACCAAATAGATCATTAAAGAGTCATGACAATGAAGTTATACCTACCTCTAATTATATTGATGATAGAGAGATGACATAGTCTCAAAAGAGCTGTGAGAACAAAAACACAGTTTCACACATGATGACAATGGCACTTCGGACTCAAAAGCATACACTCATGAAATTGTGAGTTATAAAAAGTCTACCTTTTCAAATTTCAAAGTTCAGACATCTACGTTTTATAATCCTCTAGTACTTCTGAACTGGACTCCTGGACCTCTTGGAACCATGTCTAATAGGAGAGCGTGACCTGCTTCTATCGCGTTCCCGGTATCTCTCCCTGCTTCTGTTTCTCCCATTTCTGGAAGTCCGATGTTTCCAATCTGATCCCCTATCAAAATCACGCCCTCCTCTGCCATTTCTGTCAAGGGACCTGTTGGGGTCACGATCTCTTCCACGGTAGCGATCTCGTTCCCTGTCATGATCTCGATCTTTGTGCTTGTCCCTGTCAGATGAGCCACTTCTCCGTCGTCTGCCATCACATTCTTTCTCCCTCAGCTTTCTTCTTTCTTCTGCTTCTTTCTCCCTGGCTAACCTTTCCTCTTCCCTTGCCTTCTCTTTAGCAGCCTGGAAACAAAATTTACAGTCCATTGCATAGAATATCATTTGGAAATATAGACGGAAATATAAGGTTGCACTCTCAGTTTTACAAGGAAAGGGAAAAGGAAAATTTGGCGACAAATACCTTGTATTCGGATAAGAAATCCCGAACCATCCCATAGCCAACATGCTGCTTACCAGTGACGTGAGATTGAGTTCTCTCTGCAGCATCATTTGCGACAAGAAAGGAACCACATGTCTCACACAAAGCCATCTTTTTCTCTTGCGCAATCATTAGTGCATTGTTCTGCTGGGATTGCTGAGTCAAGGCAGTCTTTTCAATGTTTAGCATTTCCACCTACATGAATATCAAGAAGTCGGATACTGTCAGAAGACTATACCGTCATGATGTCGCAAAATTCAAGACAAAATGAATAGCACACAGGGATATGAGCCAAACCTTTCTCATGAGAGCTTCAGCTTCATCAACTTTCCCAGCTTCACCAAGAGACTCCACTTGTTCTAGCAAGTTCTTGATCTTCTCCTCCAATACAGATAACTGCTCAGATTTTTCTGCTGATATTGGAGGAGGTGGGGGAACTTCAACCTCCTGAGCAAGGCGTTCTCGACCACGCCTCACTTTCTTATCCAAGTCCATCACCTATGATAACCATAAATTAAGTATATCGCATACTTATTCAGAGAACAAATTGAAACAGAACTCTGAAACTCTTCAGTAAATAACCTACCAGCTTCTCACAGAAATGGGCTAGTTCTGCTTCAAACTTGGGAACATAAGAATCATGTCTAGGAGATTTCTCAAAACTGAAGAACAAAACAATAAAACATTAAGAACAATGAAATAGTAATGCGCAAATGAAAATGCTTAATGTACAATAATCTTGCATGCACAAAAAAATTAGATAAGCGACTTTCGTGTCGGGGAAAATCACTCAAGCTACAGCACTAGAAGATCTTCGTAAAACAGGGAAGACTAACACAGCAGTAGATGATTTAAGAAATGAAATTGTGATGAAGTACCAACTGATAATTGGTGGTATAAGCTGGTACTTCCATCATAAAGTAGACCAGTGATCAAAATCTGCCAAAATGCCTTGTGGCAAAGTAAAATGTCAAGGTCATACTTCACAATGAGTCGGCAGTCAAAACAAGCAGCGGCATCAATACAAAAGCTGCAGCATAAAATAAAAAATAATAGATTGCTGATTATCCTTGATACGGAGCAACAAACATGGAAGCCATTGAACTTGGCAATACATTGGAACCTTAAGCACATTATTACTCTCTCAAACAAAAAATAACATTGGAACCTAAAGGATGCTGCTCATTTATAGTCATACAGGACTCATATAATCCTAGATCAGTTTATGGTGGTTTTTGACCTTTCCATGGTACTATTACGCAAAAATTTACAGATTTGAATCACCTTTTCAGGTATGCTAACTGATGAGCATGAACGGATTCAAGCTCTATGAGGAAGCTTTTCAACACATATAGAATTCCAACTGCAGTTCTCAGTTGCCTGCAAACAAAACTAGCTCTGAGGCTTCCTGTTCACTCTTTCCAGCTCAAGTGTGGCTACTGTGATTGTGACTCTAATTCCGACATAACTCACGGATTATGGTTGTTGAAATGATAATTTAAGACTTACGGTAAGATTATCTTAGCAGTTACCACACAAAAGAACTAAGCTGAAACTGGGTGTACAAGAAGATTAAACCTGCCTATGCTAATTACCACAAGATTGCAATCTCGTTTGCCTGTACATAACTTGCAGCTTCATTTAGTTAAACTCTAAGAACTTGCAATCCTTTTAAAGAAAGTAACAGCATAACTTCTCATTATTTAATTTGAACCAAAATATTATACAATACTCACATCCATTAAATGTTGGATCACAATTTGGCAACCAATCGATTACCTTTATCAAAAACAATTTGGCAACCTATCATCTAAGAAATGAATGGAGTTTCTATGAATTTCAGGCAGACAGCCATTTGATATTGGATTTCTCCAGCCATATGAACCATACTGAGAAAAGAGAAGAGTATCAAGTTCCAAGCTTGGATTAGTTCAAACGTTCCAACTATTAGAGGCATATACAAGCTGAAACCTATGGAAAGTTGACGAGAATCATCAAGAAAATCTGGGTGATGATACCAGCAGTAATTTTTTGGTGTTTGAGGGATAAATGGAATCGGATATGTTTTGACGGAATCCCAACTCCAGACCATTCTAAATGTTTCCTTAACTTTTTTTGTTGGACTAAGATTACCCCTCTAATTACATTGACCATTTTTTGGACCCAATTAGTTTCTTGGTATTAGACTGACACATAGTAAAGGGGTCAATTCTGTAATTTGCATCTCCTTGATGCCTGGCCTTCTGTAATTTGCATCTCCTTGATGCCTTTCTAATGAATAGTCTTGTTAGATCAAGCTTCCAAAACCTGCTTATTTTGAAAAACACTTCATAAGAAAAAGTAATTTTGGAGAGTTGTAGTTTATGTTTGGATAATCAATTTGAAAAAAAAAAAATCGCAAATATTAGAGCAACAATTTATGCTTGACCAAGCTTTTAGAAAGTGCTTTTGGAGAGACTATTTTTGTTTCAGCTTTCTGAAAAACTACTCCTGTTATTACTCAAAATCACTTATTATCCATAATAGCTTGGTCATGCACCTCATTTCTCTAGATAAACATTTTTTATTTTTAAAAAAACTTTTGGCTTCCCAGAAGCTTTAGCCGAACAGGCAAGAAATAGCTCATTTCATAAATAAAAAAGTCCCAACATGGAGAAAATTTCAAGACTAGGCAGTCAACAAACTTGGTATATTAAGACAAGTGACATCTCTATGGTTAAAGACCCCGTATCCCTTCTCCTTCCGAAAAAGTGTCTACAAGATTAGAGATAAGTAACACTCAGCCACCAGCTATCCTTCCATTTCCTCAACCCTTGTTAAAAAGTTTGAAGGTGCTAGGAGAACCCACCAAGTGAAGTTCAAACCTTCAACATTTCGTTCTTCATCCATCATGTTTAGACACTTCGTTATAAAAACTACTCTTTGCATCCAAAAAACAACAAGAAGAATTGGAGTAATAGGGTCAAACAATCTTCTTCTTCTTCGAGGTGAATTCATAACTTATGATAATTCTATTTGACATAAAACTTCCATATGGAGAAACTAAGATTAAAAGAAATATAAAGGACAAACTTTTAGGATAAAACATACCTTGAAAACTTCCAAAAAAAAAAGTAACGAAGCAAAAGATCACTCAACTCTAAAAATAATGAGAGTAACATATAAAAATCACACCGCGTAGCTTTTTGTCATTCCTAGTGTCTTGATTAACTTGTTTGACCTAATTAAGTTAAGACATATTACAAATAACCATTTCATCATGTGTTTGGCATAGAAAAAGTACAGGTCAGTGTTTTGGATGATGAAAGACGGCAAAGGTTTGCCTCGCCTCGAGCGGCAACGCGCTCGCTTTTTTGAAGTGCGCTTAATACCAAAAAATTAAAATATTTAGTTACATATATAAATATTCAAAATCTCAATATCAATATCATATTAGCAAATATTTCAATTTAAAATCTGAAAGTACATAGTAGATACTAAGAATCTAGAACATAAATGAGAAAAAACAGATGTAGAAGTAACTCTGAAGACTAAAGAAGAAGGAAAAATAAACCGAGGAAGAAGAAATCAGAAGAAGGAATTAGAAGAAGAAAAGAAAAAAAAATGTATTGGAGTCATGGGAAAAGTCTGGTTGCTGGAGAAGTCTAGCCAAGTCGATAGGTTGGAGTCGCAGTCTAAGTCTAAGAGTGCAACAAGAAAACCCTAAAATTACCTTTAAACTTTTAAAACCCTAAATTGGTTGCCTTCAAAAAAAAAAAAAATACAAAAGGTGACGCCTTTCTTGCTTTTGTTGACATAGTGTCACCTTTTGAAGATTGCCTAGCCACAAAGTTAAAGGGTGATGAAGGGTCACCTCGCCTCTCGCCATTGGCAACAAGGCAATCCCCTATCACTACACTGGTAGAGGTAGAAACCTCCAAGTCACATTGGCAGATAACAGTATATAAATGTTCTTTCTAAAACTTATAGAAGTGTTGCAAGGAAAACTAAACTAATTTTCTGCATGAAGGCCTGAAATATACTCAGTTTTGAACCCCAAAAAAAAAGGTGAAAAAGCATTGCAGGTCCAGAGAATGAATGGAATATTCAATCTTACCTTTCCTTCAACTTAGCTTCATGAATTTTAGGGCAGGGTCCTATATAAAACAACATGCCAAAAAACATCAGAAAGTAGTGTTAAGATAACCCCAGACAGGTATTGAATTTCTTTGGATGACTAAAAAAACAATCTTTTTCAAAGACAACAAAAAATTATTTATTTTCATCAACCAAGTACAAGAGTAGGATTTCTGAACTGACCCAGATCACTACGAGTATTCACGAACAGATCGTGGGGGCAAAATCGAACCATATAATATGCACAGACTTCCTTGTCGTCCCATTTGACTTCCTTGAAGCCTCTCCTCTCGTCTTCAGTTAAATTCCGAGCTATGTACTCAAAAATAATAACATATCAAATTTGGTACCCTTCTGTATAAACTATACTCCGTACAGCAAAACAAAGATAGCTAAGCTTAAAAGAGAACAATTGAAGAAACTAAACAAATGAAGTCAAGAAATCTGGTGCTATTGGACACTAGTTTCTTCAATTCGGGTTGAAGAAAAGCATACCTGAGCCCATTAGTTCATCCAACAAAGCTCTCTGAGCGTCCATGGCTGGAAAAAATCTTCAAATTCTTGAAGCAATCAATTGAAAGACTTAAAATGAATTAGATGTGATTGTTCTTCGTCTATAAATTAGGGTTTGATGGTAGAATTTGATGACAAGTCGGAGCCGACAAAGGACAAAAGGTGTGTTTCTCCGAGGAGGGGCCTAATGTGGGAGTTGCTTGCTTTTATTATTTTTCTAGTTTACTCCTCCAACTTCACGTGAAAAATCATACTCCCCTTCTATTTTATATTTAGGAATTATGTTCATAATAAAATTTTAAATATTGAAAATTATCTGGAATTAAAATAAATAAAGAGAAATGGTAATTTGATCAAATTAAGTGTGAAACAAGTTAAATAAAGCAAAGATGATTACCACTTCAGAGATTTTTCTTATTTTTTTGATTGGATTGGTCGGCCTTTGATAGTCGTGC
Organism: Solanum medicagineum; assembly: GCA_026153255.1. Classification (NCBI taxonomy): domain Eukaryota; kingdom Viridiplantae; phylum Streptophyta; class Magnoliopsida; order Solanales; family Solanaceae; genus Solanum; species Solanum medicagineum. Next base: position 15,093,086 of record JAPFFP010000070.1, read on the forward strand.
ACCATTCATAATGCTACTATAGAGATGTATTTTAATTGCTTGGAATGTGGATTAGTGTTTCATCACTCCAAGTTGATCTCTGGGAGAACCATTGATTGCTCTTTTGAAGAATCGTGTAGTTGATGACGATGTTTGCTTTAACGCTTGATGATCCTAAGAAATTAAAATTATGTAATCTTCTATCGGTAGTTGCAGAGAGTAGGTAGTTCAAGTATAAATAAATTCTCTAACTTCAATTTGATTAATTCATGAATATCGTCTAATTTATCACAAATATATGTGATTAAGTTACTAGTGATTGGTTAAAATATGTCATATTAAACACTTGATGGTTTGCGATTGATCATTATTATAATATAAAATTATCACGTTATTTAAACACGTGGCATCATCTTATTGATCTTAAACTTTACTAAAATGATATATCATTTGACACATACATATTTTGTACTTGAATTTAATAAAAGAAAAATTACACCATATAATATTTGGAAATTCTTTTAACCAGTTTTAACCCATATGTGATTTTGTTTTTAATCCAACTTTGTCCATACTTTTAACAATTTGAGAAGCCGGCATCCTAGTTGTCACTTGCTATTACTAGCCTCTGCCCTCCCACCTGATATTGTTTTGTTAACTTTCATGGTGGAAGCTCAGTAGTACACAACTATGGTGAGAAAGAAGAAGAGAGAAACAAGGCATGAGAGAATTCTAGAAAATGTACTGTTTCATTCACTCCAATTAGGTCTGTACATGTACATATATAGTTACATTGACAATTGTCAATGTAACTAACCTTGAACCTCCTTCTAACAAACTAGTTAATCACTAACTAATTTTGAATTAGTCCTAACTAATTCGACTTTGTCCACATCAGCTTAATTAGCTCCTCAACACTCCCCTCAAGTTGATGCCTTGAAGAGGTCTTTTAATGCCAGCTTGTTCAGAAGATGTTCATATGCTACTCTTCCTAGGCCCTTTGTCAATATATCTGCTAACTGCTTTTTTGTTGGTACATATTCTGTTTTAACCATCCCTTAGTTGATCTTTTCCCTCACCAAGTGGCAATCAATGTTGATATGTTAAGTTCTTTCATGGAAAATAGGATTTGTAGCAATCTTCATTGCTATTTTTACTACCATACATCAACTCAACTGGTTCTTGCACTCCCAACTCCTTGAACAACCCTATTAGCCAAATGATCTCAGCAATGCAGGTAGTCATACTTCTAAACTCAGCTTCTGCTGAGCTTCTGGATATGGTCTCTTGTTTCTTTGGCTTCCACGATATCAATGCTCCACCAAACTGCACAAATGTATCCAGTCATAGACCTCCTGTCTCTAGACATATACACCAATCTGAGTCACAATAAGCATGTAACTGGTTAGTCCTTTTAGCAGGCAAACCCAGGTGTACCCTTAATGTATCTCAAAACCCTCAGTGCAGCATCCAGATGTGATCTCTTTGGACTATGCATAAATTTACTGAGAACTTGAACCACATAGGCTATGTCTGGCCTGGTCATGATAAGGTATAGCAGCCTACCTACCAATTTCTGATAAGCAGTGGGATCCTTCATGAGTTCATCTTCATTTTCCTCTATGTTAGGACCATAGCTGTCATAGTTTACTGAAGTCAACTTTTGATTCATTTCAAGTGGAGTTGCTACTGGTTTTGCTCCACTTAGGCCAGGTTCTGATAATTTACGTATACCAGGATAATCACTATCCTTTTTTCAATTGATTTTGTGAAGAGTGAGTAGTCATAGTGACTTTGAGTGAATTTGTATAAGTGCATCTGTTAGTTTCCTATTCAATTTGTTTAGGAGCTTGCTTTAGTCCATACAATGACTTATGAAGTTTGCACACCTTCTTGTTCTCCCCCTGTCTGGCAAACCCCTCAGGAATGAGCATGTAGACTTCTTCTAAGAGATCACTGTTGACACCCAATTTTTACCCTCCACGGTGTCAAATTAATCATCGAGTTTTTATTTTATTCCAACGATTTTTAAACAATTTAAAAAAAAATTAATTATACGGGCACGTGAGGGCCACGCGCCCGATATATCTCTTTCATCCACCTCTTCTTCTCCATTTTCCCCCATTTCCCCTCTCCCCTTAACCACGAAACCCTAGCGCCGCTCCCATCGCCATCGTCATCTCCTTCTTCGTTTCCTCTTCT
>JAPFFP010000070.1:15095366-15115160 GCA_026153255.1 Solanum medicagineum
AAAATACATATAATAATATAAAGAAAGATTTAAATAAACTGAGACCAACGCCATCAAAAATATACATATATATATATATATATATATATATATATATATATCATCACATCTCAGAATATCCAACTGATACACAAGTCAAATAGTACAATAGATATTCAGTCTCATCATAGTACATATAATAATATTAAGAAAGAATGATATAAAATGAAATGGATTCCATCAGATGTAATAATGTGATGCAATGTCAAATAATCATACTGCATGTCTATCCTACGATACACATTTGTTGATTGTGTCAGATCGGAACGCATGAGGGCCTCACATGGACCATGCATTCGTCAAATCATTTCTCTTCGGCATTTACTTTTATATCTAGCCAGAACCATTTCCCTTTAATTTTTCATTTCTTTTCTTTTTTTTTCTCTAGCCGAAACCATTTCCCTTCGATTTTTCATTTGTCAATGAATCATCAAGCAAGCACATAATAATGGCAAAATAGTGATGTTCATAGAAATAGAATATGCAAGATGTATATATGAATCATTTATTTCAACAATCAAAATTGAGTAACTCGCAAGTATACAAGTATTCACAATGTAATCCTGACCTAATCACAATATCAATATACACATTAATGAATGCACAATTCCCATGTATTATGAATCCACAAATTATTTCACAAGTGAAGATTTTACCAAATGAACAATTAACCAATTCAGAATCTCATGATCAAAGCCTACAACGATATAATTCTACCCCAAATATTCAACTTCATACACATAGGAGCATACAAGGTTCAATCATACTTAACAAAAGGTTAGAAGTCCCACTTGCCTTAAAAAAATCTCGAATTAAGTCAAATCCAAAGCTTTCCCATTCCACAGTACTCTGAATCACCAAAATCTATTCAAATATAACATCAGAATTACATAACGAATCTAATAACACTTGAAATAAATTAATTCGGATGAAAAATGGACAAAAATCCCATGCTAGAAAAAGTAGCCGGAATATGAAACTTAACATATGAAAACGTTCTCTAAGAGATAAGAAATTTAAAGGTGAAAACTGTTACGAAAACTGATTTAAAATGAAGGAGAAATTATCAATTTAGAATTAAAAATCAAAATCTGAAAAATTTCCAAATTCTCCGATTAAAAACTCAAAATTATAAATTAAGTGGTGTTTTAATTAGGAAAAGTATAAACGTGTTATACTCTTTAATTTTTTCCTTGAGTGAGGTTTTCTCCCATTAAGTTTTCTGTCAAAGTTTTTAATGAGGCAACAAATAATGCGTATTAAAAAATATGTGTACTCTTTTTACTTCAGTAAAAGTTTTTTCACAGAAATTTTTCTAGTAAGATTTTAACAAGGCATATTATTTATGGATATTCAAGGGAGAGTGTTACATAATATGATAGTGTGAATGTCCACTACATCAAGAAGTTACTCTCATCAATTATATCTCCATTACTTACCTCCATTATGAAGATAGCCTCCACCTTTATGATCATTATTCTTGTAACCTTACACCCCCATAACCTTCCCCATTATTTCATGATTTATGTCATATTTATGACTAATCTTTTGTATGCCTTTATATAACACTTGAATACTTGGAAGAATAAGAAAAGCTCTCATTTCTCATCTCCCTATTTTTATTGCTCATCTTATAAATTTCTTCTCGACTTTCTTATTTACATTAGCACTCTTTTAACTTAAGTTTTATAGCAGTTAAATATTATTTTGATGATTGATCTGAAAATTATTGTGCATCCTCACAGTGAACTATGTGTTCTAATTATTTTAGTTAGTCAAATTGTTTTCAAGAGTTGATAATTTAGTCTCATTTTGCTATTTTCTGCTTATTCTTCATGTTTTATTTTTTATATGGATCGTAATTCTGTTGCATACATTAATTACTATTTTGATGTGGTTTTATGTAGGTTTATGTAATGAACTCATATTGTATTGATACGGATCATAGGAATTACACGTATAAATATAAGTGTTCATCATTATAATCATTCCAAACTAGTAACAAATCTTCGAAGGGAAGAAGAAGAAATAAAAAAGAAGAATGAAGAGAGGTTCCAGAATTAATCTAAACAACTAAGAAATAAAGAAATAACTCATAAGCCTAAACCCTAATTGAGTATTTTCTTACGGGCATCTTCCTGGGATCCCAAATGTAATTTGACATTTTCTCACATCAGCACATAGGTCCTCCATCTTATTTATATTCATAACAGTTTGATCGATTTCAATTTTGAGTAACATGGTATATAATATTTTTCAGCAACTTTAGAACTTATATTTTCAAAGTTAGTCTACATAAAGATTGTCTATAATCAGAATTATGTTTTCCTATCTTTACCGATATGATACAGTAATTAAAAATTTAAGAACGAATAAATTGCAGGAAGAAAAATGCCATTGAACCTACATGTGGAAGTAAAATATTCATCATGCCTTACATGATGAAGATAATAGACACGTTGTGAACTATACCAAGATAAATACATGCCTTTCTTGCATTATCTCAATATGAGTCAAAACAATTATCATTTCTTTTCTTTTGGTTTATTAATGTAGGTTGTAATAATGATGAGGAATGCGAAGAAGAAATGTGCCAATTCAATACAAAAAAAATAATACATAGAAAAGATCTTTTTAATATATACTATGTCAAGTAAAGTGTATTATAAACTCCCATAGCATAACCAACAACAACATGAGTTGTGACGGAGTAGTAAGTATTTTTTCATTCTTAATCAGAAATTTTAGATTCGAGTCTCTTCGAGTATGAAATCATTTTTATTAGAAAGTACTTTAATATAAAATTTATCCATGCGAATTCAAATTTAATCAGACTTTGATATTGATACCAAATATTGGATGATTTTTTTTTTAAAAAAAAAAAACCCATAGTAGATGCAATTGATACCAGTCCATTAACTGATTTTTCTTTCGTGCATATAAGATGTTTAGGCATATAAAAAGGGTGATTGTTTGTGATTTTTATTAGGAGCTGCATTTATTTTAATGAATATAGCAAGCGTTTTAAATTTTTGGAATGCACAATAAACAGATTAAATACATGATAATCTAATATCCCAATATGCATATTTACGTATCTATTTATATTGGGTAACTTTTAGAATCTATTGAGAGCCCGTTTGACTTAACTTAAAAAAATAGATTTGAAAAAGTACTTTATAAGCACTTTTGAAAGTGCTAAAATTTATTTGAAAAATAAGCAGTTATGTGTTTGGATAAAAGTGTTGTAGCTGAAAAAAATTGTTGATGTGTTTGGCACATAAGTGTTGTTTAGCATTTTTTTAATTTAAAATGTCTAAAATACCCTTTAAGTTGTTAATGTTATAAAAACCGGTTATTTTTAGATTTTTCTATCTAAAAAAATAAAATAAAGTAAATTAAATTTATATTTTGATTCAATATCAAAATAAACTTATTATTTAAGTAAATTTTATATACACAGTTTATTTTTAATTTTTAAAATATATAATTTGGATAGATCACATTAAAATTTTAAGGTGCCTCTTTTTTCATGATCGAAATCGAAATATGATTGAGATATTCAATTGCCAAAATATACCAATTATTTTAATTTTCTCTTGCACTCTCAAGAAACTTCCAACATTTAACCAACCAATAATGCTTATTCTTTCTAATGGCATGCACGCCACTTTTATTTCACATAAAGAATTTAAGATATTTTTTAATTATTCATGAATAATAATCTTTATTTATCATTCACGTATTTCTCTTACTATCATACATTATTTATTAAAAAAATAGTGAAAGAAAGACACCATATATAAATAAATATACATTCATATTCTAATATTAGAAGGTTTGATACAAATATAAGTGTTTCAATAAATGTGAGAGCAGCGCGAGAAGAACACTGCTAAGTGGTGGTTTCGAATAGCAAAAGAGGGTTGGGTTGTGGTTTGAATTGAAATAATGAGCAGGGAGAAAGTATTTATGGTTAGTTTAGTTAAAGGATATTTTTGGGAATATGAAAAAATATAGGGTAAATAGGTAATATTTTTTGTTAAATTATAACAACTTTTAAGCTAAAAAATAAAAAAGGTGGGGGGTGCTTCTAAATTTAACTTATTTTAAGCAAATTTTAACTTTTTTTTAAGCTGTTCTGAAAATTGCCAAATACCTTTATAAGCTAAAAAGAGCTTAAAAGCAGATTTGACAAGCTTTTAAGCTAAGCCAAACGGGCTTTCAGTTTTGTGACGTTCGATTTATACATAATTTTAGAAAAACAATCCATGTTACTTCCTATATTGTTTATTATGAATTTGTTAAGTGTCTAAAAAAATTATTTTTTATTACTTTAGTAAACAAAAACAGTATACCCAGTGAAATTTCATAAGTGAGGTATGGAGAGGGTAGAATGTACGCATACCTTACCACCACTTTATAGAGGTAAAGAGGTTGTTTCCTGGGAACCCTCGTCTCAAAAACCCATAAGCAAAATAAACTAGATATGGAAAAACGAAAGGAAAAGAAAGGGAATAGAAAGAGTGAGTAATAAGGAAAAACACATGATAGTATGCAAATACGATAAAATTACCATATAAAGACGGAAAATGACAATGCAAAATATAAAGGCAATGTAAATACGCTAAAACTAAACAAATATAGGACTAATAATGACAACATACGATGTAAAGACATCACTACTCCTACTAATCTACTCTATCACAAAGTCATATATCGAACTACCCCTACAAGCCTATTAGCCCTCTACTCTAATACGTGACCTCCACTCTTTTCTATCTAAAGTCATGTCCTCAGTGAGATAAAGTTTTTCCATATCTTGTCTGATCACCTCCCACCCAATACTTCTTCGGTCTACCTCTACCCTTTCGTGTAACCCCTCAATTCAACCTCTCGCACCTCCTAATAGGAGCATCGGTACTCTTTCACTGCACATGTCCAAACCATCGCAGTCTCGCTTCCCTCATCTTTTCAGCCACATGGGGCATCTCTAACTCCCCCCACCCCCCGAATGATCTCATTTCTAATCCTGTCACTCCTGGTATGTCTACACATCCATCTCAATATCTCCATCTCTGCTACCTGCATTTTTTGAACATGTGAATTTTTAGTTGGCCAACACTCCACCCCATAAACCACCATTCTGTAAAACTTTCCTTTAAGCTTAAGTGATATCTTTTTATCACACATTACTCCCGAGGCAAGCCTTCATTTCGTCCATGCTGCCGCAATATGATGTGTAATATCATCGTTGATATCGCCACTAATCTGGATGATGGATCCAAGATACTTAAAGTTTTCTCTTTTAGGAATAGGTTGAGTGGAAAGCTTCACTTCAAAGTTTGTTTTATCTCTAGCAACACTGAATTTGCACTCCAACTATTATATTTTGATTTTGCTCAATTTGAACCCTTTGGATTCCAAAGTATATCTCCAAACCTCCAATCTATTATTAACTCTAGTCTGAGACTCATCAATTAGTACTATGTCATCGAAAAATATTATACATCATGACACCCCCTCCTGGATAGACTATGTCAGCTCATCTATTACCAAAGTAAAAAAGAAAAGGGCTCAACAGAGATCCTTGATGGAGTCCTATCTCAACAGGAAAATACCCCTGAGTCTCATCCTACCTTCTTACCTGAGTTCTGGCTCTGTCATACATATCATTTATCACCCTAATATACACCATTGGAACACCTTTTGCCTTTAGATATCTCCATAAAACATCCCTCGAGACTTTGTCATAGGTCTTTTCCAAGTCAATGAACACCATATGATGGTCCCTCCTTCTCTCCCTATATTTCTCCACTAATCTCCGAACAAGATGGATTGCTTCAATAGTTGATTGTCCTGGTATAAATTCAAACTAGTTCTAACAAATAGACACTACTTTCCTCACCCTCATTTCCACCACTCTCTCTTAAACCTTCATATTGTGGCTTAATAACTTGATACCCCTGTAATTGTTACAACTTTGAATATCACCCTTGTTCTTGTATAATGGGACCATTGTACTTCTCCTCTATTCATAGGGCATCTTAGCGATCTTCCTAATAGCATTAAACAATCTAATCAACCACTGAATACCCTCCTTGACCACACTCTTCCAGAAATCCATCAGAATTTCATCTGGTTCGATTGCTATCCTTCTGTTCATCCTATTAACAATACGTCTAACTTTCTCAACTCTAAAACGCCCATAACAACTAAAATCTTGATAACTATCGAAGTGCCATAAATCACCCAACTCAATATTGTCGTCCCTTTTTTGTTTAAGAGTTTATGAAAGTAAGCTTGTCACCTTATCTTAATAGAATTCTCATCCACCAGCACCTCACCCTTCTCACTTGGTCCAAGTCACGAGCTTTTCTCTCATTGACCTTTGCAAGAATATACAATCTCCTGTCCTTGTCTTTTTCACCTAACTCAATATACAACCACTCAAACATTGTTGCCCTAGCACTCGTCACTGCCACCTTCGCTTCTGTCTTCGTCATCTTATAAATATCTTTAAGCCTTATTTTTTCATCCTCATTGTAATGTTCGATAAAATTACCAAAATACCCCTAGAGGAGGATTGTGCGCATAACGCATCTATTTATGCTCTGATAGCAAATTTGTGACCAAATTTGTAATCAACACCAAAAATTGAGCGGAAAAATAGTCTCAATCGATTTTTAGAGTAACGGAATCAAAAGATATTTTTTTAAATGTAAAATTGAACCAGTGTTAGTACACGACAGGGCCGCAATGTGCTACTATAGCGGACCCACACTTAGTTTCTTTTTTTAAAAAATTTCGACGGGGATTGAAAAACTCATTTGGAGAATTTTTGAAAAATAAAATACATATGTGCGCGTCCTGTCCGCAAGACACATTTATAGAGAAAATGACAAAAAGTAGACACAATGTGTCAGAAAGAAGAAACATTCATTGTGGAAGATAAGGAATCTTATCTTACTTTACTCTAGCGAAAATGAATGAAGATTTTATGTAAATATTATTATTTTATTCTTTTCTTACTTGTTTAAAAAGAGTAACTTTGAGATTTATCAAAATGCTAACTATTTACTCAAGCAAGCTACGGCTGAAAATAACTTATTAAATCAGGAATGTTTGTTTGCTTATTTGAGCTAAATATATTATAAATCTCTCAACACTATCAAAGCTAGTTATTGTTTATTAACATCAGATAGCATAAACCCACAATATAATTATGCCTGAAAACAGTGAAGTGATGGGTTGGTATCCTTATGAAACATTGTAGGCGTAAGGTAATATATCACACTGGATTGTGGTAAAGCATACGTACTAAGAATAATAATAAGTGTTGATTGGGAAGAGAGATTTATTTTATAATAAATATTGGGAAGAGAGAGGTTTATTTTATAATATATATTGGAAAGAGAGATTTAGTTTACTATATATATAATTCATGGAACATACTTATTCTGATGAATGATATAGAGTTTATCTTATTTATTTACCTTATAAAATATATTATGATAAAACATGCTTATACCTAGAAACTAGAAATCCTTGTACTTAGAAGCTATGCAGGACCAACTTAGAGAAATCCTTAGGAGAACACCACTTATGAAACAAGCTAAATCTAGAATATTTACACAATTTTCGCTATATAAATGAAAATAGGTGTGAAAAATTTCTTTTAATTTGTGAGGAGCATTTTGGACAATTCCCAACCCCTCCCAAGTTCTATATCTCAGCGTTGGAGATGTCCGCTTGTTGTGGCTGCTCTACAGGCATAGTTGGACACCTGGGTTTCACAGGAATTTGGCCAGACTGGTTTGCATTTCTCCTGAATGGGCATCCTCTGCCCCTTACTAGTTCGTTAGCTCTGCGAGGAGGCATGATCTGAAAAACATGGCATGAATGCACGAGTTAGAAAGGAATTCACAGAGAGATACTCTGAAGCACGAGACAAGGAATAACAAGTAATAATAACACTTCCTAATGTCTCATAGCCTCCCTATTATAGATATGATGCGTTTTACACCCATAATACGGACTTTACTAAACACGGTTCCTCTGATACCGAGTTTGTCACGCCCCGAGAATATACCCTGGATGTGGCTGGCACTTGAAAACCATTTCTGGGGACTACTTGGCCTGACTACTTACTCAGCGGAAGACTTAAAAAATATTGGAAAAACTATAAAAGTAACAGGCTAACTCAAGAATGGTCTGCATAAACTGAATGTGAAAGTGCATAAGCAATACTGAATAAACTAGAACTAGAATACCTGACGCATAATCTATGGAACCTCTACTAAAGCTTTCTAAAGGGACTACTGAGACAGACCCCAAGTAGGCAGAACTAAAAATAAATGTTGTAATGAAACATAAATAACTCCAGAGCCTCGGGCTGAGAAGTGGCCTCACCAAAAGACTGAAAGTTGTAAGATTCTCAGCGAAGCAGCTGCTGAGGAACTTTGTCACCTGCGTTTGCATCATAAAATAATGCAGGTCCTAAGGACATCAGTACGTGGAATGTACGGTATGTAAGATGGTTAAAACAGTAATCTCAGAATAACATAGCATTTCTTAAAAGACATAAACATATCTCATAATGAAGTAACAATGATAATAGATACTTGGTATGCCGAAATTAACGTGCTGAAACTTGTAAGTAAAATATATCTCTTAACTTGGGGAGTTTCTCTAACCGACAACCACCACTATGAGCTTCGTAGTGATACAGCGTTTTGCCCATGCTGCCAGAGCCATCCCTTACTTTATCGGGGTAGGGGACGAAGAACTAGGGGAGTGGATTCATCCCAAAACTGGCCATCTCAGTGGATAAAGAGGAATGTACCATGGTGCAATCCTATCCTATGTTGGCTAAATAGTTTATTAGTCCCACCCATATCAGTGCTCAATACTACTCCCAAAAATGATCTTTATATAGCTCATACTTAAAGATTATGAATTCTTGAAATTTGGTTTCTCGGGGACTTAGCCCAACTTACTACCTTACTTTCTTATCTGAGTTCTTTAACTTTACTGAAAACTAATATCAACTCAAATGATTCCAAAAACATGCTAGATTACTTGACTAATATGCAAGAACAAATTCTTAAAATGTACTTTTTGAACTTAGCTTAAAAGGTACTCATACTAGTCTTTCTTTTCTTGAAATAGTAACAAGATTTTCAAGAAACCTGAACAACAAGAATCTTGTCCATATATGAGTATAAATTTGAAAATAATACTTTAATTGAATAATATAGAAACCATGAATCATAACATTCATCAAGACTCTATGCTACCATGGAAATTACCATACTTCACAAAAATCACATGAATTTAATCTCAACTAGTACTTGAAAGTTCATGGGTGAAAACTAACTTCTATTTTTAAAGATATTCTCAAAAATAATAATTTTAGGGTGGCCTTACATACTTGGGAAAGAATTCTAGAAGAATTGGAAAGAATTCCTAAGCCCTACTATCATTCTTGAATTTCTTGCACGTGAGTTCTTAAGAGGGTTTTCTTGTTTTGAATGAATGAAAGTGTTAAAAAAATGCATTTTGTACATTAACACGACTTAAAACCGTCTAATTTAGGATTATGAGAAAGGACGAAAGTACCCCTCCCTATTAACAGATGAAAACCAGTGCGAAAAAATGCACTAGTGCGCGTCGCGCACTAGTGTAATTAGACTATTTTTCACAAATTATCAGATTTCGTCAAATTTCAAAAAAAATCAAAGTGTGGTTCCGCGTCCCTAGCACGTCGCGGAAGGGGCCCGGAAACCTCAATGTTTTATGAACTTTTTGGAAAAATTTAATTTGACTCGACGTGTTAAAGTCGAGTCAAGATCATTTTCCGACTCAATTTTTTGCACTAATCGTAAATTCGGTCTCAAATTTGCAAACGGAGCATGGGAAGACACTTTACGTGCAAGGTCAATTCTAGGGGTATTTTCATCTTTTCACAGGGTGTTACATTTGCATTGCATTACAATACTTGCATTTCTTGCGCAACTAGTATATAATGACATTTACATGTTGCATTGTCAGGAAATATATGTGGGAATAAATAGCTTGTTAATAAAAACATAAATAAATAAATATGCACAACTATAATGGGGGCAACCAAGAAAATATAATATTAATGAGAATGTGCAGCAAAGATCAAAATATATGGTTGACAGGGGGGAACGGAACAATAGAAACCCACATAACCATGATGTTGACCACCAAGTACACCATGCAAGATACATAATAAGACACCATGTTGACTGTATTTTTTTACGGCTTAAAAACCAACTTAAATAACCATAAAGAAAAAAAATACAAAACTATTATTCAAAAGACAAAACCCCACAGACACGAAAGAGACATCGCATAAAAAATTAACACGGTTAGACTTTGTAAATTCAAAGTACAAAAAAAAAACAACAAATATTTCAGCAAAACAGCGAAACATTAAAATAAAAAAATTAATAAAATAATGAAATCATAATGAATAAGCTTACTGAGTCAGTCCAAGGGTGTCCGATAATGACCATGACATAAAACCAATCCATCAAGCCAACTTTCTGAATACCAAAATTAAACAGAGGACTTATCTTGTTCGAGAAAGTTGTAAACGGATTAATTTTCCTAAAAAAATTAATAAATAAAATAATGAATTATAATAAATGAAAAAATACACAAATCTGCCACGTTTTTTGGAGAATAAATCAGTAATCCTCTTCTTAAATGATTCAGCCAACTCCGGATCAACTTTCCAATCATTATAACCAACAAAAGGATGCTTCACCCCGAATATGACCGGCAAGTTATCTAATTTACATGCAGAACTACTTAAGTCAGTATATGGTGAATTGACAAACTGCCCAGCAAGGTTTGTTCGAGCCCATTGCATTGATGTGATATATTGCATTCTGCTCTCCAAAGCCACAATCTGGGACTCTCTAAAATCAGGTAATTCAAAATCATCCAGCGTGGTAGACTTGTGAGCAGATTTTGTTGGTTCAGCTGAAATTTTAAATTGGATTTAAAAAGTTATTGTTCATCATGACTTGCACTATTTTTTATTGAGATTACAAAAACTTAACAGAAAATACTAACCTTGAACTGGACGTGGTATAGTTCTCATCATCTTCTGTACCTTGATCGTTCAGTGGAAAGTCAGGGGTGGGATAGTCAAAATCAGTAAATTCTACATCTACATCCACTGGAGTGTCACCGTGGTCATCCTATGTAAAAAAAAAAAAATTACAAATGATGAATATTAGTCAAGATAACCCAAACATAGTCAAGGTCAAAACAACCTAAATTACTCTATTTCCATGTAAAAAAAAAAAAATCCAACTAGGCCCCACCAACAAATAATGAAATTATTCATACATGTATAAATCGACCTTCTTTTACCAACAAGGATGACATGCGTTAACAATTTGATAAACTAATCAAAGATACCAATCAATATACAAAAGAATACCCATTTTCAAAAACATTTGTAGAATACTATTCAAAGATACCAATGAATATACAAAAGAATACTCAATTTGAAAACCTTGGTAGAATAGAAATACTACACCAACAACTGTACTCACAAAAGTAATATTTTTTATCACTAAGCAATATAAAAAATCACACTTAGACGTAACAATGAAATTGTCATAAAAGATAGATAAGTACAGCCATGTTGAAAATAATGCTATTAGAAAATCTAACACCAATATAGAAACTCAGAAATAAAAACCTAAAATTTACCATTAACGAAATAATAAGCTTATCATATAATTTAAAAAACAATTATCATGTTGAATCCCTTTATAAGTTAAAAATTATCTACAAATAATTGAACTCAGAAGTGAATAGGCATATATTTTAACCATGAAGAAACATATACATAGACAAGTTGGTCTACTAATGAGATAATCATTACAGAAATACCAATAAACAACCACATCGACAACCACGGTATTAAAAAAAATTAGACTCCAATAAGTAAAGTGAGGATAATTACACAAATATCTATCATGAAGGAGTAAAGGCATTAAGAATATAACTAAGAAATGACCTTACTATATAGTATACGAAAGAATTACCATTTTGACAAAATAAAAACTTCACGAAACAATATATCACATTATTACATTGTTCAATCCATATTGAACAAAATTAACTGTGATGCAGTCATAATAAGCACCAAAAAAAGAGAAAAAATCAACTTATGAGGCTAACGAATTTGCCATAAACAATTATATGCATTAACAATATCACCACATAATGAGCTAAACATATAAATTACGTAATAATTACTTTAGGATTACCATATAAATACAAAGTATAGTATCCAACCAACATTTTAACCTAACTTTAATAAATGGATAAACACTAGTAAAAATAATACGTTTACCATATAATATACAAAGATATTTCACTGATAAATATCACCAAGAATACCTTTAACTTTTAATTACTCTGGGATTACCATATGCTAACTTATTAATTATCCTCATGGGCAACATTCTTAACATACCCTAACATGGTATACAGATTGATGGGCCATGTCCCAACTTTTGTTGTTTTTTTTCCTTTATATAACAACCTCATCCCTAAACAATGATTTCAGAAATGGCGAATAGAATTTTGCATTTGTGAACTAACCACATGGAAAAATAAATAAATAAATTTTTAAATAAAATAATAGTTGCACCAATAATGTTAATAGATGGGAAAATAAAAATTATATTGCACCAACATCAACAACATTCAAAAGGAACAACTTTTTCCCAAAAAAATAGGCATGAATATCACACTCTATTCATGTCCCTTATTAAAAGTCATAAAATGTTCTACGCACATATACGTAAATTACAAGGATAGCTTCTCATCACCAACCTTTTTTTCCTTTGATCTTTGACTTTATAACAACTTAATCTCATTAAGTATATTACTGAAACAGTCATCCATGTAAGCTTTTACTTTCCCAATTTGACCTTCAACCTTGACCTCTAAAGCTTTGAACTCATTTCGCACCTATGAAAATATAATCTCAGTCTAATTATAAAAAAATAAAATTAAAAAGTGTAAGATCACAGTTATTAATATACTAACCAGCACAAACTCCCCAGCAAGCTTTTCAAAATTACTGGCAACAACATCATCGTTGCACTTTACTCTAGCATATGATACATTACAATCAACAGAACTGGAATCCTCAAGCTGCTCCACTTTAAAAGCAGCCAAATCTTCCACAGTAAAGCGGAAATCTTGAAACTTGTACTACAATTTTAATTAAAAAAACTATTAATATGAATAATGAGTAGGAATAGGCCGATAATATTAAACTTATAATTTAGAATCATTTGATTGCCATAACGCCTAAATATTTCGGTCAAGAGCTTATCAAAATAGAACCTTTTGAATAAGGTTGTCTAGTTTAATAAACGGGGAATCCGATGACCTCGGTGAGCAGCGATAGCATCATCCATTTTGTTACAACATTCATAAAATCATAATTGCATTGCCAATGGAAACTCACAAAACTTGACATAGTCTGGGACTTCCTTAAGCTGACGGACGAAAGAATCCCTGAAGTCAAAAACTGAACGTCTACCCAAGGGTACGTGGTGTAACATCCAGATTCCACCAACAAAAAATGATCAAACAGGACAAAATATTTTTTTGGTGGAGAGGACAAGATATACGTACTAATGAAGTAAATAACTGCAATGTTATACACATCCTCGGGATCAAACTCACAAGCCTTAAACACACTGATCAAATAGTGCTTCTCGACACTCTTGTGACATGCCATGGGGAAGCATCGCTCCACAAGCTTTGATTTACCAATCAAATCATGAGTATATTCATCCACTATGCCATACTTAAACTCAATGACAACCCTAAACTCTCTAAGACCAAAACATAGTTCCTTCTCATTAAAATAAAAAAACAAACACTTCACCAATATCATTCTTGTTTGTCATCTAATAAATTGTGCTTGAACATTCAGAGGGGTGAGATCAAATAAATACTCAAATGAGCCACTTTTAAACTTATCAAACAAATTATACTTTGATAAAAACACTCTTACTTCCTCAAACATACTGCCATTTATATATGAACACTAATGTGACAACTTTTCCTTTATTTGAAATGTTCCAACAATACATAGAAAAGAAAACCTTAACTATCAACACCCAAAAAAATAATACAAATCATAAAATACACAAAAAATAGTAACTATAAAAATATAGCTTTGGGTCAACTTCGGATTTCTTGGTGCTTCTCTTTACATTGTTCTTTTTTTTGGGAACCGGATGCATTCATCACTTTGCTATCCCCCGATTTCTAACAAAAAATTATTAAAAAAATAAATTCACACGTGCAAGAAAATAAAAAAATTATACCCAAAAAATATACCTTCACTTGGACTGCGGTGGACGAATTTGCACCTTTGTTCATCTTTTGTCTCTTTGACAGTGGAATTTCGTCCTTAAAGTCACTATCATGTGATAAATTACGTTCATTCATAGGCTCCTTGCCCTTGTTTTTGACACCTATATTACCCTCACTCTTCCGAGCATCCTTCTCTTGACTAACAACCAAACCGTCGTCATTTTTTTTGGTGGTGAAGAGGTGTATGCATTTAACTCAAAAGATGGTCTAGAACAACAATAAGGATTAATATTCTTCCTTTGAAATCTTAGACTTTTTAGAGTAGGTGTAACTTCCATATTTATTCTTCCTTTTCCTTTATGGAAGAAACTACACAAATATGGAGAAAAATTTAAAAATAAACAGTAGGAATTTGAAATCATTCAAACAATCAAAACTTTATATTTAATGCAATAAAAAAGCGTTACACTAACCTGAAACTTTTTAATGAACTGTAGCCAAGAACTTTGATCAATCGTTTTCTTTAATGAATATTTTTTTGTAGAATGGGAAAGGTTTGCATAGAAGGGTGACAGATGGGAGGGGTTTGAGATAAAAAAAAATGTGTAATGTTAAAAATCAACTTTTTCAAATGTTTTTTCCTGAACAAAATTAAAAATATGGAGGTGCAAACATAGGGAAATGGTGTTTGGCGAGGCAGCTGAGGTAGAATCGTCAATCAAGGGTCAGTCATGTGAGTTTAATCAGCTAATCAAATTATTTCTTTTTCTGCTTGCACTCACTTTTTAAAGTTGGTATATTTGTAATTAATTTGGTAGAATGGTAATTTAAAAAAAACATCTCTAATTTTTGGAGAAAAAATTGGCGTTTTTGTAAATTTCCTTTTTTTAGATGCAAAATATGTAATAATATTTTTATAATTTACGTTTTGTTAATTTTTGTCATAGTTTTAGGTAAAAGTTCGTCAATTTCAATGGTAAAAAGTACTCTTTTGCTAAAGCAATCATTATAAGAATTGTAAACATAATTCTATAAGCAATTGGTTGATAAATTTTAGATAAAAATAATAGAGTTAAAATGGTAGAATCTCATTCTTTCTTTCTTTCTTTCTTTTTTTTTTTATTTATTTTTAATAAAATTGGAGGTAGGGGAGGAGGAAATGGGAAGGGAAATTAAAATGTAGCGAATTGAACCCTCACCAATAAGGTGAGAATTTAGATAACCAACCAACTAAGCTAATAAGATTTTCCTAATAGAATCTCATTCAAGAAGTTGATAATTTTGATATATTTCACTTTTGATATGCTTGTTGCAATGCTTGAAAATCTAAGAAGAAATAAAAAGAAATTTGTAATTTATTTTGTTCAATACTTTTCAACAAGTGATTTACTTTGATAGTCTACTCTAACTTATCAATTTTTATTTTTTTTTTTAAAAAAAAAAGAGCTATAGAGAATAAAATAATGTGAGTGTTGTTCGGCAGGATATAAGAAATTAAAACAATATTTTTTTTTCTATTTGAAAAGGGTTAAATAGAATAAATAATATAAATTTATAAAATGACATTGTATTTATATTTATCTTGACAATAAATTTTCCTTTAAAAAAAAACACATAATGTATTCTTGATAAAATTGAGGGCCTAAAGTATTTTTTTAAAAAAAAATTGCCTAGTCATAGAGTAATCCTAGGTGATATACGCACAACCTTATATCTATTTCATGAAACAACAAACCATCATAACATATCCTATTATTAGCCCATAAATCAACTCACATACCTAGAGAAGCTAGAGAGAAATGGAATTTAAGCTTTTGAGCAAGAAATCTTGGAAACCCTAGCCTTTCTTGGGAGTTTCTTGCCTTAGGAATTTGCAATTGAAAGAATGGGAAAATGAGGGATGATTCTAGGACTTGAAGGCTGATATAGGTTTCCTTTCCCATCCCAAAATGATGTAATTTAGGAATAAAAAAATGAAATGACAAACTATCCCTCATTATAAATTGTTAGGATCAGCCTATGAGACCATAATTACGAGCCGTAAGTCCCTTCATTTACATTTGAAAATTGACTTTGTTGGACTCAAAATCACGGACACATGTTATGAGCCGTATAATTATTCACCGGCAGTAGTTGGACTTGTAGAGTCCTTCCATACTTAGCCATTTTTTACCTTATTCTTGGCCTCATTTCACGACGAACATTTACGGGTCGTATCCCATTTTACGGGTCGTCTGATAACTTGTAGGTCATCCTTCAAAATTCTCTAAATTTCTTTCATGTCTAGGGTCCCGCTCACGAAACCATATACGGGTCATCGCTTGGTTCCTGGTGTTACCCCACACTTGAAAACTTTTCCCTTCTTGATGTTTTATGTTTAAGAACAGGACCTACGGGCTGTATATCAACTTACGGTCCGTAAGTCACCTCGTAAACCAAACTTCAAGTTATTTTTTTCGCTTACTTTTCTATACTCAAGTCTCCTAAACTGGAGGTTGTTACAGGTAAATAGAATTACATCCATTAAACTTTTAATTGTTATGGCTGCAATCAGAAGAGTTCAAAATCGTTATTATAATGGTAAATTCAGACCTATAAGAAGGAAACACATGAATGTAAGATCATATTTGACAAGTGGCATCATTAATATTGATTATGTCGAACTTGTGATGATGTTGCAAATCCTCTTACTAAGCCTTAATAAGAGAAAAGGTCTGGAGTACATCGAGGGGAATGAGATTGAAGCCTATAAATTCTTGAGTCATATATGAGGAAACCCAACTCGGGGATTAGAGATCCTACAATCAGATTCAATAGGAAAAACGAATCATATGATGACTTGTTGTGAAAAATGCATTATTTTTTTATTGAAAAAATTACGCAACTAAGCAAACATTTATTAGTAAATAACAAAATTCAGCTATAGTCTAATAAAATTACTTTTTATAACTACTGTTTAATAAAACTGGTTACAAGAAATTGTGTGACCCACTTACTTTTTGTATAAGAATCTTCATCTTTCAAAATCTTACTTTTTCTCTCATATATATAAAAATCTGATTTTCCTTTCCATAAATTCCCTAATTTGTCTCCTATAATCACTCATGCAGTTCATCATTTTCACGGGTTCTTGATTTTAATTTGTTTTCAAACTTCCTCCAAAACATAGACCACATAAAATTTTCATCATCTTACCTTCCCGAATGCATCACCAGAACCACAATTATGGCCATTGCCTTATACAAGAAAAAAATTATTACTTCAATAGTATTCACACACATAGAGCTAATAATGTCTACATATGCAATAGCTAATTATTCAAAATTATCACATATACAAATTATACAACATAAATATAGTAATCGGTAGAAAAAATCATCCGTCCATACAAACATAGAGACATAATAGGACTAAATACTAATTATTATACAAAACAAAGATAAAGTCAAAATATAACAAAAATTTTGTATTATAATTATACATGAGCATATTATATACATATAAGTGAAGAATACAAACGGAAATTGTATGTAAGCACAATTAAAACTAACAGATTGTATACACGCACACATATATTATTGTATTCGATAACATTCACACACACAAAACTACTAACTGTATGCATACACAAATATTTACACATCAGAAAACATAAAAGAACGGGAGGATAATTGATGCAAAAATAAAGTATGTTGATTTAGATAGCAACATTAATTCGTATAATATACAAATTAGAATGAATAAACGTGTATCAATGAAATCACAATTTCTCTCACCTAGTTTTCGTATGATAATACAGAAAATTATGTCATTTTCTATTTGATTTACTGGCAACCAGACAACAATGGCGTTCTTTTTGGGTAGATAGAGACACTTTAGGCTAGGAAGTCTCATTACATTCTAACTTCCATAAATTACGGAACCATTTTCCATAATAATCAACGAAAATATAGCAATTTATTAATTGAGGTGTAAATATATTTTGTATAATATCTTAGCAAATATCCAATTTATACAAAAGAAATTTTATGACTATAGTTATAAAACGTAATTTTATAAACTATAGCTATTTTCCTTATTAAGTTTCACTAGGTGGTTGTTTATGAAAATTCCACTTTTTATTCCATCCCTATGATGTGAGTGCATTATTCCTTGTAGTGAATGTGGAGGTTGAGTTTAAAAAACTCTTAATGAAAATTTGTAGTCCGTATGGGTGGAGTGTTAATTTTACAGGGGCACTCTCGATAGATTTCACATATGTGAGTATGGAAGTAGGCCGCTTCCTATGAGAGTTGCGCTTATTCTCAAATACACTCATGAAACCAGGATAACACAAGACCGTAATGTGCTGGCTAGTAAAGTTCATATCAACATCTTGATTATTATGTGCGAGCAATAATATTTTGTTTTCGTTAAACAGTCATCATAATTCAAGTGTGAGACCGCTACGACTTTGAAGTAAAAGTTACTGTTTGACTAAGTGGAGGTTCACTACAAAACACACGTTCATTATACATAGTAATCTTTCTTTAGCCGATAGACTCACTATAATATTAAAATGAGTGAGAGATTATTGGTTACACTTTAATATTATAATATGTATCAATTCCTTTTGTTTGCTAACCTTAAGT
Source organism: Solanum medicagineum (assembly GCA_026153255.1). Lineage (NCBI taxonomy): Eukaryota > Viridiplantae > Streptophyta > Magnoliopsida > Solanales > Solanaceae > Solanum > Solanum medicagineum. The sequence continues at coordinate 15,114,431 of JAPFFP010000070.1, forward strand.
AGCCATTACTTTGTGGCCGCTTGTGGCATTACTCCAATTTGGAGTTATTGCTCATGTTATTGCAGTTATGCCCATTAGGTTACAACATTTCTTGTGCACGTTGGGGGCAGTTGTTGCCCTCACAATTCTCTCTTATTACTCTACCATTACACCTTGGTACATAAATAACCTCTAAGCTATTTATCTTTTCTATTAACTATTTAATTATCTTTCTATTCATTGCATAAAAGATTTTCACAACTATTAATAGTGATAGTCTTCGTTTATTTTGGATATACAACATATGAGGCAAAATACAGAGTGTATAAAGTTTGTCAAAAGAAGAGTTCTTATTAGTTGGAGGAAGGTGTTTTTTTTTGTCGAGCTTGAGACTCAACTCTTGTTCAGAGTTTGTTGAATTACACTTTTTGTGATAAGACTGTTGTATCCTGGAGAAGACAAGTCAAGAAGAATACTACTGAATCGGTGAAAATATTTGCTACAGTGAGCTTGAATCTTCTTAAAAAGAGCAAGATATCCGCGCCTCAGCCTGAAAATTTTTGTCTTTCATCTTTTACTTTTTCAATTGTTATTTGTAATTTTCACTAACAAAATGTATTTATCAAAGTTCTATAAAAATGTTAATATAATGTTGTGTTCTGACTTTTACTTATGCCTCAGCCTGAAAATTTTTGTCTTTCATCTTTTACTTTTTCAATTGTTATTTGTAATTTTCACTAACAAAATGTAT
>JAPFFP010000070.1:15120677-15133269 GCA_026153255.1 Solanum medicagineum
TTGACTTTTGGCCCTTTTTGGTACTTTTTAAGCCAAAAATATTGCGTCTTTGCTCTTTATCAAAAAAATATTGTGTCTTTGCTCAACACCTCAATTAAAAGTCAAAAGCACCTAAAAATAAGCCTATCCAAACACCCTCTAAATTGTTCCAAGGAGGTACTAAAAAGGTAGAAAAGGGTGTGTCAGGTTAATCTTAATAGTTAGAGCATCATAGCTTCCAAGAAATCCATAAGAAGGCTGTGTTGTCCAGCGTAATATGTCTACACCATGAATGCAGGGAATTTAGATATCTGTACTTTACAAAAGGAGAATCTCGCATCATTTCCTCGTACTATTTGTTCTTCCTTCTCGAACCATATGATCCACATGATTTATAGTGGATAGTGTTAAAAGTTTCCTTCTTTCCTTCTCAATCCTCTCTCCATGCCAGTAAGATAGTAAACTTCTCACATCTTGGGGCATCATCTAAAGAACTCCAAAAATATTCAAGAGGAAACACCAAATCTGCCAATTGAATTTGCAATGAAAGAGGAGACGGTTGCTGGTTTTCAATGAATCTCCACACATAAAATTACCTAGTGCAAAGTGAGTAAGCTCATCTCTATAATGCTACTTGGGTTAGATAAGCCCTTTTTTCCTGCTACATCCACAGCAAGCTGCTTTGGTCGCAGCCTTTTGCTTTCCATACTACGTCTTAAGGCCAGGTGATCTCCCAGCTCCTTGGTTTGCACCAGAGTAGTAGTATTTTTACAGAATAGCATCCATTTTTGCTGGCTAAAACAACACTGACAATTACTCTTGTTAACATCAGAAGATGTACGCCACAAGTAATTCAATTTCATCCAGTATCCAATTATTTAAACCCGTTCTAAAATGTAACTTGACCCGATTTGAGGGGCGATCCATTTTTGGCTACAACCTTGGCAGGTACGGCGTTCTGCAGGAATAATTTTACTACGTGTCTTTCCCTCCTATCCAATGATTGAACAAAAAAAAAGACCATTTTATTCTTTTTCTAATCAAGGGGGAACATTTGGTCGATTCAAATTGGAATTGTCAGGTCATCAATAACTATTTAGTCAAAACAAGAATTCATTTTGGTCGAACCACCTAGTTTGCTTTGTTTATTGGTTTATTGTAGTGCGAAATAAGACATAAATAAGAAATTGTATTTCTCTTAGTTGTTGAGAAGGTTGCCCAAAAGCGGTATATAGTCGACGTCGATTCATTATTTTTAACGTCCAGCAAACTTTCCTAATTAAATACCGTTACTGAGGGACAGTCATAATAAAGTTTACGAGTCATTTTCTGATCTAAGTTCAATTATTTATTTATTTTTGGTTTGTAACTTCCATTTTGGGAGTAAATCCCTAAATTGAAATTGGATAGTGGATATGTGTGGTCATAAGATGCATATATTTTAAAGTTGTATCCTAAGTATGTTGCTCGGATTCGGTTGTGGGTGTTCAATACGGGTGCAGATCTAGAGGTTGGATCCTTCATGATGTAATTTTTAAGATTCGGGGATGTGGATCCATGTATGGGTACGGGCTAAGTTGCGACTCTTTACTTTTGATACCACGCCCTTGTCGGATTCTCTAAAAATACACTACTTTTGGCGAATCCAACTCGCACTCGTTGACATTTTGGAAGAGATTGAGTAACATAGGATACAGGTGTGGGGATTTGTCTAAAAATATCTAAAAATAGAGTGATAAAACATTAATTGTGAGATACTATGTGGAGAACTTGAGGAGAATCCTGGAAGGAGATTAAAGCAAAATGAAATGAGTGACAGAGAAATTTCTATATGAAAGGTATTCTATTTTCTCTAATTTCACCTTAGCTTTTGTATTGGCCGTAGAAACCATTAAAATTGTCCGGACTTTTCCCATTGATTTTGGTCAAAGTACTAAAAGTCAGTTGACAAAATCGCACTTGAATCCCACACCCACACCCATGTTGTGTTGACATGATTGTGGCACCAAAAGTGAAGAGTCCGAGCAACTAGTATCAGACTATTGTGGAATATGTATCATGGACAGAAGGATACGTGCTGCGCATACGGAAGCATTTGCAAATTGGCTGGATTAGCTGATTTTAGTGAAATATTGACAGACTTTATTGGCTCTTTCAAACTTCTCCATGGAATAATTAGTTTTACTTGTACTGTTGTTTCGTCCTCCTTTATTTTGCTTTCTATTGCTAATGTCATTTGTCATCCACTTGATTGGGCAGTTAACTGGTCGGAAATGCCATGAGTGTGGACAACCGTTGCCTGAGAGTTTTGAGCCTCCTGCAGATGAGCCTTGGACAACTGGAATTTTTGGATGTGCAGAGGACAAAGATAGCTGTAAGCTCCTTTTTTTTTTTTTTTGTACTTAGCATTGCCCTATAAATAATTGGCAGTCTTCTCCGATTATGTTAGTCTACTTGTTGCACTAGGCTTGAAATGGCTTTGGGGCAGATGATTGGTATCTGAAACTGTCATTATGTGATATAACTTCGGAAGTGTTAATCTTCGTGTTCTTCCAATTTAACCTAATTTATCTGCAATATATATAGTCTATTCGCTTGGTGTTTTATAGTGCATTTTTTATGGTGGAGTTATTTCTTTTGTAAGCAACACTGCGCAGTTAATACTTGTCTGCTAAAGAAAGCGGTGAAAACTCAGGATTCACAATATCAAAAAACAACTATATTCTTTGCCTTGATTCATCATCTGTAGCTTCATTACACATTCATGTCCTGTTTTTATTTAGTCAACCAAAAGAAAGGTGGTTTCTTAAATCATTCAAGGGTGTGTTCTAGTGGTCAATCGAGTGGTGGGTCAAACCTTGTAGACAAGGTTCAAATCTGAAATAAGCAGCCAGGTGCACAAAGCATCCTGCATTCATGGATAGCCAACCTAGCATAATCAAAAAATACTAGATGTTGTCATTTCAATAGTTATTACCCACTTGTGTTGGTGGGAGGTAGCAGGTATCCAATAGAATAATCAAGGAGTGGGGATAACAGACTCAGACAGCACCACTATTAGGAAAAAAAGGGAAGACAAAGGTGGTCTTTCTGAGAATTAAATCTCCAGATCCAATTAGTTTGTCTGTCTGCCTGTTTGTAAGTGGCTGGCGGTCTCACTCGAGCACAGTATGTGTTTATTGATCTTGATGACCAATCTGTTTTTTGGTTACTACACATTAAACTAGTCTTAAGAGATGAACTCTTGGGCTAAAGCTGCTAATTAATTATCTTTAGATTAATTCATCTGAATTAGATTTGAAACTATACAAGCTGGCTGAGCATATTCTTTGTAGTAAGGTGACATTAATCTTCAAGTAGCGGTTGGAAACCTTTTTAATCTGCAAAAAATCTGTTTTCTGGCAAGCTGGTACTGTGGTCATTTACTATTTTGTTGGGCTTGATTTCTGGCATTCCCTAGCATCTCTGAATAAATATTTGCGTCACATCTTGATTCTGAATATGAGACATGCATTTTGTGTCAGTTTATGTGCCATGCTTCTTCTAACACTAATTGCTGATTACCTGTATAGGCTGGAGAGGACTTTTCTGTCCATGCGTCTTGTTTGGACATAATGTTGAGAGGCTAAGAGAAGATGATACTCCTTGGTCTACTCCTTGCATTTGTCATGCCATTTTCATTGAGGGTGGAATTGCTGTTGCAGCTGCAACTGCAGCATTTCATGGTATTGATCCAAGGACGTCATTCCTCATCTGTGAAGGTTTATTATTTAGTTGGTGGATGTGTGGCATATACACTGGTCTGGTTCGTCAGTCACTGCAGAAGAAGTATCATCTCAAGGTAGTCAATTTTTCCTATATCACACCTGATGTTATGCATAACTGTCTTCAGTTTCTCGACTCTTGGCCTTGATTAAATTGATTGAAAGTTATTTATATACACCAAAATAAAAAAAGAACCTCTTCTAGCGAAATTTCATGTCGATAATTTTTGTGGGCGGCTCTAGACCCAAATATATATATATATATATATATATAGCATTGGACTTGTGCCGTCTCAACTCTCAAAACAAGCTGTAATTTCTTTTGATGTTCTGAAAAAACATTTTTTAGTATATTATTGATTAGATATAATGTGTTTCGAGTGAGAATGCAATTGGGCACCTCATCAATTCTTCCTGAGTTCACTGCTGCGACAGATTTCATATCTACAGATATTGTAAATGTGCAGAGTCACAGGCTTTTGTGTCAGATTGTACCTCGTGCTATAGACTAATTTTTTAACATGCAGAATTCGCCCTGCGATCCCTGCATGGTGCATTGCTGCCTGCACTGGTGTGCCTTGTGCCAGGAGCACCGGGAGATGAAGAATCGCCTGTCAGATAATGCTGCCATGCAAATGACAATAGTTAACCCTCCACCTGTTCAGGAGATGAATGCTGCTGTTGACAACCGAGAGTCTGGACCATCCTCTGCAAATGGGGTCAACCAAACTAACCTTGAGATGCAAGCTCTATGAAAGCTGTTCGTCGTTGCTGTCAAATTGGTCAATCAGGTATAGTTCAAACAGGGCGTGTTTTGCTACTGGCACAGTCAGCTTTGGAGCTATGTTTATACAGATCAAAAAGGAAAAATTGTCTTTTTCCTGAGGGGTATGATGCATCATGCATATAAATTTTTGTGGTGAAACGTGGCGTTTCGTGTTCAGGAAAGAAACTAGTGGATGGGCTTTTTAGACGCACAAATTAGGCTATTATAATGTATTTTGTTGTCTGCGGAAAATGCTCATGAAATCCTGCAGTATTTTTTCGGTAGTTCTTGAATTACATTATGGTATAGGTACCACCCAATCAATTTTCTTTTGTTCTTTTAATATGTCACATTCATATGTTGTTACAGGTCAGTTTGGAAAACCTCCTGATAATTGAATTTGATATGAATAGGTGTAGTTACAAAGTTGGCCTGTTTGGTTAGCAATGTAATTATTTGGTTAGCAGGTAATAGTGGCTAGGCTTTGTGCCTGGCTCTAAATCAATAGGAAAGTCAATATCCCTATCGGGAGGAACACTAAGGTACTGGAGACACATCGACAAACTCTTGAACCACCGGAATAGACTTCATAGAAGGTGGATCAACATTAGTATCCCGAATGAAAGCCAAGTAAGACATGTACCCTCTATCAATCAATTTCTGAGCATGGACGTAAGAGATGACTTTGCTTGGATAAGAACCACTATCACCCTTTCACTCAATTTTTGATACCCTGGGCATGACTAAGGTCATCGTTTTTGCATAGCAATCAAGAATAGCATGATATGGGAAAAGCAAATCCATCCCTAAGATAACATCAAAATCTATCATCTCCAGAATAATCATATCTACTCAAGTGTCATACCCAGACAAAGAAAAAGACAGGATTGATACACTCAATCCACCACTAAAGGCTCACCTACTAATGTAGAAACGTGAATGGGTACAGGCATACGATCACATAGCAAGTCGAATCCAGGTGAAAAGTAGGATGACACATAGGAGTAGGTAGATCCAGGATCAAACAATACAGACGCAAATCGATGACAAACCGGGATAATACCTGTGATGACTGCATCAGAAGCCTCTGTCTTGGGCCTCCCTGGAAATGCATAGCAATGTGGTCCCCTATCACCGCCTGTCTGAGCAATGCCTCTACCCCCACTCGGTGGGACTATGGAACCACTCGCCCCTCTACCTGGAATGCGGCCACCTCTATCTGTCTGAGCTCTGCCTCACCCTCTGTATGCCGGTGGTCTAGTCTGAACTGAAGATCTGGGATGGGGCCCACCTTGTCCTCCCGATAAGGGACACTGTCGTATCAAAGTGATCAGGATCTCCACATCCATAACAAAACCTCTGACTCTGGGACTGATGTGCAGATCCTGACGAACTACCATAGCTGTCTCGCCCTGTAGACCCATGATGTGTCTGACCACCCCTAGAAGCCGGTACTGATGCATGAACTGGTCCTCGACGCTGGGATGAGCCACCCCCTCTATAAAACCCTCTACCTCCAGATGAGGTATCAGAAAACTGACCGGATGCACGGGCCCTCTTAGGGTCCCCAAACTCTTCTCTCTCCATCGGCTCTGCCTCCTTAGCAGCACTCACAATAGACTGGAAAGAGGCCCCATCTGTAGATACTCTAAACACTGCCTGTCGAATAGAATAGGTCAATCCTCTCACAAACCTACGAACCTTCTCTGTCTCGTTTGGAATAATGGCTATGGCATGTCTAGATAACTGAAAGAAACGGGTCTCATACTCGGTGACTGATAGCCATCTTGCCTCACACTCTCAAATCTCAAGTGACTCTCCTACCTCACACTCCAGGGGACAAATATATCATAAAAAGCACCAGAGAACATCTCCCAAGACACTGTGGGAGATCCTATAGGCAAAGATCCTGAATATGTCCTCCACCATTCTCTGGCTGGCCCACGAAGTTGAAGAGTAACATATCGAACCCCGTGTGACTCAGATAAGCCAACCGTATCCAACAGCTCCCTACAAGTAGTCAGAAACTCATGAGCACCCTCAGTCCTTCCACCCTGAAATTGAGGTGGGTTCATCTTCCTAAACATCTCATAGCAGCGCTGCTCACTCTCGATCGATATAGCCAAAGATGCACCCCGAACCTCAATAGCTAGTGCAGGATCAATCTTAACTCTAGTACCCACTGGTGGCTACTCTACTGGATCATGGACCAGTGGAACATGATGCTGATCTGGGGTCTGAGCTCCTCCTTCGATTTGAGAACCGCCTGGCGTGCCTCTCGTAGTACTGCTCAGACCAAAACTCTCAAGTACATTCAGCACCCTCAATAAAGTATCCTGCAACAAAGGCGAGGCTACGTGCTCTGAAGGAACCTGGTTCCCTCTAAGGTCAGCCGTAGGCTCTAAAGAGACCTCCCTAGCACGACCTCTCATTGCTGCTGCTCCACAAGCGCGAGCTCTGGCTTGAGCTCTACCCCTACCTCTTACTAGGGCCTCGACAACTGCCTCAGGAGCTACCTCACCTCTACCACCAGAACTAGTAGCTCTAGTCCTTGCCATTTGCGGAACAAACACGGGCATAAATCAGTACCAACGAACATAACCACGCACGATAAGAGAGAATAAATAAAGGGATGTTTCCCAACAGTCTCCATAGCCTCTCAAAGATAAGTACAGACGTCTCCATACCGATCCTTGAGACTCTACTTAGACTCAGCTTGTATGCACGTGAGACCTATGAACCTAGGCTCTGATACCAACTGTCACAACGCAAAACCGGGCGTGATGGCACTCGTCTTATCCCACCAAGACAAGTTAGCCTACAACCCAACTATAACGTTAAAATGTGGAATTATAAAAAAAATGAAGTTCAATTGCGGATGATAAGTCAACTTAATGAAAAATCCCCCAAAACCTGGTTGTCACGTGCACAAGCTTCTAATGTATTACAATGGATTCGAAAGGAAACACAAGTATCAAATGATATTGTCTCTAGAATAGAACAAAATCATAAATAGGAGTAAGAAGTCAGCTGAGATGGCAAAAAGCTACCTCTCACAATCTCCATAGGAAGCCTCAGACAAGGAAAAGTAGAGAGTATCATGACAATCCGGGCTCGCAACCAGGGATTAAGTGCATCTATCACAAGTTTCACAAAAAGCACTCACACGTTTATAAATGATAATGAGGTGTAATGCAATGCAATGCAATGTCAAGTAAAATGATGCATGTCTGACCTAGTGATACACACCCGATGTCTCACAATACGGGACCTAGGAGGGACTTCTAGTCCATGCATCTGTTGCGGCGTGTGACACGACCCTCGAATCATAATATTCGTCACGGCGTGCGACACGTCCCTCGAATCATAGCATCCATCACGACACGCGGCACGACCCTCGAATCATAGTATACATCGCGGCGTACGACACATCCCTCGAATATGGTACATCCTCTTTAATTCTCATTCTTTTTCAATCCACAGAGTACTTGTCACAAAAGTCAATGCAAATAGGCATGTTTACACAAAAATGAGAAAATGCCTTATTTTTAATACAATGCACAGTTCACTACAACATTAACACTAACTCAATACCTCAATCATTCTCAACACCCCACCCAAGAAACACAAAATTCTATATACTTAACAAAGGTTAAGAAATTCACTTGCCTTATATAAAGTCTAGAATTATGTCAATTCTGAAGCTTTTCCCTTTTTATGACACTCAATTCACTAAAATCTATTCAAATATAGTATCACAATTATATAATGAATCTAATGACACTAAAATCAATTAACTCAGGTGAAAAAGGGTAAAATGATCCAAAACTTTTGTCGCCAGAAAAGGCCATCAGAATCTGTAAATTTATACATGAAAATGTTCCCTAAGTGATAAGGATTTCAACGGCGAAAACTAATTCAAAAACGAAGCTAGTATGAGGAAGAAATCGCATGTTAAATTTTTCGAAATATATTAAAAAAGCAGCAAGATCACGAATTTTATCTCAAACAACGCACCAAAATCAATTTCTGAAACTCCCACGGTGTTCTCCTCGGAAAAATATACAATTTAGTCTTTTGAATCGCCCAAATCCGATTAAAACTAATAGAGAAATCGTTGGTTGAAGTTTTGGGGAAAGTTTGCGATCTTGCTGAATAATTCTACAGCTTTAAAGGTTAGAAACTGGGTCTGCCACGTGGCAGGACCTCATTGGGCCACGTCACCCGCCCGTTTCAGCATTTCAAAAGCAATATGTGACACTTAAATTCAATGCTCCAGTTTCATTTGGAGTCGGAAAAATACACTTCATATATGAAATCTGATTGGAAAGGACATTCCGGACTCATTGATGTGGTCAAATTTCTCATGGGAGATCATTTTATTCCAATGTGGGTCCCATTTCCTAATATCGAAAACTACCAAGGAGGTCAAAACACACTCGAAATCCCCAGGAACTGAACGAAAGGTCCTCCTAGCCCAAACTCAATGTTTCGGATCCTATGAAAATATCAGAATCTGCAATTGAGGCCTCATTGACCCAAACCTGAGAAAGTTTTATTTAAACTAGTTTCGAACTCAAAAACTTAAAAATCAGAAGCTCTAAAAGTTACATCCGAACCATTTCTAGCGTTAGTTTGACCATCTAGAACTATTGAAATTTTCAGAATTCCAATTTGAGCTTCCGAACCACGACTGTTGACCGAAGTCAAACTTTGGCTCCGGTAAAAACTAAAAATGCAACTTCTGACCTAAAATCTTCATTTTAACTCCAAATTAAGTTCTGCAAGTTCCCCTAGACCAGATTCGGCATTTCGGAGCTGAAGGAATCGACCAAATCACGGTCCGATAATTGAAACTTAAAACGGCCAGAAAACTCAAATTTTCCAACTTAAGCCTTTAAAAACTCTTTCATTTGCAAAACTCAAACTTATCACCCTATTTTCGAAATCTGACTTTTAGCATTAGCCAAAATAATGACTCAAGACAACTTTTAAGAAGAGCAAAAATAGTAATTTGGCTGAAAATACCAAAAAATGACCTTCAGGGTCATTACAGAAGGATACAACGCAATTGTCCTGTCATGGATTATGATCTGTGTTTCCAGCGAATTGCTTAGTTAAATTGTATACATCATGTGTCTAGCTAAATAGACTAGGCTACTGTACTAGTTCTGCTAGACTGTTTGATATTCTTCATTGTAATGTTTGGGGTCCTTACAAGGTTCCCACATTTGCTGGGAACGGATTCTTTGATCCCATTGGTGATGATTATTCTATATTGATCTAGACTGACTTAATAAAATTCAAGAGTGATATATTTGTAGTCTTGCAAGATTTTCTTTCCATTGTTAAAACTCGATCTGATACTTCTGTTAGAACTGTTAAAACTAGTAGTGGCACATAGCTTGTCAACATTGAGTGCCACAAGTTATTCAATTCCTTCGGGATATAGTCATCATACTAAGGGATACATCTTGTATTGACTTGAAGAATAGGCATTTCTTATTAGCAGAGATGTACAATTTAGGGATGTACATCCTGTATGACTTGAAGAATACTCTCAGACATGACTCCCGAGGCAATAACCTAGCCCATCCTAGACCAACCTTCCCCTCCCCCAGTGATGCTTTGCCTTCTCTCTGTTCTCCCCCTCCCTCTCTTTCTTGCCTGTTCCCACAATCATGGAGGAAACCATTTACTTTGTTGGCTTCAAATCTTTTGACGTAATAAGACTTGTTGGAACTTCTTGGGAGTGGTACAAATGGATGGAAAGAGGAAGAAGTAACATCATCAGAACTTCTTTCAGCAAGAAATCAGTGGAGTGGATTGTTTAGCCATAGCCTCGAGGACCACAAATACTATATCCTTGAACTTCAACCAAAACAGTATTATATAGCAAAATAAAACATCACCATTATATTGGCTCATCTCCTCACTACTACGTTGGCTCAGTCTCACATAACCAATGCCTTAAATCCTTCAGACACAGTCAAAAATCCACTTCCAGGACATTTCAGTTCTTGGATTTGCCTCATCTCCACCTGAATTTAATGCCTTGTGCAAATTCCCATCAGCTTATCAACCATTATGGGATGCATCTTTGCTTCTGCATGAGCCAATTGCTTCATTCTTCTGTGATATTTCCTCGAAATCAAGATGAATCGTTGTTGTTCATAATTCTTTTATGTTTTATTTATTTAATTCTATGCAGCACTCACTTTGTACTGTTATATATGCTCATCTAGTGGGATGTATATCCAATTTGGAGAAGAAATGCTTAAGAGAGCTACCCTTCCTTGAAGGAACAATACTTGATGTAATCATGGATTTTATAACTTCTCAACATCTGTGGATACTAGATCAGGTAATATCCATTAGTCTCTTTTTTCTCAGCCACACAGAACGAAAATAGAAGTTATTCCTACAGAATCTATAGTTGAATTCTTGTATAAATTCTTATTATTTCACATAATTGTTAATAATGGATCTCATTTCAAACAAGTAATATGAGTGGTGAAGCAAACCATCTCAGCATGGTTGATGCCACCATCACTCACTGATTTTTTAATGGCTTTGGTCATATCACCTACTCTTTTCTTCATCTCAAATCCCTTCGTTGAATCCATCAAAGTTTTCGCAGCATTTTCAACCATTTCTGGTGCAACATGTTCATCTCGACGCGCCATGACCTAACAGTTAGTGCAATCTTCAAGTACTTTGTTATAAGTTGAGAATCCCTTGTCTGATCTGCATATACTGGCCATATTGCTATAGGACATACTCTCCGTACACGTATTCCATCTGCAATGAATCATAAAAATCGCCCATTAAACTATGTGCCAAAATTTTCAACAGTGATTCCTAATCGCTACGATAATCACTCTTAATCATAAGTTCCAAATAACATTAAAATAACTGAGTTTTGTTCTTTTTTGTCGAGTTAATTTAGGGACTCGTGGCATTTGTTGGAGCCTTTTTTCCTCCCCATTAGCTCGAGAGGATTGAAAGGACCTGTAGCCCATAGTTTCGTGTCATCAAGTTCTTTAGTCATCAAATCAAGATAGAAACTTTCGATGAATTTGCATGAATTGAAAAGTTCACCACATCTGATCTTTCCAACAAAGCACCCAACTAATTTCTTCAAATAGTCCCAGAACTCAGTAGAAAGATGGTCTTCAATTGATAAAGACAGTTCCAAAGTTCAGTTTCAGGCAAAACAGGCTTTCTTTAACATCCCAATAGTATGAACCCCAATGAAAAAACGAGATAGAATTGAACCACTAGCAATTAGTATTTGGCATTTCAGGAAAATCTTGAGCTACTCAATTCATCAAATTATCCTAAATAACAACCAGTTTACCAGTATTGGTGCTGAGAAGTTTTGGGAAAAATAAGGAATCACACAAAAATAAATATGGCACAATAATATGAAAAATGAAAAAATCACGACACCAAAATATTTAACGTGGTTCACCCAACACTTTTTGGGCTACGTCCACAAATCAATACTTCTATTTTATTTCTTCTACTATTTCAAATAGTAGGCACAAGTGTACAATTTCTTCTACTATTATAAATAGTAGGCTCTCAGAGAAAAATACCAAAAATAGTGGACACACTATTTCTTTTAGGAAAAAATATTTCCTAAGCACACACTCTATTTTTCTCACAGACTGTTTTATTTTATAGTCTGGTATGCCTCACAGAAAAAAATATTTATTTTCTCTCTAACGCTCTCTCTATATTTTTTCTCTCTTTGTTGGTGTGTTCTAAATAAGACTCTGAAGCTCTCTATTTATAGTGTGAGGAAATGCTTCCACCTCCTCTCTTGACCAATTAGAGAAGAGGCAAAAGACAATTTCCTTACAACAAATTGCTTACAGCAAATTTGCAAGCAAGTTTGTATTCTTCCTTGCCCTTTTTTTTGACCAATTTGAATGGGTGTGAGACCCTATCAATCTCCCCCTCCAGACCCATTCACCGGAAGGAGGTATCTCTCTCTTCTCAGAGAGAGCTCATGCCGACAAGTCCTTTGCATAATTCAAACTTGTCTTTTGTCACAACCTTGGTCAGCATATCTGCA
>JAPFFP010000070.1:15133369-15159905 GCA_026153255.1 Solanum medicagineum
CAATATGTTCTCGTAAGAAGTAAGCTTAGAAAATGCACAAGTTATATATGTGTATAAGACAAAAATTACACAACAAAAAGAGAAAGGAAAGCCTCATGCATTTCTATATAATATAAATATAAAGCTGAAAAAACAATCTGATGTGTGGAATGCTCCAATTTTTTCTCAATCTTCTGGCCAACTCCCCTTTTTCTTCTATTAAGGCCTAAAGATTCTAACATTGAAAGCCGAAAACAATTGAAACAGAAAAATTTGAGCATTTCAAACTCACGCTTGGCATCCACATGACAGCTTCCAAAGAAGCATGACAAAGTTATGCTAGAAAACATGGTGAAGTCCTTTAGTTTCTTCTTTTCTATTATCAAGTAATGTCTTCTTCAACTGATAGTAATATATCCATTAATGTCTCTCCTCTCTATCTTTCCTAAGCCCCTTCTTAATAAATCATAGTCCTGCCAGCAGCCAAGTTTCATTGAAGATCCAGCTAAGACATAACGAATTATAGAGTTAGCCAGTTGATTAAGATAATATTTTACCTAATGGAGAGACCCGGATATAGAAATAAGATTGTATGCCAGAGGTAATTTGGAGATCCATTGTACACATCTTATCCTGTGATAAATCTACTAGTCCAATATTGAAAAAAATATATAGTGTAACGGGAGGGTTGAAGATAAAGAGTTTGGCTTAGAAAAGTGAACAATCAGCGAAAAATAACAAACAGAAGACAGAAAAGATGATACCTCACTCTCACGGACCTGTTGAAAGTATCTCTCCCAAAACTCTCTATCCCTTTTTTCCTCACCAGGATGCATAGGGGTATACAAATCTTCAATTAGTTCTTCAACAGTAAAGTCGTCACCGCTTTCATACGACAGAGGAGATAGTGGCTCCAAACTTACAAAGCCGCTGGATTCATTATCTTCCTCATTCACCAATTCTTCTACATCCTCCGAATCTGATTCTTCTACATCTTCCGAATCCGATTCATTTCTCCTCTCATCTTCTGATGTTACCAACGATTGTGTTGGTGGTGGCGGCGGCGAAAGCAGCGTTGGAGGTGGAGGTGGAGGTGGAGGTGGAAGCAGCAGCGACGGCGACGGCGACGGCGACGGCGGTGGCAGGACCACTAATTGACAAAACCTAGGTGGGAAGGACCGAGGAAGGTAAATTTTTTTTTAGCCCCAAAACTTATTGTTTGGTTTCTTTTACATAATCACCCTATTTGTAAAGTTTTTGATAATTCTTTTCCCACTCTAACTTTACTTTAAAAATTAAATTAACAATATTTTTAAAAATACTAAATTACATTGGAATAAGTTATTATAAGATTATTTATGTTAAGATTATTTTTAGTGATTATTTAATTATTGTATCCAAATAATATGCATTGTATAATTTTTAATAATAAATTATTTATTTTAAAAATATATCTTTCACCTTATTTAAATTTTTATATTTTCTTTGTAAGTTTTAGTTATTCATTTTTAAAAAATAAACTTTCATTTTATTTATGTTAAATATTTTTATATGTGCATTCCCATGATCACGAATACTTATTTAATTTGGCTCCTAAAAATATATTACTATAAAGAAAGGATGTTTAAGAAAGTTGTGGCAAGTCCCAAATATATATGGACTGGGAGAGGACTTCCTTGTTCATCTATGATTCTAATCACAATTAACGTATTATAAATCAATCTTTACAATGGCTATCTATATCATTACATAAATATTGTCTTCAACATGATTAGCCCAGCAATAAGGCCAATGCAAAATGCACTAATTCTAACTGCTACAAACATTGCCATCTATATTATGATGATTATGGCGATGAGTGCAATATGGAAGATATAATCATTTTTGCTGAAGAAGATGTGGTGGGTTTTGTTAGAGAGAAAAAGCCCATGGAAGAGAAGCAGCATCAAACAACTACTCAATTCTGTTGAGTTTTTTCACTTTTTGAAACTCTTGTTATGTATCAACTAGCAACTCCCACTATTGTTGTAGTTTTCCTTATGGCTAATTTTATTTGCTTTTTTTCTTTCTTTGGACAAACAATTACTATTCATGGTGATGGTTTAATACAAACAACAATAATATATTTAGTGTAATTGAATAACTGGGATTTGGAAATAGGGGAAGGTGATGTATAGACAATTTTACCCTTTGCTAGAAAATTACACGGGTCAAATTCTGGATTTAATCAAATGTATATAAAATGTTGAACGTATGTAAGTTCTTTCTTTAGTGCAGTGGTTAAGCGTATTTAATTTTTACCCCTATATCCCGTTTCGAAACTTCTTGAGTGCATAGCATTTTTGGTTTTATTTTGAGAGCTTTACAGCCTTATTACTTGGTACACTTCCTCAAGTTTGTTAATTTTTATTAACATAGAGTAACTTGCAGCCTTATTGCTTGGTACTCTTCCTCAAGTTTGTTAATTTTTAATAATATAAAGTAACATGTATGAATAAATTATTTAATTTTAAAAATTTTTATTATACATATTTATTTCTAATTCTATATAATGCACTTTCAGAGGATGAAAATCAACATTTTAAATTACAAATTTTTGTTTATATATATTAACAACTTTAAACTCAAAGCTAAAATCGACACATACAATTTATCTTTTTTTCTAAGAAAAAATAATTTTTTGATGGTGTGTGATTTAGGTTTAATGAAAAGCTAAGATGTATTTGTTCAATTAGTATTTCACTCTATACTGAATAATTCATATATTGTTTCTTATATAAAATAAATGCATCATGAAAAAAAAAAGACAAAAAATTGATTGTTTGTATTTGATAGTAACAAATATTGGGATGGTTCATGGTATAACTGCTAGGTTAAATTAATAATATTCAACTCACTTATAAAAAAAATTATTCTTGAACACCCTTAGAAGAATTTCTAACTCCGCCGCTGAATCTAAGTAAAGTTGAAAAATATAATAATACGAAAATTACTAATAATATTGTTGATAAGAGAAACTAAATAAAGTTAGAGTATCTACTACCTCCGTCTCAAATTAATTAAATTTTTAATGATTTTTCAATGTTTAAAGTTCAAGGTGAATGTTTGAAACTTTTTTCGTATTTGTCCTTTCATTTATTGAACTTTTGTATTTTTTAGGAGATAAATTGCACTACATATTTATAATTTTACAAAGGGTAATAGTGAAAAATATGGTGTAAATTTTGTCTTTGAATATTTTTTTAATATATATACATTATCTTACAAATTCAATTAAAATGAGACAAAAAAGTACTAAACTTCTAAGGTTATTTCTTTCATAAATAAGTATTAGTTAAGTGTATTTAATTATATTTAGTTCTTGCCACTCTCTCCAGTTCAATATTGAATATCTGCCATACACTAGATTGTGTTCTCTATGAACAAAGGGATTTTGAAACAATTTACTATGACTTATTTCATGCAACGCCCTATCCTTAATTAAATTATTTAATAACATTAACCATAAAATTATTCAATAAACTATCTTTTATCTCTCCTATTACAGAGAATTTAAATTGTAGTAACATTTATTTTAAATCAAACTTATTTGACTAAACAGAATACTAAAGGGCTAACATTTATTTAATATACTTATATCTCTATCTATCTATTTTTTATATACTATTATAAAAGTATGAATATAAATGTTGATTGATCAAAATATCCACTAAAGTTGATTTATTTATTCACCCTTTGAAGTTAAAAAAATTTTCATATAAAAGATTAGTAATGGTATAAATGTAATTTTGTATTAGAACTAAACAAAACATATTTCTATTGGGACTAAGTTTATTGTATGATACATATTATCCTATTAATATTAGGAGCTTAACATTATATCAATTTCAACTAAACTATGAGTAGGGAATTTTTACATGTTTTATCATATTGGATGACCAAATATCCACTAATTAAATATTGAATGACTTTTACATTCTTAATGAGTAAATATTTAATAGTTATAAGTTTAATCAATTTCATAGTCCTACAAAATTTGCAAAATAAATATTTAAAAAAATAATAAATAATAATTTTATGTATTGTAAAAAAATAAATGATAATTTTATCTATTATAGAATTTTTCAATATAGGGTAAAATGTTATACAATCTCTCGTCATTAACTTTTTTTTCCTAAATTCAATATGATTTGAGACCCAACTTCTGGATATTGGGTTGGATTGGTATTGAATCTCAATTTAAGTGTTGAATAATCTCGAGTCAAAAATCGAGGTAAGATCATGGTGTTGTTAGGGTTAGGTATCGAGTTAAGTATCAGAGTGGGGTTTCATGTTGGGTGTCAGGGTCTGTTTTCAAATCGAGAGTAAAAATCGAGTCTCAAGTCAAGTATCCAAGAAGGTCTTTAATAAATCATCGGGGTCAAGCGTCAAGATTGAATTCTGGTTCAAGTGTTGGATCTCATGGTCTGGTCTCGAATTGAGAGACAATTCAGATCTTAGGTCAAAATTTGGGATTGAATCCTAGATCGAGAGTCGAGAATCAGGTGCGATGTTGGGGTCGAATTGTTATTCGCAAGTTAGGTTCAAGGTCTAATGTTTGAGTTAGGTCTTGAGTCGAAAGTTAGGATTGGATCTCGTATCAAATGTTAGGATCGAGTGGGCTTAGATTTCAATTTGAAAGTTGGGTTCAAGGTCACATCTCGATCAACTCGAATGTCAGAATTGGATCTCCGGTCAAAAGTTGGATCTTGGGTAGAGTCATGGGACTAGTGTCGGATAGGGTCCTAGATCGAGAGTCGAGATCGAGTTTTGGTTCAGAAGTTGAGTCATGATTCAAGTGTCGAATGTCAGATGTTGAGGTTGAATGTCAAGGTCGAGTCCCTGGTCAGCTATCTAGATGGAACTCCAAATTAGTCATCAAAAAATTTTTTGTATGGTAATTGATAGGGAGTACCGTGCAAAGCACACTCCTAGATGCCAATACTATATTAAAAGCATGAGTCCTTAGAAATGTTGTTTGAATTTTTTACCCTTCATTAAGATAATTTTCTCACAAAATCATTTTTTTCATTATTTTTCTTAATTTATTATTTAATCTTTTATTTATTTAGTTTCAAATTTCACTTTTAAATTAAAATTTCTTTATTTTTAGAATTCATTTTTGATTTAGAACAATTCAATGTAAATAATTGTCTAGACTGCGAAGGGAAAGGAAAGGAGAAATATTATTAATATTCTAATATTTAAGACTTTAAAATTAACTAAATTTTTTACTATCAAATATTTTGTTAATAAAAGTATGTAATATAACGAATTTAAAAAGAAAAAATCAGTAAAATTATCTTAGAAACATTAAACTACTTCTTTTATATTTAGGAGGCTTTTTACCTCAAATTTTAATCATTTAATTATTTAACTTCTAATTATTCAACTTTAAATTGGACTGCGCTAGTAGCTGGAGCTGGCTCCCAGGCTAGAGGGGTGCCTAATGTGCAAAGGACTGCAAATAGTTGCACAATAGTCGTTTGAACTGCAGATGCCCTAATAGGGGCGGCACAATCTAGCAAACATAAATTAATAATTAAAGAATATGAATTAATTCAAATAAAATTAAATATAAAATCTTAAAGTATCACAAAAAACACATAAATAATCACACAATTAGATTAAGGTCAAAAAAAAAAAAAATGGATGAAGACTACTAAAATTACATACATAATTATTTGATTATTCTTTAACATCCTTTGGAATTTGACATCATTATTTGCCTAAAATTCTTTTTTCTATTTTTAAATGATTCTCATCAAAATACGCTACATATTTTTATTAAATTATTTATAAACAAGGACTTGACGTCCTTTTGATTGGTTGATTGGAACTTGATTAGTATTTAAAGTTTAAAGTCTATTCAAAAGTCTTATTATGAAAAAAAATAATATATTAGTTCCTCAAATATGAATTTGTCGTTAATAAAATAAGAAAAATAATTGTTTCTTGATTCTTTGAATTGACAACTAATTTGAGATAATTAATTTTTAGTAACTCTGAGAACTAAATTGGGACAGAGGGAATATATCTTATAAGATTTATCTATCCATTTGTAGATTTTTTAAAAAAGAAATTCTTAAGTTGAAATTCTAATTGTAGTTTTAAAAGGTAAGTAAATATATATAATAAAAATTATTGAGATTAAGCGGGTCAAATTGATTGAGTCATGATTCAATTAGATTTTTAGCTCATTGAGACCAAAAATAAATTTGAATGGATCATGACCAAACTCGACATCTATTTCAACTCATTTAGATATTTTATATTTCAACTCAACTCATCTATGATAATTACATCAAATGACCATTTGGTCATTTTAATCACCAAAAACATGACTATTCAGTGTATATTCATGTATATTTTGGTGTATATTTCATTTATATTCAAACTATATTCAGCTTTTGAGTTTGTCATAATATATATATTAACTGTATAACTCATGTATAAGTAATCTATATTATATATTCAGTGTATATTTTCTATGACTTTTCGCAAGGCATATTGTATAGTCATTGATATTTCCTATGATTTTTGGCTATTTTTATATTAAAAAAATATGGCTTATTCATTTAGAACTAATTTGTTTATTGTATACATTTGAAATGCGTGGTAAAATTGTCACTCACTTAAAATCAAACTCCCCCTTTAACTCTGGACAATAATCAAACTCCTCCCACCCCCATCAATTTATCGCATTGCATTGTCTATTTCACCCTTTATCATATCACATCTATGTAATATTTTTTTATATTATATATAATTTATTTTTCACCTATGTATTTATAACATTTTTTAAGTTCATTGTTATAAGTAGTGTAATATTTTTATGAACTTGTCACAAAATTTAATATTATTTCAATATGATATTCACTGAACATGTATATATGTATATTTTTGTCTTTCTTCACTTTCTTACTCTATGTGTTTCATATTATTTGATCTTTTTTTATACGACATCCCTTAAAAAATTTAATTAGAGGAGTATTTTATTAAACTAACATTGTTAATAATACTTTAAACTTTAAAATTGACTACTACTACTTTATGCAACTATTTGATTATAAGAGTAGAAATTTAAAATTCATTTGATTTCATAAATTAGACAACTAAATTAAAAACTATTTTTAGAATAACAGTGAGATAATATAAAAAAGATGATGATCTTATCTATATAAATAAACAAGTTTTGATTGACATCGATGTATGTGTTTTGCACGTGTGTACTGTGTCAATTAATAAAAAATATACATTTAAAATAAATAAATCATATGTATAACCAATATCATTGAGTACACAACTTGATATAAATCCAAAAGATCTCCTCGTACCAAGAATCCCAGATTTTTTTTGAGTCTTTTGCTTCGGATCGACATCCTCCAGCATGGCTAAGTGGAAGCTTCGAACTTTTGGCGGCGTCTAGTGACTTTTGATGATCCCAAGACTTTTTGTTCTTGGAGATAATTGCATTTTGATTGAGTTATTTATATAAGGAATATAAGGAAAAGGAAAGTAAGTAAGGTAAACAAAAAAATCCTTATATTTGGTGCAATTCCGGCAAGGTTATTTGGGGTTTTTTACTCTGATTCCGGTGACACCACGAGGATACAACGAGATTTCTGGTGAATATCGTTGCAATTCGTTTCTAGGTGATATCCCCCAATTTCTTCTCTATTCATTATTATCTTGACTGAAATATTAACTGTTGTTGGGTGCCAATTTTTTACTGTTCTTGATTGTTGTCTTGAATGAAATATTGATTGTTCTTGGATGCCTATTGTGATTGTTCTTGACTACCTATTGATAGCATTATTTTATAATTTTGGTGACTGTTCTTGATTGCCTGTTGATAGCATTGTTCCATAATTTTACTGCTGTTGTATATTGTTGTATATTATTGCTATATATTGTTGTATATTGTTATATATTATTGTTGTATATTGCTGTATATTGTTGTATATTGCTATATATTGTTGCAGTATATTCTTGTATATTGATGTATATTGTTGTACATTTTGTATATTGTTGTATACCTGTTGATTGGTAGTTTTTCTTGTTGTTTTACTTGTATATTCGCTAGATTGTATTTTTTGGATCTTTGTAGCTTAGAGAGTTAATAGTTCTTAGTTTAATGGCATCAAGATCTCATGGTGGACTAGGGGCATGTCATCAGTTGGGGTTAGGAGTTAGGGGTAAGGGTGGTAAGAGGGGCACGGGTTATTCAAGTTTAAGGGTAGGGTCGTGAAATATAGAATCACTTACAGAGAAATCCATAGAGTTAGTGAAGTGTCTTAAGAGGAGACATATTAATATTGTGTGTGTTTAAGAGACCAGGTGGGTAGGTACTAAGGCTCGAAGCGTAGATGGAGAGGGGCATGTTGTGATCCATCCCTCACCATATGTTGGACCTCACTCTGATTAAATTCATTCCAAAAGATATCATTAGCAAACACTCTGTCAAGTCTTTTGAAAATGCTATATTCTGCAGTTCTTCCATTCCACCAATTATACAAGTTGCTAGTTAAATGGAATTCAATCAATGCACAATTGTTCATACATTGTGCAAAGTCTGTTATTTCCATTTATGTCAAAGGCAGTCCTCCCAACTTTTCAAAATCATCAAGAATAACATTAAAATCTCCCCCTACCAGCCAAGAGATCTGAAGGTCATCACCAGACATTCTAACTCATCCCATAATTCTAACCTTTCAATTACATTACATCTGGCATAAACTGTTGTGATCATGACTTCTGTGTAAGAAATATGATGTTTCAACTTGATTGTCAGTTGTTGAATAGTGTCATAAATAATTACCCCTTTCCAGTCTGCCTCCCAAAACAACCAAATTTTTCTAGAGCAATTAACAACTGCATACTCCATTCTGATCCTTCTCTTATATTCCTCTATATTTTGAGGCTCTATGAAAGGTTGAAATAGGGCAATATATAGATAATGATGTCTTCTTTTTAGATCTAGTACTCTCCCAAAGGCATTTTGAGTTTGCATCGATCTAATATTTCAAAATAATAGATTGTACATCATCATTTACTTCCTGCAGGCTTAGCATAATTACTCCTTGTCTGTATTTGACTACCTTTAATGGTTGTAGGCCTGTCTCTTTTCTTGTCCTTCTTCAGTTCCATGATTTTACTTGGTGATAGATCACCACTACTCTTAGAGATAGCTTTGGTATTTAATTGAATGTCCTCATCCGATCCATCCATGTCTCCAACACCCTCCTTATGTTTGGGCTGAAGAAGTTTATTATTACTGGACTAGTCACCTGACTGTTTACCTTATCTTGCTGAGGTTGTCACATTGATGACCGAATTTACCTCCTCTTCTCCACCTTCTGCCTTGTCATCTTTATCTTAATCTAGTTCACCCTCCCCTCCTTCCCCCCTTCCCCCCCGAAAAAAAATTAACTTTCCTTGTTGTGGAAAGGTTTTCCTCCTCTGTCTGCCTCCCCTTATTCCCACTTTCTTCCCTTCCCTTGGTGATTTGATCCCTTTTCTCTTTGTATTGTGTTTCTGCACTCTCCACACAGTCAGCATTGATTTGAAGAGATTGATTGTTATTGTTTTCTAATGAGCCCTCTCCCTTCTTGATCTCCTCTGCCTTCTGTGTGATCTTTCCACCTTCACTATCTTTTTCAAAATTTCCTCCAATCACTATTTGGTGGTTAGGTTCTGTTTATCCCCCAAGTCTCCTCCACCTTCTTAGCCCCTCCCTCATCAACCTTTTCTCCTTCTAGTACCTGAAACTTATTCTCAGTAACCCCCACCCCCCCCCCCCCCCCCCCCCCCCCCCCCCCCCCCCCCTCTTTCTTTTGTTTAGGATCCCATCTTTGAGCAAAACCACCTCTATTGGAACTCCTACCCCTTGTCCCACCATTTCTTTGTCTAGCTTCATGAAAGTCATTCCCTTTCTTAATATTCTTTTCTCCTTTTGTGTTGGTAACTTTCTCCCCCTCCTCCTTTTTGTTCTCCTTCTTCATATCTTCCTTCTTGCTTTCTTCAAATAGCTCCGAGTGCAATACAAAGCATTCCTCCTCATTGTGTCCTTGTAATTTGCAAGTTTTACAATATTTGGGGAGATAATCGTATCTAATTTGTATCCATTTAAATACAATCTTCCCTGATTTCTTCCCGATGCCAACGTTAACTCTTTTGAGTGCTCACTCATCAAGTACACCTCCACTTTGACCCTGGCAGCTAGATCTTGTTTTATTGGTTGTAGCTGTATCAAGTTGAAGTGGCTTGCCCACTGTTGTCCAATAGAAAAAATAACTTATTTGCCAAAAAAGTTTGGCGAGAGTGATGGTAATGAAATCCATGTCACTGCAATTATTGTCTCTGCTTCCGAGTTAAAAAGTGGATCCCACTTTAACATATGATTAGATAGTTTCAATTTTGATGTGCCATATAAAAAATAGATTTAGATAGCAAGTGAACATAGTCTTCCATCCAGAAGCCCGATCAAGATATATCTGTTGCTTAATAAACCCATATTTACTTCCTCCTTCAATTCACATTGTAGTGGTATTAATCTCCGCAGCTCCGCAGCACTTGGATCTCTGCCACCAGCGCAAATTCCAATTGCTCATTAGAGACACCTCCTCCTCCTCCTATATCACTCTCGGCTCCCCAGGTAGGTAGGTGATCTGCTTCATAGGTACTGACACCTTAGACGACGTAGTATGGGGTTGTTATACGTCTGCAAAGCTCCTTTTCCCCCTGATCCGTCTTGTGCTAGATCCGGTGGTTGAACAGCCTCCATTGGAGGCTTCCCACCGGCCGTCGAGGCCATGATGGTGACAAAAACCTAGGTTAGAGTTTTTCGGTGGATCGTATTTTAGAGAGCGTTTTTTGTTATATCAATTTTTACTATTAATTTTGAGATTCAAATTACAGAAAAGAGTTTGATTATTGTTGAAAGTTTGTAAAATGTAGCGGGCTGGGATAATGAAACACGGCGGGGTCATGAAAAAGCCCAAAAGAGAAGAAGGAAGAAAACATGAGCAACACTGAAAGAGGAAAAAGAAAATGGCGGCAATAATATGTTATGGTCCTCTAATCGATCTCTCGAAAGCGGCAGCTCACATCGATGAGTACGTACAACTCCTCGTTTTTGTTCACAATATCACCCCTATTCAGGTACTATCTCTCTTGCTCTCTGTGGCTAATGGCTTAATTAGGTACTTTCAGTTTAGCATAGAGTTTTGCAGTACAAGCTATGGAGAAAAGGTGGAGCAGAGGTCATAAGGACCGACATACAGGTGGCCGACGACACCCGTCCATTTTTTCCGGTTACAATATGGAACAAACAATTGGCCTCCACATTGCTTGCTTCAGATATCATTTTGCTTCAAAGTAAGTTGTTTTGGGAATAACAATATGTATCCACTGTTATGTTTTTGTTTTTCGTTTATCATGACTCATGAGCAGTGCATTAGTATAAAATTACAGTTTTAAAATATTTCAACGGAATGTATATAGTTTAATTCGAAAATAGTGAATGATTGATGCCAACCAATCTGTGGCATATTATATAACTCAACCTATAAACATCAAACAGGAATACAGATGGGATTTGAATTTCAGATAGAAAATCATAATCACATCTTCATAAGCGTGAACAGGCAATAGGCAGGTTTTCTTTACTACGACTCCCTTTGTCCCAATTTTATGTGGCACAAATGAATTTTGAGATTCAAACTTCTAATTTTGTGGTAGTGGTAAGGTCTGCGTACATTTTATCCTCCCCACACCCCACTTGTGGGATTACACTGGGTATGTTGTAAACTTCTAATTTTGACCGTGAATATATTGTAAACTAAGTAAGAAAAACTTAAAATATTTACAAGGGATATAAAAAAATCCCAGTCAAAGAAAAACTTGATTTACTCTTGAAATTCCAATTGTGCCATATAAAATGGGATGCGGGGAGTATATGACTAGCGAATTAGAAACTATTGAACTTTCTTGTTGTCTTCTCTTTTCATTTTGCCTATTTCTTGTAGATTTACCAAGAGCCCATGGAAAATAACAATTTCAGTTTGGAGTTGTATGCAAATAGCTTCTGAAACATAGTATGAAGCATTGAATTTGTATGTGGTGTAATAGTGCTCACTACTCAGTCATTGCCCAAAAGACCACCTGAATTCATTATCTCGTATAGCTGTCTCGTCCTCTCTGCTTCTCACTTCCGTGGAATCTGCTATGCTTGTATTGTTGATCAGGTTAATATAGTAATTGACATTGTTAAATACTCTTGAATATGTGAGTTTGTGTATTCTAGACTTTAGTTTTCAAATAATGATGTTTCTACAATTTTCAGGTAATGCATTTAGTAATTTTTTCAATTTCAGATGTTAAGATTACAAGAGTTGGTGGATTAATTGAGGCTAGAACTGTACATTGCTCAACTTTGCAATGTATAGTTCATTCATACAAGCCACTTGCTTCTAAAGGTACTCTCTTCTCTCTCTACAACTCATAAGTTTTTGTTATACATTATCTTTGGTTGATATGGTCAAGCTTTGGAGTATTAGGAATACATGACTAGATCAATTGTTGTAAAGGGTAACTTGAAAAAAAAAAAATCCTAACGGCTTCCTAGCATATACTGATTATCAGGGGGCAGAGCCCAAGAAGATATGCATGTTTGGATGCCGGATCTGTGTAATCTTTTCTGAATAATTGGGTGATGCCACTAAATTAAGTTTCAGGAGGCTAGTATATTGAGTTACAAACTGATGAAACAAAAACAAAGGCACCTCGAATGCCTATTTTTCCTACAACATCTGTCATTTTGAACATAATTTCTATCTTCATGATTTAGTACTTTATATTGCAAGTCTTTGTTCGCCCTCTCTTTCTTTGTTGCAGATGATAAAGAAGTGTATTTTTCCTTGGAACCTATTTGTAATCCATTTATAATGTGATATGCCAATGAACTTTTGTCCCTTACACATCAGAATGCAGTTAACCAACATGCTATCTATTGATTATGATAAATTGATCGTAATGTCCTTTCTTCTTTTTCTTTTTTGCAGTACCTTGATGTGATATGCATGTGAATCGTTAAACTTGTTAAAAATTATAACAATGCTCACAAGTGCCAGTTTGTAACTTTGAGGTGTCGGAACACACATGGATCCCTCCTTGTCTCATCAGCAGTTCTACATAAATAGGAAAGGGGAGTTTACTGGAAAAAAAGTTGAGATTTAACAAGAAGAATCCATAACCAAAATAAAAAATATCCAATAAAGAAATTTATTTCTTTAATCAGCTACTTTTAATCTCTTATAAACTTCTCATCGACCGTAAATGTGTAGTACTGGGAAACACACCCTCAATCTGTAGTAGCAGGAAGCTTATCTATTAGCTAATGTAATCCTTCTTACTAACATAGAAAAAAAATCTTACGTGCAGCTTTATCCTTAGGCCCTTCTTTAAATAGATTAATCTAAACTTTCATATAGTTCAACCAAATAATGTGAGTGCGAGTCAGACTCGACTTGTTACTGAGGTCGCTACCGGATTACTATACTTGCAGGGAGGTTTGGAAATTTAGTCTTTGACTCCCATGTGGCACCAACAGAACATGTTGGACAGCTAAATTTGATTTAACCATGCTTCACTTGTCATGAGTGCCTGAAATAAATCACTTACTTAAAAATTGTATATGTTGTCTCAACATTAGTTCTTCACAAGCACTAAAAAAAGGAAATATAAGAATGGGATCAAATAGATTTCATAAGCTTTATACTGTTTGTTTTGTGTATTTCTTTCAATATCACTGTAGTTCGACCGATATTAGACCAGTCTACTCCAGACCTGGGCTAAGATATTGGTTTAACATCTTTGCAGGTGTGGACGATCTGGTGCGCAGCTGTCGAATTGGTACGGCATCTAAGGATAAGCTTCAGAAAATCGTTACATGGCTGCAGCAGGGAGCTGCTCTTGAATTGAAAAACCATCAAGTATATATCCACTTTCTCTTGGAACTTCATTGTAAATTTGAAAGCGCTTACACTTGAGTAGAGACCAGGAGTCCATTAATCAAGCACCCTTTTCTCCTTCTCAATTTCT
Source organism: Solanum medicagineum (assembly GCA_026153255.1). Lineage (NCBI taxonomy): Eukaryota > Viridiplantae > Streptophyta > Magnoliopsida > Solanales > Solanaceae > Solanum > Solanum medicagineum. The sequence continues at coordinate 15,147,491 of JAPFFP010000070.1, forward strand.
TACTTCCCCATGCTCCATCACATGGTTGAGATGGAGGAGGTTTCTCTTCTTCTCTTAATTAGTTTCCACAGTTGATGAAGTCCAATTTGGATGTATTTATGCAGCAGAATGAATTTATTTTGTAGATTATTATGTCCTTGGTTATGTATGTCAGGCTGCATTATCATATCAAACCCCACCCCATTCAACTCAAGCCGAGGAGTTCTGGTTCTTAAGATTTGGATATCCCAGTGGGCTGTTGCACCTTCTAGAAAGAACAGTTTTGCACTAACCTTAAGTACATTTCATTCTTTATTTACTTAACAAATTGTTTTCTGATATTATAGTTTGAGAATTATCTTAAAACTCCTCTAGTAGAAACTCTTCATGCCTTTACTGGGACCAATCAAAGCAGTGATTTGATTTAAAAAAATTTTTTATTTGTTGCTCCTTTAATTTTCTTTTTATTTGTTGCTCCTACTTTACCCTCAATTGTTATTGTATTTACCTAGGAAATAATGGAAATATCAGTTTGGATATTTTTCTTGATTTTAACTTTTACAAAGTTCAAGATTAGGATCTAAGTTTAATATTTAGTACTTTGCTGGATTATTTCTGTAGAAGGTGTAATATGATGATTTGGCCCAGTTGTGCTGATATTAAACCACTAACTTTTGCTGGTAAAGAGGATATGATATTTGTCAAAATAAGGTCCAAGTACTTTTATCAAATTGTAACTTGTTTGATGGAAGTCAGTCTGGGTTTTATTGCTTATCACTGATTTTGAATTTTTTTTCAAAAAATAGTATTTCAAGATTGATTGATATCCATGCGTTTCTCTACTTCTATGAAGTAGTGATAAGATCGACATACATTCTACCTTTTCCAAACCCCACTTATGGGATTCCTTTGGCTATGTTATTGTTGATTGGTATCCATGTGATAGTGTAAGTGCATACCCATGTATTACTTCAGATCTGATGTCAAATGACTGTAGTAAAAGGGGGAGGGACAGTGGTGGAGTCCAGCATCAGGCACAGTGGGAGAGGGAGACAAACCCACCACAACCTGGACTAGGGTTGTAGGTCTTCCTCTGCACCTCTGGTCGGAAAGAGTTTTTAGGGCCATTGGAAACCTGTGTGGAGGATGGATCAAAACAGAGGAAGAATTGAAGCTTCGTGACCATCTCAAATGGGCAAGAATCCGGGTGCAGGGAGATGGCTCAAAAGTCCCAAGGAGGTGTCCATAAAAAGTGCCGGCATGATTTTTGTCTTGCAGCTGTGGACTGAATCGCCTGCGAGGCTTTACATTGGAGAAGACAAAGGATCCAATCCTTTGGTCCAACAGATTTCAGCTCTTTACCCCAAGGATAATAAGGGGGAACCTGCAATTGACAGACTGAAGTCACATGCTTCTTTGGTCCAGATTTCAACCCTTTACGCTAAGGACAATAAGGGAAAACCTGCAACAGACAGACTGATCTCACATGCTTCTGATTTTGCCAGTATAAGTGGAGTTAAAAGTCTCTCAAATACACAAGTGGGCCGGGTTTTGTCAGCAAATGAGACTGGCCCAATTTCTTCTGAAAAGAAAAGTCCAATTTCAATTAAAGAGAAGTCCAGTGAAAAGTAGAAGTGGGCATGTAAGGAGCATGTGGGTCTTTTTAAAAGACTTCAGCAATCTAAAATTGAAAGCCTCTTACTTCTTGAAGTCATTCAGTGACTGGGAAAACAGAATACAACAACTTGACACCTCCAGCACGCCAGAGGAGAGGTGCAGAACGGGAGCTTCAAACATGCAAATGGAGGCAGTAGCCGACCTAACTCTAGAGGTCGGAAATAAATTATCCACAGAAGAGAGAGTTGATGATTTGAGGGCTTGTGAATCACAGGAAGCAGGAAGGGAGCGACAAATCCAACCGATAATCGACGTAGAGCCTGTGAATATTCAATCACCCAGCACCCAGGAAGTAGCGGAAACAGAAGCCTCAAATTGGGTTAACTCCCACATCTTAGCGCTGAGCAACACCTATGCGGTAGCTTTTGTAGGTTTTGAGAAAACACTAGCTCTCCTTATGAGAATTAATGAAAGGAAAGGTGCTTTAGATAAAAAAGGTCAAGAGAAGACAACTACAACCCCCAAAAGTAGATGAATTGGCAAAAATGAGTTAAAAAATCTGAAATCGAGTTTGAATGAAGAGTTAGAGGGGATCAGGAATAGGGGGAGAAATTTATTTTTGACTTATAAATGAAAGTCAAATTAATCACCTAGAACGTGAGGGGGCTCAATAATCAGAGTAGCAGAGTATTGATCAAAAGTTTATTTCAGAAGTGGAAGGCTGACATATATTGCTTGCAAGAAACAAAAGTACAGAAGGGAGTAGAAGACTTAGCCAAACAGCTTTGGCCATGCAAATGGATGAAATGTGGGTATATGGAGGCAGATGGTAGCAAAGGTGGAGTCTTAATCATGTGGGACAGTAGGAACGTATATGGAGGCAGATGGTAGCAAAGGTGGAATCTTAATCATGTGGGACAGTAGGAACTGGAGGGGGACTCAAGTCTAGATGGGCCAACATTTCATAACCTATGAATTTGTCTCAACTCAAAACTCTTTTACCTGGTACTTAACAGGGGTGTATGCTATATATACCAAAGAAGAGAAATTAGTTTGCTGGGAAGAGATATCTGCGGTTAAAGAAATATGTGGGGGATCTTGGGTGGCGTGTGGTGATTTCAACACAATCAGAAGTATGAGGGAAAGAAGAGGGTGCAATAGAATCACTAATGTAATGGCTGATTTTACAGGGCGGATTGAAGAAATGGAACTGCACGATCTTCAATGAGTGGAGGAAAACTCACATGGTTCAGGGGAGTCAATCATCCTAGTGCGGCCAGACTTGATAGATTCTTGTTCTCTATGGAGTGGGAGGAGAGCTTCATGAACATTAGGCAAAAGCTAATGCCTAGAGCAATGTCTGATCATTGTCCTGTCACCCTAGAATGTGGAGATTGGTAACATAAAAGATCAAACTTTAAGTTTGAAAATTGGTGGTTAAAAGTGGAGGGGTTCCAGGAGTTGGTACATTCATGGTGGAATGAATTCATTGTGGAAGGTTATCCAGACTACAAGCTAAAGGTTAAACTTAGAATGCTCAAACAAAAGCTCAGATTGGAGCATAGCCACCTTTGGAGAAATGTCCAACAAGAAGAATAGTTTGCTAGAAGAGTTGGCCGGAATTGATCTGATAAAGGAAAGTAGGGACCTAAGTGAGGAAGAAATGATGGTAAGAGCGACTATTGTAGTTGAATTGGAAGATATGGCTAAAAAATGAGGAGGCAAAATGGAGATAGAAATCTAGAGTGTTGTGGTTGAAGCAAGGTGACAACAACACAAAGTTTTTCCAAAGAATGGCAATTGCTCACAGAAGATTTAACACTATCGACAAATTAGTGGTTGGAGGAGAATAAATAGTAAAACCTGATGAAATTAAGATGGCTATGGTTGAGTTTTATAAAAGAGTTTACTCAGAAGCAGAAAGTTGGAGGCCAGGTTTTTACATGATGGATTGCCCAACCATTTCACAAGAGGAACATTCAAAGACCTTTCTCTGAAGAAGAGGTGTTGAATGTAATCAAGCAATGTGATGGAGACAAAGCCCTGGGCCCAGATGGTTTGACAATGAGTTTCTTTGAAGTTCGTTGGGACACTGTGAAGGAGGATCTTATGGGAGCTGTTTAAAACTTTCATCAGAAAGAATTATTTGAAAAGCCTTTCAATACAACCTTCATAGCCTCAATACCAAAGAAAGCTGGAGCTGAGGAGCTTAAGGATTTCAGACCTATCAGTCTAATAGGAAGTGTCTACAAGATATTTTCCAAGTTTATTACTGAAAGATTGAAGTCAGTTATAGGGAAACTAGTAAATGAACACCAAATGGCTTTCTTAAAAGGTAGGCAGATTATGGATGCGGCTCTCTTAGCAAATAAATTAGTGGACTCCAGAGTGAAACAAAAAGTTCCAGGAATCTTATGCAAACTTGACCTAGAGAAGGCATATGATCATGTTAATTGGAAGTTTCTGCTGAAGATGCTAGAAGACATGGGTTTTGGTAAAAAAATGGGTCAACTGGATACGTTTTTGCATCTCTAATGTAAAGTTCTCTTTGATTATAAATGGCAATAATGAAGGATTCTTTTCGTCTGAGAGGGGGTTAAGGCAAGGTGATCCTTTATCAACTTTTTTGTTTATCCTAGCTATGGAGGGGCTTAATCACATGATTAGAAGAGCAAGAGCAAATGGTTGGTTAAAGGGTTTCCAGGTTCAGGTGCAAAGACATAGAGAAGGTGAAAGGAGGGTCACACATCTGCTCTATGCAGATGACTTGCTAATATTTTGTGAAGCGGAAGTATCACAGATCAGACATATTAGGGCTATCCTCACTATTTTTGAAGGTGTTTCTGGTCTTCATGTCAACTGACAAAAAAGTTGCCTTTACCCAGTGAACCAAGTTGATAATATGGACATGTTAGCACGTAATCTTGGATGTCAGGTAGCTGCCTTACCCACAAAGTACTTAGGATGCCCTTGGGTGCAAAGAACAAAGAGATGGAGGTCTGGGAGAAGTGCTAGAGAGATGTGACAGGAGAGTGGCAAGATGGAAGAGTCAATATTTGTCCTTTGAGGGAGATTAGCACTAGTCAAATCTGTCTTGGATTCCCTTCCTTCTTATATGATGAGCTTATTTCCTATACCAAAGAGTATTGTGAAGAGAATAAATTTGCTTAGAAGAACTTTTTTGTGGAATGGAAACAAGGAGCAAAAAGGTTACAACCTCGTAAAATGGGATGCTGTAACACTTCACAAGAAGCAAGGGGGATTAGGTATTAAGAATCTGAGTCTCCGAAATTCTTGTCTTTTGCAAAAATGGCTATGGAGGTTCTGTGCTGAGGATATGCCTTTATGGAAAAGAATCATCATTGAGAAATATGGGCTTCAAGGTCACTGGATCACTGAAGATGTCCTTGAACTTTTGGTTGTAGTGTCTAGAAGACTATTCGGAGACTCTGGCCCAGTTTCAAGAAAATATTCAACTCAAGGTGGGTAATGATTTGAAGATTGAGTTCTGGAATGAACTGTGGATAGGTGAAAGGAGCTTGAAATCTCTCTTCCCTGACCTGTTCCTCCTCAGTCAACAGACTAGGGCCACTATTGCTCAGATATGGAGCATACAAGGTTGTAATTTCATCTTTAGAAGGGCCTTAAATGATTGGGAGGTTCAAAGAGTTGCAAATTTGCTTATGGTGATAAATGATTTCAACGGAACTACCAATGCACCTGACAGACCAGTGTGGAAACTTCACAACAAAGGTGTGTTCACTATGAAGTCATGCTATTGGATAAGAAATACCAGCCAACAACAAATCAGGGAATGGCCTTGGAAGCTAATATGGATAGCCAAAGTCCCCCTAAAAGTTTCTTGTTTTGTGTGGTTAGTTTGCAGAAAAGCTTGTTTGACACAAATGAAGTACTACAGAGAAGAGGTAGACAAATTTGCTCAAGATGTTTTATGTGTGACCAGGATGCTGAAATAAATAGCCATAATACTACACTGTAAAATAGCTGCAGATTTGTGGAACATGTTCTTGTGTATACTTGGAGTGAGTTGGGTGGTTCCCAAAACTACTAAAAGTATGATGGACTGCTGGAAAGAGATTGGAAGAAGAGAGTCAGAAGAGGACTGGTGGGCATTGATACCTGTGAGCATCTGGTGGACATTGTGGAAGGAAAGAAATGCAAGAGGCTTTGAAGATAAAAGAAACAACATTCAAAAAATTAGAATGAATTGCCTTAGTCTTCTATATGTTTGGTGTAAACAGGATATGGTGGGGGATATAGAACTTTTTGTTGACTTTATAGGGAAATTGTAAAGCTCCATAGACTAGTTCTTATGGCCTTGTGTTTTTTATCCTATGCGATGTAAGTGATCACCCTCATCTTTTTTGGATGATGGAATTATATGAATATACTGTTACCCGTTCCTTAAAAAAAAGGGTTTTATCAATTGACTTGCTTTATGACATATAATAATGAATGCTGGCGTCATGGATTTGCATGGAAGCAGGCGTCAATTAATTGGAAAGTGCATGAAGAGACAAAATCTCAGGATTGCATCTCTCTTAAAGATTTATCATATCTTCCTGATTCCTGCAAGGCAACCTTATATGCATGTGTCGGTGAATTATTTCTGCCAATTACCTGGAGACATCTTCCTGAATCTGATGTTGAAAGTATGTTCATTAGCAAGAGGTTATATGTGCACTCAGATTGCAATGTGGCTGATGATCTAATTACTGCTGGCTGCCATCTATGCGGTACTCCTTTGAGTTGCGAATCTGGGTAAGAGGAAAAGCTGAACCAATCCTCTTTGCATATGTATATGCTCATAATATGTCTATAACATTTAGTAACTGCTATATCATTGTGATTTCCAACAGTTCAGGCAGGATAAAAAATGCCTCATCTCTCTATTGTCAGGAGAGCTCCAATCACCTTCATGCAGTAAGCATGATATATCGACCTTTTATGGTAAGAGTTTTTCTTTCAACTGGTAACATTATTTCTCTTGAAAAATTAGCTCCAGAAAACTCCGTCACCATTTCTTCTCGTATTGCATGTTTCTTTCCAAATGTCAACTGGTAACTTTCTTTTTCTTGTAAAATTACCAGAAAGCTGTCACCATATCTTCTTATATTGCATTTTTCTTTCCAAACCACGGCATTTGCCACCTGATGTTTTTTGTGTTTCATTTTGGTACTAAAACTTCACAACTCTAGATGACACCAGTACCATAGATGCTTTTCAAACTCATTGACATTGCAATCACTCAATTATAATGATGATGTGAGATATTTAATCAGAGCAGAATTAGCTCAAGTGCCATAAGGTGCACCTAACCTATTATTCTTAGTTTATCTTTGTTATTTGGGGATTTCTTTAATGTACTAATTCAATTTTGCAGCTGTATGTGTGGGATGATTCAATGTATGCTTCACTTCTCGTTAAAAACAAGGCAGCTGAAGTGTTGTTTGGAAATATTAGAGCTGATGAAGTGTTCTCTTGTTACAAAAGGCTGAAGGATGGAAATCATGCTTCAAATTTAGTCTGCAGAAGGGCGGGCCGTGCTGAAAGTACTGTGCTTGAACATAGTGTTACTGGGGAAGGTATTTCAGTCACTGACACATCATGCACCAATGCGGGCAACGAATTAAAAGAAAAAAATAAAGTTGATGGAAGACCAAATTGCTATTTGGTTTGGTTAATTTTGTTGAAGTTGCTACTGCAACAGAAGAATCAAAGTCCTTTGAAATTCAAAGTTACTATTAATGCAACAAGAGATCGTGAATGTGGGAGGTACGAGATGACCTCTGTTTCTCTGCCGTCCATTATATCTGATGTCAATTTAGTATAGGAGTTCTTTTATCTATAAATGTCTTAATATGAATATTCTCAGAAGAATTCATGTGTTTTTCATAAACTCATAATTGGGAGTTCTTTTCCTGGACTTCTTGAATGAAGAAATTAAGAATAGTATCCCTATTACTTAAGTGTGAAATGACACACTTTTTAGGTGAATCTACTATCTTGATTCTTCAATAATATAATATAATATAATATCCCTATAGGTGATTCTGCAAAGTCTTTTTGGCCCTGTATTCATTTAAAGGATGAAGTCTTTGAACGGACACCGGGATTCGTTTGAGACTCGATAAAAATAAATTAAATATGCTATCCCACCAAATTTAACATTTTAGACTCAATGGCGATGTCAAGATTTTCAATCGAGGTCATCTTGATAAAAGTGAAAATGAACTCGTAATGAGATTGGAAGTCTTGAAAATTGCACGGAAGGTTCGTTCTAGATCAAATTTGACATTTTGGAATTAACCGCTGACAAAATTTTCATTCAAACACATTTACGAGAAATGTTGACCAAGGTTAAACTAAGGCCAAAGCTTAAAAGCTTAAATTCCTAATGGATACAAACTTGCACCGAAAGCTTTAGGATTTGAGTGGGCCATGCCACTAGCCTAAAATGAACCTTTCGGAGCGAATGGAATGTCAAAATTGCATTTTGAGGCATTCTTCCGAGTGTTTTGTCCGAAGTCAACTATTCAAATTCCAAGAGCTCCAAAACACAGAAACTTACACAAAACAACTGAATTGTCAGTCCCAAGCAAGTCATAAATGAAAGGAAAGTTCTAAACGATAAAAAAATCAGGAATGGAAGAAATAACTTAGAGGGTCACTACAAGATATTACATGCCAATAGAAAATTCAGTATTGTGAGAAGCTCAAATGAAGCGACAAATTCAGTGAGGATTCATACAACTGATGAGTCTAATTTTTCTGGAATAGAAGCTAAGTTTTTGTGGGGCAATATGAAGGTAGAAATTCTTTTTGTGGCTAAAGGTATAGGTGAGTGGAGGTTACTCTGGACCAAGGCCAGAGATGCCCAAACAAGTTTCAAATAGCATTTCAAGCCTTCTACATGAACTTCAGATGTTTGTAGCAGAACTTCGATTTTGATTTCCCTATACACGAGAAAATCGTATGAGTTTAGGATCTGGAAGGGATGAGCACGGGTTATTTCAAATGTTTGTGAGTTCTTTCACAAGTACAAGAATGTAAAACAAACTCAAGGCATGAAAATGTTAAAAAATCATCAGATCATGATGGAGTAATTTCAGTTTCTACATGGTTACTAATAGAAAGCTTTTAAAGAAGAAGCCACATCACAAGTGCAGTCACCCCACGCATTATTTGCCTTCTTTTCTGCTAGCGATAATATCCAAATTACAAGCCAAGGAAACCAGAAACTGAAGGCCAACAGCACTCAAAATGCTACATGAACCTCCGCTATTAGTTGAAGCCAAAATCTAAAACGACCTGACTGCCATCAACGTTCAGTTGTTGCATCAGTGAAGGTATTAACAGATGAAGATCTTTGTGCTTCTTCCATAAGCTTCATTTGCCGTTCAGCATGTTCTCTTTCACAAGCACTGATGCCCATAATTATATCAAGCATTGTACCAGTTGTGCCAAAGAATACGAGGGGTGCCAAAGATTTCCGTTTTATACCCACTGGAATTGCAAGCAGGGCACCAGCTACAGAGAAAACCCATGTTCCCAGAGCACTGCAGTAATTTAAATATCAGACCAGAACCTTCGAAATAGAATAAATAAGACAAGCAACATGACCCATATACAAGCAATCATCATTGTGCCAAGTTCATTAGAACAAATCAATTTCTCTCATTACAGACACAAACATTCACATTCAAAATTTGCGGTATCCCATGCATTGCTTGATTGCCAGGAGGTAAGCTCAAAGAACTAGTAGAGGAAAAAAAAAACTTGTTTTCAGAACCCACAACAAGAAAACTGCTTCAACTTTCCAGCCTACCTCTAAGTTTAAGCTTTAATACCCATCTCAAGAGAAGAAAAAAAAGACATGTATTAGGAGCACAAATTTTAACTTCCTCCGCATAATAGATACATAAAGACATTCATGAACATTGAATTTTCCTTTGTTGATTTTGTGAATGCAATTACAGAGGAATATAATAACTGCATCATATGAATGAGGAATTATATCACAGCTGCAAGCCTGCAATCCTCATGGAGATCAAATAAACCCATTTCTTTCAAAAATATAGCTAGGAGATGATCATCACACAAGCTCCTAAGGGCAGAAAAATCTTAGATACGTTCTGGACCAGAGAATTTCTAGTACTTCTTATTTTATATTTGTTTTGAAAAACGTTGGCATGACATGAATGTAAACGAGAAAACATCATCAATGAGGAGTGATATAGCCAACTCCAACTTGTCTAGAATTGAGGGATGGTTGTTGTTATTGTTCAGGGCTAAAGAATACTTAAAAATGAGAAAGCTAGAAAAACATTACCGCCGTAGCTTGAAGTTGTCTGAAAACTCCAAGACAAAATAGAAACACTGAATTTAATCGACGAAAATACAAGATGAATGTGACTCAGTTTATACAGTGTGATAATCACCAGAAACTCATGAAAGTTTATTTCCGAAAAAACATACACTAGATTGAAAAGAAAAGATATACACAATTTAAAAATACAAAAGAAGCAAATAGCAATTTAGAATGCGAAAGTTGTGGATAAATATCATCCATCATACTGGTTTCTCATAACTTTCCTTTTCACATTTCACCTGTATGATACTGCTATCATATGCGGTATGAGGCATGATGGCCCTAACAGAAACTAGAAAGGGGTGCGGGCGTGCTGCGTGCAGCACTACTATTATACTGACACCGTTATTCTCATCCTTGTCTTCAACGTTGCTCCAACCTTCCTATTGAAGTTTTTATTTTTTGTACTACCTCCACTCTATCACCACATGACCTGCTTTGACCCACGCAGTTATTAAGAGTAAATTGTTTGCTTAAACAAGTGTTTATACTTCAAAAATAATGGTCCACAATATCTTAAATTGAAGAGTCACATGAAATACTTTAGTTTAAATTTGTATACTGTTGGAAGACCAAAGTTCCATACAAGGAAATAGCTCAAATATTTCTGACAGGCAAAGAAGGGAATAACTCAATAGCTCTGTAATACTACATCACCCCCAAATTAAGCAAGGTTCCACTTCCGTTAATTCTAAGGTAAGAAAACAAGACACTAACCTTTAGAGATTCGGTGATTTTTCCACCAAGGTTTAAGCCACTTCTGATTATTTTGCTTCTATGGTATATTTCAATACTAGACTTAGGAAATCTTATGCGCTCAGTTGATTGAGTACCTGAAATTTAACCTCTTCCCCACCTTGTATGAAAGAAAAAAAAAAGAGAGAAAGCCCGGAACTTCATTCTCTTTATTGACCGGTACTGCAACTTTGGCATACCCATAAATTCAAATTGCTTAGTTAATGTGGATATAATTATCGTTTTGATTGTGGAGTAACTTTTGAGATGATAAAGATTGAAAATCGAGAGATGACCCATTTTCCCCTTTGTCAATTTGACATCCAGGGAAACAAAATTAGACATGGGAAGAAGCATAGAAACTTTCAACCTAAAATTTCTTTGCAGATCCAAGAATGTATAGTAGGGGGTAACAAAAAGAAGGGAAAGAAAACTAACTTGGAGACTGAGCACTCTGCCAGTTGTTTTACTTCCTCTTCAGCAGCCATTTTTTCTCAAAGGAACCTCGACACGGACCATCTCCCCTTTGAACCTGTTCCACAAACATACACCCGACCCGGATGAATACTCACCCATTTAGTGCAATGGACCGCTTCGTAATAATTAAAGCCCAACTTTCTTTTTATTATCCGACCTATTATACATGTTCGCGTGTCACGCAAATATTATAAAAAATAATTATTATTTTAAATTAAAATTAATTAATATTATTATTAACTTGTTAATACCTTTAAAAATTAATTATCAAAAATTATTAATATATTTATTTGAGCATGTAAATTAATTTTATTAATACACAATTTTCTTTGTTTTAATATAAAATATTATTTATATAGCTATAACAAAACTACATTTTAAAAAAAAAAGAAGAATACATCTTGTTGAACTTTTATCAAGGTAAATTTAAATTTTTTATTCTCAGACAAAAATTAAATACTCCATTTGTGTTCTAGAAATTGAAATTTCATAATAGTATCCTAGAATTCGAATTTTTATAAGTAAAGATTCAAGATAGTGTTCCAGAAGTTTGAAAAAGGAAAAGAAGGAGAACAAATAGTTGTGTCAATGATCTATGGAGGGTATTATTATTTATATACTCTCTCTATCTCATTTTATATGATTTTATTTTATTTTTTAGTTTGTTCCAAAAAAAGTCATCATATTAAAATTATAAATAATTCAGTCTTAAAATTCTCCTTTTATCGTTAATGAAATAATTTTCAACCTAATATCTATGATTCATTTTAGACTATAAGTTTTAAAAAATTTTCTTTTCTCTTAAACACCTATCAAGTTAAATGGTGTCATATAGAATGAGACTGAGAGAATACTATTTATCTACTCTCTCTATTTCAAAAAAAATGACCTAGTTTAATTTGATCACTTATAGTTATTCTAGTACAGATACCTCCCACCCCTAATCGACCCTTTCTAAAGTACTAAAAAAAAACTTTTTCGAAATTCTTTTGAATCTTACTTTTCGTATTATTCCACCTAAAGAAATTTGAATGGACAAATTGATTAGGATGACTAATTACATATATATAGAAATTGTTAGACCCCAAAAGTCCTTAATTGGTTCAAATTAGTAAAGTTTGGGACAGATGTAAATTTATTCTAAAGTGTAGTATTTAAGATTTAAATTGTTAATGGGGTTATGTGTTGTGGCTATTTTTGATTGGTTCAAGTGGA
>JAPFFP010000070.1:15189516-15217338 GCA_026153255.1 Solanum medicagineum
TAAATTTACATTTGGTCCCAACTTTACCAAATTGAACCAATTAAGGACTTACGGGTTCTAACTTATGGGTTCTAACAAGTGAATGACAATGTTGGGTAGGAATATGTCTGATATGTGTGGTGTTAAGGCTCAAAACGACATAGTATGAAAATTAGGATATAGAAAAAAGTCGAAAATATTCCTCATCAAAACTGTCAGAACCCAAATCACAGACCCAATCTATGGGTCGTAGATTAATCCACGAGTCGTAAACCATTGGTTTCGTCCTGGTTACACTTTGGAACCTCTAAAAATGCCTCTGCAATTCAATCTACGAGTGTCCTTCTTTGACTCGTAGATTGGTTCACGGATAAATCTTTATCGTAGCACTACCCAATACTTAGACAATTTTTTGTAACTCAGAACCCCAACTACGACCTCATTCTATGACTCACAAACATGACTACAACTCCTCAGGTTCAGAAGCCCAGAATTGACCAACCTAAATCACCCATCCACGAACATATTGTACTGTCCGTAAATGGATTTACGGACTGTAGTTCTTTCTCGTAACCACTCCTGAACTTAACCAAATTTTCACTCTCTCAGATTCCAATCCTTGAGCCTTGTCTACGACTCGTGGTTTGAGCCACGAGCAGTAAATGAGGCTCGTGCATTGCCTCTGAAATCTTCAGATTTCTCCTTTTTCCTACATTTTCACACTTTCTAACTTGCGGGGCCTTACAAATAAGGAATGAAGTAAAAAAGAATCAATTATTGTTTGTGTGTATTGGGATGGGTGGGGGTGAAAAAAAATATTAAATTTGAAATGTCTTTAAAAATAATTTATTTTTTTGGTGATGGTGATAGGGAGGGGAATTGGAGGAGGGATCGAGATACAGGGTGCGATAAAATTTTAAATATTTTTTAAAATAAAATTTTAAATTTTTTTAGCGAGAGTGGGGGATAAAAAAATAAAAAATTTAAAATTTTAAATATTTTTCTAGAAAATAATTTTTGAATTTTTTTGGGGGGTTTAGGTGGGTCAGTATAGGGATAGGGTAAAAAAATAAAAATTTTAAAATGTGAAATGTTTTTTGAAAAAAACTTTGAGTTTCTTTTTTTTTTAAAACAAAATAAATTTTAAATTTTAAGTTTTTTCGGGGGTGGGGGTGGGGGGTCGTGATAGGAGTGAGGTAAGAAAAAAAAGTGTAATTTGAGGTTGGATTTGAGTTTTGAAAAATACTTGTTTTAGTTTTTTGAAGGAAGTTATTTTCTTTAAATTTGAGGAAAACAAGTTGATTTAAAAAATATTTAAGCCAATCAAATATGAGAAAATAAAAAAATATTTTCCTCCATACCAACAATACCCTAAATATGTGGGGTGATTATTATCAATTATACTATAAGATTATTTTTTAACAAAACGTGTTTATTACACGATGATAATGCAAACTTATTTTTAAAAATTTATGATGCATAAATTATACTATATTTTTTAAAATAATCAAATATTCTTGAAAAAGTTTGGAGCCAAACAATATGGTGAAACTTCATCAAAAAATAAATTGGCAAGAATATTTGAAAATGTGGGATGATTTTTTCTTCAGAAACAAAAATGCTAGCTAAGATGTTGTTGGTCAAAAAATGATAACTTAACTCAGGAATTTTCATAAATAGCTTAGTCGTGAAACTTAATAAATCGAAATAGCTATAGTTTAGCTAATTGTATTTTGTAACTATAGCTATAACAGTGCTTGTATATTTCATTATACAATGCATGCATCGTTTATATAATTCGCTATACAATTCACAATGTTTGTATGTTTCGCTATACAATTCGAACACAACGTTTGTATAATTGATACAGTTTAGGCATTGTATAATTCACAAATACGTTTGTATAATTGAGCTGTTTGTGTATAACCTCGAAATGATGAATTTAAACAAATACAATTATCTGAACTTTAACACAGTTATGTGAATTATATTATACGAAATTACATTACATTAAATCAAATTATTTAAATGTGTAAATTATGCAAACTCAAATCGCAATATACAACCCGGCGAATTATATAAACTCAAATTATAATTAACATTATATGTTAGTGACGAGCCGTTATAATTTTAAATTATAATTATAGTGGCTAATTAACTAATATATATTTACTTGAATTACCGAATGGACATGTGCTTTAAGAATTAAAATAAGCCTGGAAAAGGCGACCCGAGGCCCAACATCGGTCGACCCCATAGAATTAAATTAAAAATCAAGAAACAGGAGCCCTTCAATTCAAAATTAGAAAAGATCCGTTTTCCCGCCTTAAAGCTCCCAAACGGACTAATTTATAATTTCACATCTTCAAAGTTCAGACAAAAAACTTCATCTTCCTCTAATCATCTTTCAGAAAACAGTAGGGTTTTGATCTCCAAAGCCCTCTTTTTTACTTTCATTTCTAGGGTTTGGATTTCCTGTCACCATGCATGTCAAAGAAATTTGCTTGGAAGGGTTCAAGTCATATGCAACAAGAACAGTTGTCTCGGGTTTCGATCCATATTTCAATGCCATAACTGGTTTGAATGGGTCCGGGAAATCCAACATTTTGGACTCAATTTGCTTTGTTTTAGGGATTACGAATTTGCAGCAGGTTAGGGCTTCCAATCTGCAGGAGTTGGTGTACAAGCAAGGCCAAGCTGGAATCACTAAAGCTACAGTGTCCGTTGTCTTTGATAATTCAGATAGTAGTCGAAGTCCGTTGGGATATGAAGATTGTTCTGAGATCACTGTTACCCGTCAGGTGCCTTCCAACTTTTTTTACTCTGGTTGAGAAAAAATATGTATAATTAGCTAAATGGGTTCTTAATTGTGAAAGTCTTCATTTGAAGTTGAATTTGATGTTTGAATTAGTAGTCATTTTAGATTGTACGAATTTTGCCCTTAGAATGTCACTGGGTTAGTATACATGGCTGAATATGCATACAGCTGTTGAAAAGAATTCCCTGGACATGTCAATCAGAAATAGACAGTTTTTCAATTGGTGCAAACAAAGGATTGAGCTTGTATCTTGATTGCGAAAAGAACTTTGCTACTGCCTTTTATTATTTGCTCTTGTTTAGTGTGTTTTCAAATAATTCAAATGTAGCCAACTCACTTACATGACTGATTTGGGATTGTTTACAGGATGTTAGGGCTTCTATTTATATACATTGTTATATGAACCAGTCTATATGGCCCCCTTCTCTCTTTCTAATCAGGCTTAACCATGCTTACAGATGAAAAATCCTTCAATGAGTTTTACTATATTACTCCCCCCATCCAGTTTTACTTGCTCAATTAACTTGACATACCCCTTAAGGAGTAATAACTAGAGTAACAATTTTACTTTATCACCCTTTGAGTATAATAAATTCAATGCTTTGGGAAATGACTATAGTTAATGGCATGGGTAAATTAGGAACTAAGTGATAAATTATCTCTTTTTGATTTTCTAATCTGGACAAGTATAAATTGATATTTATTTTAGTATAATGGACAAGTAAATGTGGATGGAGGGAGTATATTATGTCAATAGATGGTATTTCTGTGTTGAATAGAAGATAGCAAGATCCAACTCGGAACTGATTGGTTAGATTGGAAGTTAAAGGAAAAGTCAAGGATCTTACTTTTCCCTTTCTATTTTAATTCCTAATCCATTTGAAACCAATTACTGTTTTGTCATAAACAATACAGTCAAAGACTGAAACTCTTCTTCTTACAACATTACAACATTACCCCAATGCCTCAAAGGCTCCCGCCCATTGCGGGATAAGGGGGGTCGGATGTACGCAGCCTAACCCCTATGTTTAAAAACATAGCGCGACTGTTTCCGGATGACTGAAACTCTTCTTCTACTTATCCTTAATTAATATCTGCTTTCATTTGTTAGGCTATTGTGTAAATCATTAAATGATCATATATGTGCAGATTGTGGTCGGTGGAAGGAACAAATATTTGATCAACGGGCACCTTGCCCAGCCAAATCGGGTTCAGAATCTTTTTCACTCCGTGCAGCTAAATGTAAACAATCCACACTTTCTTATTATGCAAGGGCGCATTACAAAAGTCTTGAACATGAAGCCTCCCGAAATCTTGTCTATGCTTGAAGAAGCTGCTGGTACAAGAATGTATGAGACCAAGAAAGAAGCTGCCCTGAAAACTCTTGAAAAGAAACAAAGTAAAGTTGATGAGATTGACAAGCTCTTAGATCAGGAAATTCTTCCTGCTTTGGAGAAGTTGAGGAAAGAGAGGATGCAGTATATGCAATGGGCGAATGGAAATGCTGAATTGGACAGACTTAAACGGTTTTGCATTGCCTATGAGTACGTTCAAGCTGAAAAAGTTATGGCTGATGCCGTACAGGGTTTAGAAGGTATGAAGTCTAAGATCACTGAAATTGATAGTAATGTGGAAAAGATGCACGAAGAAATACAAGAAAAGGAAAAGAGAGCATCAGAATTGCAAGCTGAGAAAGACGCAAACATGGGCGGGGAGATAAAGGTTTTGACTGAAAAGGTTGATGCTCTTTCATGTGATCTGGTGAAGGAATCATCTATCTTAAAAAATCAAGAGGACATATTAAAGACAGAGAAAAAAAATTGTGTAAAGGTCAGATTTCATATTTTTCAGCCTTGCCAATTTATAAATTTCCTCTTTCCCTCCCAGAGATTTCACTGTATGTTTCTGCTACTTGTCTATTCTTAAGTTGCATTATTATTATGTCCCTTGGATTTAAAAATGATGCACTGAATTTGCAGATTAAAAAAAATCTTGAAGAATTGAAGCAATCAGCAGAAGAAAAGGTTGCTGCTGTAAAAAAGGCTGAGGAAGGAGCATCAGACCTCAAGAAACGAGCTGAGGAGCTTTCTATGAGTCTCGAAGCACATGAAAAGGAGTACCAGGTGAGCACACAAGATTTTTGTGGGTATCATTGCACAATGCCTACCAGATCCTATCATATCTCTATCAGCTGATCCCAATTCTCTTGTAGGGTGTGTTGGCTGGTAAGAGTAGTGGGAATGAGGAGAAGTGTCTTGAAGAGCAACTAGCCGATGCCAAAGTAGAAGTTGGAAATGCTGAAACAGAACTGAAACAGTTGCAAACAAAAATAAACCATTGCGAGAAAGAGCTAAAAGGGAAGAAAACTCAGCTATTATCAAAGCGTGAAGAAGCTGCTGCAGTGGAAAAAGAGCTTAACAATGGGAAGAAACAAGTGGAAAAGCTTCAGAACGCTTTGGAATCTCTTTCATACAAAGAGGAGCAGATGGATTTATTACAAAGTGTACGTCTCTCTTGAGAAACTCTCTAAAATCTAAACTACTCATACAAGAATTATTTTTTAAATTTGTTTATGTTTTTCTTGGTGATGATTGAGGCTGTCTCTTAAATCAGGATCGCGCCATTGAAGTAGAGGCTATACAAAAGTTAAAAGACGAAATACGCGTTCTTTCCTCTCGTCTGTCCAATATTGACTTCACATATAGTGACCCAGTGAAGAATTTTAATAGATCAAAGGTGAAAGGCGTTGTTGCGAAACTCATTAAAGTGAAGGATAGTTCTGCAATGACTGCGCTAGAGGTTTGTGGATTACATGTGTTGTGGTAATTTTTCTTTGGTTCTGTGATAGTCTACTACTGTAAGGCTTTACTATAGCTGATAAGTATGTTGGTTCTGGCATTATATTATAAAATCTCCTGCAGGTAGCTGCTGGAGGGAAATTGTTTAATATTGTAGTAGACACAGAAGATACAGGAAAGCAACTTCTACAAAAAGGTGGTCTTAGGAAGAGAGTGACTATTATACCCTTGAACAAAATTCAAACTCATCCTGTTCCACCAAGACATCAAAATGCTGCTGCAAAACTGGTAAGTCACTGCAATTTTCATGATATGTAATGGCCACCAATTGGTGCTTTTATTAGAACACAAGTGTGTATTTCACAGGTTGGAAAGGGCAATGCTGAAGTGGCAATTTCTCTAGTTGGATATAATGCAGATCTTAAAGTATGGCCCCACTTGCCTGTAACTCTTTGTTTTGATGTTTGTATATTTATAACACAAAATTCTGAGTATGATACCAAGTTTGTGATATCTCATTATTGATTTGGCTTCTCTGGTTTCTGACTTGGAAAATTTTGGATTCATCATTTTTATGCCTAATTTTCAGTGCTGTGTCAATTACAGAGCGCAATGGAGTACGTATTTGGTTCAACGTTTGTTTGCAAAACTATTGATGCGGCACGAGAGGTGAGCTGTCAAGTGTAATATTTGCAATATTAATAATTTTATATTAGCATTTCTTATTGTCTTTGTGTTTCAATCTGGTTAAATTACCAGTCTGCAGAAAATTATGTTCTTCAACTAAAGAAAGACTACTGAAGCTTCGTGTCTGTTGGAAGTTAAAAGAATAAATGATATTATACATGTTTTGATTTATTAAATTAAGCAGAAAAATAGAGAGAAAACTTCACATTTATAAATGTGTAATTCTATATTTCTTCCATCTTTGCCTTTTTTCCTGAAAAGCATTTTGGTTGCTAGTCGCACTTAAAAGTTTAGTAGACACTTGGCTCTTTTTTGAATTTTTTTTTCCTATGATAAAAATGCTTTGACATATTGCATGTAGATGAGACTCCTATAAAGAGCTCTTCTTGCACATTATTACTCAATTAAGTTAGTCAAAAAATGTTAGAAAGCGTTTTCTTTTTGTAGTGTTCACATGCTATCAAAGTCTCTTATATTTTCACCTAGTAACAAGCTTTTATGATTTTGGTAGAGATTTAATTAGCTTTTTTTACTGAAAAGAGTCGACTAAAGTAGGTAAACATTTGCACCATAAATACTATGTATTTAGTAGTAAAATATTACTATATTACTTACCTTTTAAGTTGTAGGTAATTACTCCTTACCATATTGGACATAATTTTAAAACTATTGTGCAAGGAGTATTTCTTGTATATTATTATTATTATTATTATTATTATTATTATTATTATTATTTTTGGGCAATTAAAAGGAACTTTCATTACCAAAGAGCAATTCTTGTACAGTGTCAAATTTATCCTGGCATGGCAGCCAAAACAGAAGCAAAAAATCTACCCTGCAGCATCAGAGTACCATTAACATTCTCTACCCAAGAGTTTAAGGATAAATTTCTTGTACATTATTATTTTACACAATTTTAATGCACGGGAAATGTTTTTATTTTCAGTTGATGATTCTGTGGTGGTTAGTTTTCTTTTCCTATTTTCTTGTTGACTGATTAGGCTTGTGGGTTTGGCTTTGTTAGTAGGGACAAGGTTTTTGTCAAATCTTTGTTGAAAACACTAAATTTTGAGTCTTAACAGGTGCCTTATTGAAACTCTTGGCTTTTACATCATAATCCTATTTTCTGGTTCTGCTGTTAGTTTTGTGGAACATTACAGAGAAGTAGACTGTATCACATAATATCATCATAAATTTAGATGAACAAAGACTGAGATCTCAGTGTCTATGTGATTTTTCATCTAAACATAAAATTTCATCCACACACTATTAACATATCTTGCAACTCCAGAATGTATTTATCTATTTAGATTGTATTTGTTGAGTTATTTAGTCAGACTATGCCTGGTGACGCAGGGATCATGAACTGATAACCTGAAAACAAAAAGGAAAAAACAAGTTTGCACTAGCATATTAGTATTTTGTGCACTACAGAATTGTATACAATGAGAGAAAGGCCCAAGTATGTTCCTCTTATTTGGCTTTGGACTCAAAATTGTCCCTATTTTTTCACATGGAGTACTAGTAGTCCTTGTTTGCGAAATAGGTGCATTTTAGTCACTTCCCTAGCTAACAGTTAAGTTTTAATGGAAGAGCAACTCATATGCTGATCTCCATGACATCTTTTCTTGGTATCTTTCTCTGTACAGTAATTCTAGCTCATATGCTGCTCACAGTTCAACAAAATTTTGTTTTTGCATCACTTCTTCAATCTACTTCAAAATACCACTTGGGAATTCACATATTCTTGGTTTTAAAGGCCAAGAACTGTGTTAAATGCCATCCATAGCTCACAACTAAAGATTGGCAGTTTTTTAGAACAACATGGTATGCATAATTCTGATTTAGGAATTTCGAATTCCTCTGTGAGTACTTCCAAATTTCAGTTCTCCAGAACAAGCAGCATCAAGTGTAAGTTCTGTCAGTAGTGGCTCATTTTGATAAAGTGCCAGAAAACGTGAAAAACAGAGGTGGCATCATGGATTTGTTCTTCACACTACAGAGAAGAAAAGGATGATCATCTCCTAATCTAAAGCTTTAAAAAGTATAATTATTGTACTAATTATGTGACTATAACAACAAAGAAGAGGATATTTTTTCTTCTTTCCCCACATATTTTCACCCCAGAAATAAAAACATACCCAGTGTGATCAACATAGAAATAGAAAAGAAAAAAAAAGTGAACTTCACGTTTTTAATTTCTTGAAGTTGTGTATATGATGGTCTTTGTTTTCTTTCTTTTCTTTTTTTCTCTGAAGTCCTTAATTATATCCTAGTCACATCCTGCTCACGTGACACCATTCCCAGAGTGCTGCAGGATTTTTTTTCGGCGGGGTGGGGATTTCTTTTCTCTTTTGGTATACCTCTTATACTTGACCAAATTTGGCCTTGGTATTATTATGAAATCTGTTACTTGATTTAACAAACCATTATCTGAGCTGCTCAACAGTGAAAAATTGATGGTTGGTCAGGGAGAAGCTAAAGAGCACCAGTTCAACAAAACAAGGTGGAGTACTAGTACTCCACCTTAAAGAATAAGGGTTACCTTGAGTCTCGGCCCAAATATGGACTATTTTGGGTCTTTTTCTCCATAAATGAGTTACTAACTTTATGCAATAAGTTGCACAGAACTTGTTTTTTTCCACCTTGTTGGTACTCCCTGCTATCTGATCTGTATTTTATGAAACGAATTATAGGTTGCTTTTAGTCGGGAAGTTGGAATACCCAGTGTGACACTTGAAGGTGATATTTTTCAGCCTAGTGGACTTTTGACTGGGGGTAGTCGAAGGTAAGTGATCATCTACTGCTTCAAATGTCTTTTTCATTTTTTGTGGGAATAAATTTTGGAATATCTCTATTGTTTTGAGGGCTGTAGTGCTACAGATTTCATGATGACGTGTGACATTATATAAGCACTAATAACTTTTTCCAGGGGCGGCGGTGATTTATTGAGACAACTTCATGCTTTGGCAGAGGCAGAATCAAAACTTTCATTTCATCAAATGCGTCTCTCCGAAATTGATGCCAAGGTTGGTCATACATACTTCTGGGATTGGAAAAGGGATAAATCATGATTTAGGTTAATTTCTAGGATATTAAGTTGGGTAGCCATGTTGGTCTTTAGTTTCTATTAATAAAATGAACTTTGGGCGCATCAAGTGAGGATTACAGTTCATTCATCAACCAATGTGGACCGCTTAACACTCTCGATGCCCTTTGCTCGTTGTTCATTTGATGTGGACAACATAATATGGTGGCTCAACATTGGGTAAACCAAGAAAGGACTGTGAGAATGAGTTTCACTTTGACATCATGTTAAGAAATGGGCCTTGGACATAATGCAACTCTGTGAGCTAGCCCATGAGATGAAAATTGCTCAAGACCATATAAGGAGACTATTCCATTCCTCAAATCAATGTGAAACACTCACCTTTTCCATCTACATTTGTGACATGTATTTGCCTCACATGAATCCCCCTAATATGTGCTAGGGTCAATGTATCTCAATGCATGGACATATTGCTGATTCTAAGGTTTAATCATTGTCAAACAAGATAAAGTTCTAAAGTATATTCAAAGTTCTCTTGGGATAATCTTGCTTAATTGTTTGTCAATGACCATCTTTTTTCATTAGCTATTGTTTCAATCCCCTTAATTAAGAACTATTTGGATCTAAAAACATATCTCTCTGTGGCACCAGTACTGAGTACGCTTTTTGGTTCGGGGCTTTAGCAGGTCTATTGATAGAGATTAATCGTTTTTTCCCAGATGCGTTGACATTCCCCTTTTTTTCATTCTAGTTATTGTCATGGTAAGGAATGAAGAAAATTAGAGATCCAATCAAATATTGGTGATGAATCCCTCTCCCCCTCTTTTCTCTTTTTTCCCTTATTGTATCATGTGTAGCGATTCTTTTCAGTGATCAGTCTGGCAATGCAGAATTGAATTTTGGATGCAAGCTTGAGCTTGATCATCTGACCCTTGGCCTTTTTTAGAACTTTTGTGCGGATAAGTTGGATCTATTTTTGGTTCACTTGCAGACTTAACTTTCGGTGGTATGTTGTTGTTGTAGACTTAACTTTTGTTGTTCCTGGTATTCAGATTAATCAGCTCATTCCCCTTCAAAGAAAATTCAAAGACCTTAAGGCTCAGCTGGAACTTGCATCATATGATCTGTCTTTGTCCCAGAGCAGGGCCGAACAAAATGAGCATCACAAGGTTGTCCACTTTATCCTATTTAGTAACATTTTTTAATAGCTGGACAGTGGTATTTCCTTTTTCTTGGCATTTTGTTACTTCCTGTATGGCCTTCTCTATGTCCTCTTAAAAGATGATTGTCTTAATGCTTGTAACATCTATTACATTTGTTATTTTGCCTGTAGCTTGGTGAACTTGTAAAAAAGATAGAGCAAGAGCTTGGAGAAGCAAAATCAGGTGTTGAAGAGAAAAAACTTGTCTACGAAAGCTGTCTGGCCAAAGTGTCACGTCTTGAAAAGTCAATTCATGACCATGCTGGTAACAGGGAGAGTAGACTGAAAGATCTAGAAAATAAGATTAAGACTATAAAACGTCAGATGCAGTCTGCACTGAAGGACCTAAAGGTAGGTCTTTAACGTTTCCAGCACTTGTGAAAGTGATATACACTAGGGTCTGTCATGAGTGTCCATATTAATACTATATCTGGTTTCCCTTATGCGGTAAGGGGGTGTTTGGATACTCTTTTTAAGTTACTTAAAAACCAAAAGCCAAAAGTAGGTACCAACTTTTGGCTTTTGGCTTTTCTTTTGTATTTTTAAGGCTAAAGTAAATGCTTAAAAACACTTTGTCTTTGCCAAACCTCTAACAACAATAAAGTGCTTAAAAGTCAAAGCACCTAAAATAAGCCAATCCAAACTCCCACTAAGTAGTCTTGCCATTTGACCATGAATATTTATACATTTTTCTGGGTGAATTCTGGAAATTATGTTTGACCATAAAGTTTGAAAATACCAAAAAGTTGTTTTCACTCCAAACCACTTATAAAATTTCAAAAGCAACTCCAATTTCCAAATACCATTTTCACTTAGAAAACAAAAACTACTCTCCCCCTCAAATTTCAGAATATGTATGGCCAAATAGGCCCTTAAATTACGTGGAAAATATAACTAATAAAGAAAAATACTTGAAAGCTAATGATTGGGAAGTTATTGTCCTCAAACTCAAGTAACCAACCTCTCAATATCACAATCTTTGGTTTCTCACTTTGTTGCTACTTCATGATGATTGATAGGTATATGATTTTTATTTCAAGCTCTGTATCATTTGTAGAAGTGAAAGTTCTTGTAGCACTTGAGCATTCTCCAGCTTCTTACAATCACGTGCCTCAAACTCGAACTAGCTTCTTTCAACAACATGCTTCAAACCCGAACTAGTTGGGGTTGGCTATATGAATCCTTGATACTGGTGTTCCACCAGTTTCCAGCTTGTTAGTGAGAAAATAATACAAAAGTGAAAGAAGATAATGAGCGCTAATGTATATCTGAAAATTTTGAATGTCATACTAAGTTGAAGTAGTGCAGTGAGACAATATATATCATTCATGTAACCTAGTGCTCAGCGGTATCTCCTGAATGTGGTCTCCCACCAGATGTATCTTTGATTTCAGGCTATTAGTTCTGAAGGCATTTTGATTTGCCAATTTTGATTTGTTTTCTACAGTATTGCAATGGTTTTCATCTGAATAGCAGAAGAAAGGACAATGTCTATGATTTTACCAATTTGGGAATTTAGCTGAGTGGACGAGGCTCTCCTAGGACTGATACTATAATTACACAGCGTTAACACTTCTGTCACACATAGTTTGGCTGCTTCAAATAAAGATTTTCTGGATCTGTTAATCCATAATGATATGATTGTTAATTCTTCAAGGGGCATGACAATGAAAGGGAGAGGCTTATAATGGAGATGGAAGCAGTCAAACAGGAACATGCATCCATTGAGAGTCAGTTAGTTTCTCTGAACAAACAGATTGATGATCTTGCATCTGAAGTTGAGTCCCATAAGGCAAAGGTGATCTTTGCAGACATTCTACACACAACAGAAAAATTGCTTGCTAAACTAAATACATTAACATTTATTTGTTTTCCTGGTTAACTTTCTTTGTGAGTTTTCTTGACTTTCTCTTGCAGGTTGCTTCTTTGAAAGATGATCATGGCCTTGCGCAGTCGGAACTTAACTCAGCTCGTTTGAAGATCAAAGAGTGTGATTCTCAAATCACAAGCATTCTCAAGGAGCAGCAACGACTTCAGAATAAAATTAGCGAGACCAATCTTGAGAAGAAGAAAATGGAAAATGAGGTTAACCGTTAATCCTTGTGTGCTTGCTCTTCTTCTCCTTGATGTCTTTTATGGGATACTAACTTCTTTCATCCTAACATCATTGCAGGTGAAGCGCATGGAGATGGAACAAAAAGATTGCTCCTTGAAAGTTGAGAAATTAATAGAAAAACATGCCTGGATTGCATCTGAGAAGCAACTGTTTGGAAGAAGTGGTACTGATTATGATTTTGGATCTCGTGATCCTCGTGATGCAAGGGAAACTTTTGAAAAGCTTCAAGCTGATCAGGCAGGGTGAGAACCTTCTAACTTGTTTCAAAAAAGTTTATGCAATGTTGCAGAACCTTCTGTTTCTTCCCAAATAATAACAGTTAGTGTGTGTACTTTGTCTAATCACACTGCTATGTTTATCTGGCCTTATACCTTCCCATTTTATGTTGAAGGCTTGAGAAAAGGGTGAATAAGAAGGTTATGTCGATGTTTGAAAAAGCTGAAGATGAGTACAATGACTTAATGTCTAAGAAGAATATTATCGAGGTCAGTGTAATAGTGTAACTATATATTTTCCCACTGTTATGCTTTTTTCCTTATTTTGTGTTGTTGCAGAATGACAAATCAAAAATTAAAAAGGTGATTGAAGAGCTTGATGAGAAGAAGAAGGAAACACTTAAAGTTACTTGGGAAAAAGTTAACAGGTAACCTATTTATGCACTCTGTGATGATAACTTGTTGTAAGATCTGCTAACTTGACATACATTTGTATTGAATGGAAGAAGATAAACATTATTCTTCAGATTCTACAAAATCTCACTTCAATATTTCATACTTCTTCAGAGATTTTGGATCCATATTTTCTACTTTGTTACCTGGCACAATGGCAAAGTTAGATCCTCCTGAAGGAAGCAGCTTCTTAGATGGCTTGGAGGTTCGTGTTGCATTTGGATCAGTTTGGAAACAATCATTATCTGAGCTTAGTGGTGGGCAGAGATCTCTACTTGCACTCTCTCTCATACTGGCTTTGCTTCTTTTCAAGCCAGCCCCACTTTATATCTTGGATGAGGTACTGAAAAATTCTTAGAGTAATATGCTCTGAAATTTATTATATGGAGAAAGTGAATTTGATCATTTAACAATTGATTACTCATAAGAGGCAAGTAATGTCAGTGATAAGTCCAGAATCTAGATTCCTAAGTGTGCTGCAAGTTACTATTTTGGCAGAGTGCATCATGTAGTTTTATGGCAGTGGCCAGATGCTATTACGATACAATTAATGAGGGAATTATCTTCTGATGCTGTGATAAAAACATCTATTGGAAAAAACAACTGAAAGAACCAGTGTGATGTTCATTCGTTTTCGTCTTGTATACTTTTAATTGAAGTGGCCATAGAGCAGAAGAAGCTAGGATAGACAAGGTTGACTCATAAGGCATGTCCTCTTACCCACCTGGTCTGTAGTTTGAGATAATATTTGATGTTTATCAAACTAGGAATTTATAGTTCCTCCAGAACTACCAAAGTACTTTGTACTGGCTATTAATAATATTATTCTAACTTCAAAAAATTCCAATTATTTAAATTCATCCTCTTGGACATGGTTAGTGAGGATTCACGTGACCAACCTTAACTTGTTTGGGATTAAGACATAGTTATTGCTGAAGGAAAAAAACATGTTTAATTTGATATTTTCTCTGCCAAATATTTCATGAATAACCTAAAATTTTCTTCGACCACTATTGTTTTTACACAAAAAGTTGAATTAACATCTCCTCCTTTGTGTGAAAAAATAAAGATGATTTTTTAGAAGTAAAAATATCTTAGATATTTAGTAAGACTTTTTAGAATTTTGTATTGTAATATCTTGGATATTTTGTATTTAAAAAAAATCTAGAAAGTCTAGAATATAGATATTTTAGGAAGATATTTGTAATAAATTATAGAAAAATCTAGATTTTTGTAGATAAAGTTATCTAGATATTTTTATTAGGTGTATCTAGAATATATCTAGAATTATCCCTACACAACTATAAATAGGGGTGACACATTTGTAATCAACTCAAACCAAAACAAAAAATAAAGAGTCTTCTTCTATGCTAAAGCTCTCACTTCTAAAATCTTCCTTTTCCTTTTTAGCTTCCTCTTCTTGAGTTGAATCTTCCGATCTTAGTTAACGATCTTGGGCTAGCAGAAGGTCTCCCGATAATACTTTTCTTCTGCTATATTTCTCTACATGGTATCAGAGCCATAGCCATATATTGGCTCTTGGATTTGTTTCAAGATCGGGTTAGTGGTTTGATTCAACTAGTTTGTGTAGATGGATTTCAATGGTCGTGCTAACGGATTGGGGGTGGAATTGTTGAACCAATCCAATTACAAGGTATGGAAGACATGTATGGAGTCATACCTTGTGGGTGAGGATTTGTGGGATGTTGTTAATGGAAGTAACACAAATCCTGATGACGGACTGGAAAAAAGCAGTGCATACAAGAAGTGGAAGCAGACAAATGCAAAAGCAGAGTTCATCCTGAAGAGGTCAATATCCTCAATTTATTTGCTCATAAGAGTAAATCAGCTCATGAAATATGGAAGACTCTCGATCATTTGTTCAACAAGAAGAATGAAGCTCGGCTACAAATTTTGGAGAATGAATTGGCTAATACAACTCAAGGTAATCTCTCTATCGTCGAGGCTTTTTGAAGATTAAAAACTTATGTTCTGAGATATCTTTATTGAATCCGGAGGAGGCTATCTCTGAAGCACAAATGAGAAGAATTATCATTCGTGGTTTGAAGCCTGAATATATTCCATTTGTGATGTCAATTCAAGGATGAGCTTTACAACCATCCTTGGAGGAATTTGAGAATTTATTGTCGTCACAAGAGTTACTAGCCAAACAATTGGCTAGTGTATTTGTTAATGGAGGAGAAGGAGTTGCTCTTGTAGCCAACAAAAGGAACTTTAAGGAAAAGGCAAGAGATACACTTCATCATCAATCTTCAGGTAGTTCAAGTTCACCTGGAAAAAAGGATGAGCCTTCGAACTATTATGGTAGGAAACCTCCAAGGTGTTATCAATGTGGCAAAATAGGTCACATAAAAAGATATTGCCGAGCTAAGGAGAGCAATGTGGCTCAAATTGATAAAGCTACTAAAAAAGAAAAAGATTGGGGAAATTGCTTAGTAGCTGGGGCTGGTGCAATGATTGCCATGGCATCAATCAATTTTGGAAAGGATTGGATCGAGGATTTAGAATATAATGCAGTCAATCATGTGAAGAAGCAAGATCAAGAAACTTCTGAAGTTGTTCATATTGGTGACATGACAACTTTTGCCGAAGAAATCAAAGAAGTAGATTCTGAACAAGTAGCATTTGAAACTATATATGTTGATGGTGACTCTTACCGAGAAAGCATTAAGGGGGATGTATTAGAAGATGAAGTCTCTAATCAATCATCAGCCATATCAAAGTCAATCGTTGAACAAGATCAAACATGGGAAGCAAATAAAGAAGATGAAGATCAGACATACGAAGAAATTGATGTTGATGGCCAAATTTCAGGTGGAGAAAGAGATGACATAATTTTTGAAAGCTTTGAAGTTGATAAACTATTTATTGAAAAGATAAAAACAGAATCTGGTGGTGGATCATCCAATTATGATGTTGAAGCTTCGCAGGAAGTTTATGATTGGATCGTTAGGGTTGATAGTGATGAATCATCTTTGTATCATAGGGTTACATTGGAAGGGGAGAGGGTTCTAAACTATTGAACTCTGGAGTTTCAAATTTTTCCACCACAGGTATGCCTCTAGATAATGCAATTGTCGATGAGCTAAGAGAAAGGGGAGTCCAAGAACTCGACAAGGAGATAATTCACATGGATCGATTAACGATGAAGAATCTTCATCACTAAAAAAGAAGCAAAAGGAATCTGGAAGAAACTGTCAAGAGTTTCACCAAGACGTGGTTCAAAGTTTCGTTTGAGTTCTTCCATGACAAGTGCGGGTAACTTCCAAAAAATCACTTTAAGGGGGAGTGTGAAAAAATAAAGATGGTTTTTTGGAAGTAAAAATATCTTAGATATTTAGTAAGACTTTCTAGAATTTTGTAGTGTAATATCTTGGATATTTTGTATTTAGAAAAAGTCTAGAAAGTCTAGAATATAGATATTTCAGGAAGATATTTGTAATAAATTATAGAAAAATCTAGATTTTTGTAGATAAAGTTATCTAGATATTTTTATTAGGTATATCTAGAATATATCTAGAATTATCCCTACACAACTATAAATAGGGGTGACATTAGGCATTTGTAATCAACTCAAACCAAAACAAAAAACAAAGAGTCTTCTTCTATATTAAAGCTCTCACTTCTAAAATCTTCTTTTTCCTTTTTAGCTTCCTCTTTTTGGTTGAATCTTCCAATCTTAGTTAATGATCTTGGCTAGCAGAAGGTCTCCCGATAATACTTTTCTTCTGCTATATTTCTCTACACTTTGTGCCTGTCAAATGGTAAAATCAATTTTCCTTCAAAGTCCATTTGTGTGTCTTATTCACTTGAAATTTTAAGAACTGCTGTGTATTTATGTACTGAATTTTAAGTATGCATAATCAATATTGATCCATTGATGGTTAGCCTTACTGAATAATTTGCTATCTCAAAATTGTTTTGCCTTGAGATGTAAAAAAGCACCTTAACATATTGAATACTTTGTTTATATTCTCTATTGTTGTTCTGTTATGTATTTGGGCATTTTCAATGCAAACCGATATTGCTGATGGTAAGTGGTGCATATGAAATGCATACTGAACCTTTGACCACTTCTACAAACTTTGTTTGTAATTTGCATCTTTATTGCTTGCCAGGTTGATGCAGCTCTTGACTTAAGTCACACACAGAACATTGGAAGAATGATCAAGAGTCATTTTCCACATTCTCAGGTTCACTAATTTATCATGATTGAATTTTGACAAGGAAAATTCTTTTGGTCTGGAGAGGAACAAATAATGTCAGTGACATACTTTTCTAGAAAAGTTGTATTAAAGTTAGTAATGCTCATAACATGACTATCTAGTGGCTCCACAATTGAAGACCACTCCTGCGTAAATAGTTGTTAGATGGAAAATGTTAACTGTTGTGTAGCTTTTGCTAACTTGCCCTTTTTGATTTTTGTTATTTTGGATTCTGCAGTTTATTGTTGTATCCTTGAAAGAGGGTATGTTTAACAATGCCAATGTTCTCTTCCGGACAAAATTTGTGGATGGTGTCTCAACAGTACAGAGAACAGTTGCAGCTAAACACAAATGATTTCACGATGTGGTGAGACTCTAATTTTGTTTGTAGTAACTTCAGAGTGCATGTTACGTTTCTGTTCAAAGTTCTCTTTGTAATGTCTAAATGCTCCTGTTTGCGTTTGTCCTAAATGTTTCTGCACTTTTCTGGCAGATACTCGGGGGCATGTGTATATTCTGATTTCCATCCAATATGTAGAAAGTCTCATCCCAAATACATTCTAATTATCTTGTTTGTTTGATACACTCTCTGAGCTGCGCTCTAACCTTTTCTAACACCTTGCCATTTCTGCATAAGTAGCATTTGTGACTAATTTTGGCTTATTTCTGTATCATTTCATTTTTCCTGCGAAAATTGGTTCAATGTAAGTGCTTTTTAGTTTTGTCATAAGATGTGCAGTAAGGCCATAAATCCTCATTTTGACTTGAGCATACCTTCTATTCCTCGGAGTTTTATCTGCAGCATAACTAGCTTGTAGAAATTTGAAGTCTATTGCAGTTTGCTGGTACATCTGCTTTGCTGTGGACATTTATTTAAAACATGGTTTTGTAATCCAATTAGCATTCGAGGCATTTCAAATAATTGAAGACATAATTTACTGCCCTTGTTATGAACAGTGGCAGATGCAGCCACTCAACAATGGGTTCATCCAGACCTAATGTTTTAAATGGGAGTATATGTGTGTGTGTAAACCCATTAAATTTTCAATAAGTATTGTCTTGTCATGAGGCGATTTAGTTGCTGCAAACATCCCAGCAAGGAAACAACTGAGCACTTGTCTTTTTGAGTGTAAATAAGTTTTCAGATTCCAAACCTGAGAAAAATGTTGCAATGGTGGGATAACATGGACATGAACAAGCACTGTATGGACATTTAGTTGAAATATATACGGTTGTAGACATTTTAATTAAACTAGTCTTGGTGTATGCGCTCTTGTGCATTATCATATTGTGTTTCTTGTTTGATAACAAACATTACAGAGAAACATTAAATTTAATTATGAATTTATAAAAAAAGGTAAATAATTCACTAATTTTGATAAATTATTTATTTATAGAGAACACTAATTAAAACCTATGGTAAATTAAAATTTCTTGTAGTGGTTGTATAGTATTTTTTTTAAAATTTAAATAAGTAAGAAGTAGAAGTCTATCAAATAAGGAGAATTTAGGAGTCCTTCCATGGTTAGACGATCCTTATTAATTTTATCTCTTCTTTCCATATATTTTAAAGTTCAATATTATAAATATAATTAAATAATAATTTAAAGAAAAATAACGAAAAGATAATTTTATCTAAAGAAGAGATTTTT
The DNA here is from genome assembly GCA_026153255.1 of Solanum medicagineum. NCBI lineage: Eukaryota > Viridiplantae > Streptophyta > Magnoliopsida > Solanales > Solanaceae > Solanum > Solanum medicagineum. The sequence continues at coordinate 15,208,711 of JAPFFP010000070.1, forward strand.
AATGAAGGACAAAATGTTTAAACAATATTTCTAAAGCCTTCGTGCTTTTAATATGATATAGATATAATATAGATAAGATAGATTAGTGCAGAGGAGTTCATATTTTTTTGGTCTCTGAAAGATAAAATTTGGAATTGGAAAAGGGGTATATAGAAATGATACTGTAATGGTGTGTTAAAAGACACTTAAAATTGTTCTAGTGTAGTGAACACTGGATCTTTAAAGTCCTAACATATCCACCGGTGAAAGTTGTACATATGCGAAATATGTATCTTATTTGGTAACAAATATCATAAAAAAAAAATTTATTATGAACTTGTGGAAAGATAAATAATTTATTATAAAATGAATTTTGATAAATTATTATTTATAAAGGTTATATATATTTGATTAGATTTTTTTTAGTTGTTGTAGAGTATTTTCTTGATTTAAATAAGGAAGAAGTGGAGGTTTATTAAATAAGGAAGATTTGGAAGTCTTTTTATGGGTATAAGTTCTTATTTTATCATTTATTTTCATATATTTTAAAAATTAATATTATTAATATAATTAAATAAAAATTTAAAGAAAAATGGTGAAAAAACGATTTTGTTCAAAGAGGAATTTTTTAATAAAAGGTAAAAAGTTCAAACAATATTTCTAAGAGCTTTCACGCCTTACAAGTTTTGTTTGAATATTAGCGGTAGACGAAAACTAGCAATGGAAAAAAAAAGGAAAAAATTAAAACAAAAGAAAAGGAAAATAATAAATAAAAGAGAGAAAGAGAAAGAGAGACAATTGAGTTTGGAGAGTTGTTCAAAGAAAAATTATTTTTGTAAAACTTCTCTTTTGAAAGATCTAATTAGGACCGCTATATTTGGGACAACTGGTATAATTTTCTTGTGACATTTCTCGTAAGCCTTACATTATTTAGCGGAACACCACCAGACGATTCATTTGTTTAATTTGCGATTCATTAGTTATATGAAATATTAGAAACCATGTTAAAAGAGGAAATTTTGAAGAGGTCATGAAGATGAGACATATTATAGTATTTATATTTATTCACAGCCTTACGAGACACTTGCTCTAACGTGTGAAAATCCAAAATCACATGATTTATGATTCTTTCAACATGCATTTGCAAGTATTTTAATTTATTACTGTCATCTTTCTTAAAAATGAAATTTTCTTTAACATGTTTGTTCCACGGGTAGTTGGCTAAATAAGATAACACAAAAATTTAGGTGCCCACCAATGAAACGTACAGAGTTTAGAAAGTAGTATTTAGGTATTTGAAATGCGGACTCAAAATTTGAACTTTTGATTTTAATTTTAATTTTTTTTAAGTTTATTAAGTTTAAAACTAGTAGTTTGTGCATATTCTTAAAAATATTGAAGGAATTTTTAAAGTAAAATAATGTTTGAACCAAAATTACCGAATCCATAATCAACATTCTAGCTCTCTTGGCAAACAATAAAAAAACAATATATTCATTTAGAAAATGACATTTTTGACCACTAACTAATGATGACAAAGACATTTTTAAACCAAACCATTGTAGATGACATTTTTATTCAATTTCATATAATTTAAAAATATTTTTATTTGACCTTTTTATACTTTTTAAAATAAAAATAAGTTTTGAATCAAAACTACGTAATCCATAATGGACTCTAGCCATGTATAAATTAATAGGCATCCAAAGTCGGTTTACAATTAGGATCACTTGAGTATGCGTCTACAATTAATGAGCCTACCGCGTTATGAATATGTATATAGTAGAAAGATTCTGCTGGCTAAACTGATCCATTGATTGAATACTTAGAACTAAGAATGAGCTATTGAAGAAGTAGTATTAATTGTTTAATCGTTGACTGACTCAATTAATTATTTAATTAAGTATCCCTAACCCATGAAGAACCCAAAAGGTTAATGACATTGAATGCAACCATACGCGGCACATCATCATACTCCTTTTTTTGGTGAAAACAAATATATTATATTAACTAGTAATATGTGTTATTACAAGGTAATTGCGGATACATTAGTCTGGGTTGTATTGCCCGAAGGGGAAGTGGGAGGGGTTAGTACTACAAAAATTATTAACAATTTCCAAATCCCTACTACTACTGGGATTATTCATCATCTTCTTTCTAGAACATTCGCCCAAGTCTGTATTCAATAGATCTTGCACAAAAATTGGTGGAGCTTCCAGTGAAGCCAGTAATCCGTTCCTGAGCTTTGCCCCTTCTTTACCAAGTTTATCCGCAACCCTATTTTTCTGCCTGTGAACATGGCGGAGGGGGGAGGGAATTCCTCAACTGTTGGAGAAAATCCCTACAGTCAGCAACAATATTTTCATATTTAGAATCATGCGTTTTGATTAAGAAGATAATGGTTGAGCAATCAGTATTTATTTCAAGTGGTATAAAATTATGTTGTAAAGCCATCTTAAGATTATACACCATTGCTAGAAGTTCCATCTGGATAGCATCTATGCCATACGCCTAGCCTATATACCCTGTTTTCCAAAAGCCTTTCGAGTCTCTGATCACTCCACCTATCCCTCCTTTCTTTCTTTTCTCAAATTAAAGAATGAGTCATCCGTATTTAACTTATACCCTACTTTGGATGGTGTCCACTTGGTGCATCTTATTGTTTGTTTTTTCTCTTTACATTTGGAGTCTACTAGAGCTAAAGATTCTTTTTGCACTGTTGTAGGGGCTCAAATTGTAATTTTTCTTTAAGGGTCCCTTGGAAGTTCTCTCATTTCTATCCAGCCAAATGCTTCATATATAGAAGAGGAAGGCTTGGTTCCAAGGCAAATTTGGCTTTATATTGAACTTCAGGTCTGAGAGTTGTTTCAACCAATCTGGAGATCCAGAGTTCACTATTTGATTTATTTTGTACCTAATTCCTAGTTTTTTCAATAAGGTATACGCGTATTTGCATTCTAAAAAGATCTGCTCAGCAGTTTCACGGATATTGCAAGAAGGGCAAAGGGGATTTAAGTCCATCCCTATAGAGTTTAGATAATGGTTGGTGGGTAACTTTGAAAGTCTGCACAACCAAAGGAAGAACTTTATCTTTTGGGGGCAGTGGAGGTTCCAGATCCACAAAAAGTTTATACTAATTATGTTGGGTTTGTACAAGTTTTCAGTAAGTCTGTATGAGGATTTCACTGAGAAAAGCCCATTCGGGCTATGAGTCCAATAAACTTTGTCTTTTGAATTATCATTAAAAGGTATGTATGTACCTGTAATGATTTCTAACAGAACCTTAGGTATTTGGAAAGATATAGGAGAAAGATCCCATTCGTTTGCTCTTCTGATGCTCTGTACGGTTAGATCTCCTTCATTTTGCTTAAGTGGTCTTATAAGCTGCTCTCTTAGGGGCTTATTATTTGGCATCTAGCAGCTATTCCAAAGATTTATATTATTACCTTTTCCTATAGTCTAACCTAGGCCTTACAACATATTTTTCATCCTATCATAAGGTGTTTCTAGATTAGGCTATGCGAAGTCTTGGCTATTGAAGAAGTTTCTAAGGATCCGCCTGCATATTTTGATAAGAGGGTGGCAACCCAAAGGGCCAAGGGGTTCGTGAAAATCCTCCATGCCAATTTTGATAACAAGGCTAGGTTATTAAATTTTGCTTGTTGTAAGCCTAACTCCCTTCCCTTTTTGGCTTCGTAATCTCATCCCAGTTTACTAGGTGCAATTTTTGTTTTGAGGGTGAGGAACCACATATAAAATTTCGCTGAATTTGATCGATTTTCTTGAGAATGTTACTGGGAAGTTTTGTGAATTGCATCACGTGGTTGGGAATACTACTTAGAGATGCCTTCGCTATGGTAGTTCTACCAGCGATATTTAGGAATTGCTTCTTCCAAACTCCTAGATTTGATTGAAGATTATCAATAATGAATTGGAAGTCTTTTGCCGATGAACGTTTATTGATTATTGGGGAACCTAGGTATTTTCCAATATCAGTAGCAGTTTCATTCCTAGGTTCTCCGAAATATGTTTTTTAATATCCTTCGGCTATTCCTAGAGAATAGTATCTTTGACTTTGCTTTATTTACTGTATAAATAGATACTAAATAAAATATAAGTATTTTATGTGACATAATACATGTAGAACATTATATACGTGTCACGACCCAAAATGGGATGTGAATGACACTCACATCTAAACTCCTAAGTGGGCGAACCAGTGATACAATCCAATCTATATTAGCAGTTTACTTATGAACTACGAAAATAACTGGAAGCTCAACTTATAAAGCAAGAATAACAAAACCTACAATTTCTATTACATAATGTTTCCCAAAATCGAAAAGTCATTACATCAAGGACACTAATCTCAAAATACGAAGTCTAAGAATATCAACACCAAAATGAATGAATAAGTGGTTTATGTCCGAAAGTTGAGGACACCTAACAAGACTAATAGGATCCAATGCGATCTAGAGAGATAGCTCACCCTGGAAGCTGATGTGCTGAAGACTGGCTAGAGCTGAGGGAGGGTCGAAGTCGGTCCAACACTCGCTGCACTCCACAAAACAAAAGCAAGAAAAATACAAGTAGGAGTCAGTACGAGCCACATGTACTGAGTAGGTATCATCGGCCGACTCCAAATAGAAACTAATATGCATAAAATAATAGCAGGAAATCAACCATAACACTTAACAGGTGGCAACAACAAGAAATAAGTACACAATCAATCAACTATATCAATAATACACATAAGGACTCAAGCCTCCACATCACACTTCTTTTGGGAGATAGGTTCTTTGAAATGGAGTACATTAAATTATTGTAACATGTTTTCCATTATTATTATCGTGGGAGAATGTGGTACCCGATCCAATATATATATATGTGTGTGTGTGTGTGTGTCGAAATGTGACACCCGATCCTATAATATATATGCGTCGGAACGTGACACCCAATCCTATAGTATATATGCGTCGGAACATGACACCAGATCCTATAATATATATGGGTCGGAACGTGATACCGGATCCTATAGTATAAATGTGTCAGAACGTGACACCCGATCCTATAGTATATATGTGTCGGAATGTGACACCCGATTCGATAGTATATATGTGTCGGAACGTGGCACCCAATCCAATATATATAATTCATTATTCTTTATCATTACTTCTCACTTCACTACCAATGTTTCATCAAACCTTCTTTATTCAAGGCATCACTTTGAGAGATCAAGTTCAAGATTATGAGTTTCATGTTTTTAGGATTGCAGACTAATCACAATAATATATCAGTCAACCAAACCACAATAATTAAGAGTATAAAAAATATCACAGCTTTACTCAATGACTATCAATCACTATTAAGAGTCTTTTTATTAGATAGAACAAACAATATCTACCTCAACCGAAGAATCGAAATCCAATAGACGAATCTACCATGCTTTTTCCTTCCTTGATGCCTCAAAGAGTTTCCAATCTATCAAATTTACAATATTAATAAGACCACAAGTCTGTAGACACCCATATTACTATATGTCTAGACTACACCTAAAAGTTCAAACCAATTCTATAATCGAAATTCCTAAATCCCAAGTTTAGGATTAAGTCTTAATTCCTCCAAATAACATAACTCTAATGATATTCATAAAACATAATACACCTAATATATAATTATCTATACCAATGCACGAAATTTTGATTTATAATGTAATAGTTAGAAAAATAAATTAAATGAAAATTCACTACTACTGATCGCGCAACAAGAAAACAACTTATAGAACTTAAATCTACCTACAATTTAACCTATTATATGTATTAATGCATATATATATGTACAATAGGAGCTAGGAATTGACAACCAGTGACCAAGAATTACATAATATTCTCACCCCCCCCCAACTAACACGTACTCCAATGCGTAACATTTATTTTCAAACTAATATTCTAATGCATACTGCTACTAACAACTCTACATCAACATAAACTACTTATATCCACCCTTATATCTAATCACTAATATACTTATATTACTAATCATAACCATAAAACAAATAAGATTATATAGATAATTTACCTGAACTAGTTTAACGTTTGTGGTGACGGCGAAGGTTGTGCTTCGTCGTCCAGACCCTGCTTCTTACTAGAATAATTTCGTACTATAATTTACAACCCTACTAACCTATTTTAATAAATATACTATAAGTAGTATAAGATGTTACATAATTATCACTTTTACCCACTAATTAATTCAATTATCCAAAATTACTCCTCAATTAAATAATGAAAATTATTGAATAGTCCAAAAAGTCCCTTTAACATTCACAAGATAAATATTTTATCATATATGAAACTCTTATCTCAAAACGACTTAACAGGTTATTAGATTAAATACCAATTTACCCATCGTTCGTCATCAAAAGATCAAAAGAAGGAGAAGGAGGAATATCCTATGTCACCAAAAGCCTGAATTATGATTTTTGAAGTCTCCATTTAGGCTCCCCCTTAAAATCATCCATCAAGATCAACTAATAAGAACCAAACTTTCGAATCAAATTTTGGCTGATTTACACTTAGAAATAATTTTCAAGTCATATACTAACTCATGAACTCAATTAGAATAAAAACTCACTCGATCATAACATAACCATTTGGACAAATCCTTTCCAGCATAATCATGATAAAATTCTGAACCAATAATATTAGTTACAGTCTTAAATGAACTTGAACCAACTACCCCTCACTTATAATGCAAAACTCATCACAGATCTTGTCAAGAGTTCATTCTTACAGTCAACTCTTCTCACTAACTTAAGTTGTATAATGTGATCTTACTCATCTTAAAAAATTGAATCTTTCTAACTGAATGATGGAAATGATGAAGCAACCACTGAGCAAGCGATAAATTCAAACATATAGATCTCTAATAACACTATATAAAAAAATAATAGGTCAATACCAGTGACCGCAAAAAACCCTTGAGAACGATAGAGCTATGCTCAACAGGCCTCACATTCCTTCACAGACCTCAATAATGAGATGAATCTTAAGACTGCCGAATAACTATAAGAATTCATGGTAGCTCTTCTATATATTTTTTATTATCAAGATGACACTTGTAGAATTACTTAAAATTTTCGATTGCTCTAAATCAACATCAATTCAGTCATATCTAGAATAATTGAACCTCCAGAAACACCTTATTTTACCATGAGAGCATCACAATAATATGTGTAGTCTCGGCAATAGAGTAGTTTCAATTGCCTCAAAATCTTTAATAATTATGCAAAACTTTAGATCCATATCGTATTCCCCCCATAAGTCATCTATCATAATTCGCATAATTCAAATTCTCCTTATCTGTCAACACTAATTCATAGCATGAAGATCTTTATGAACACATGTATCTTAACTTATTAGTGATTGCCTCTTTATCGACCTTGCCATATTCTTTATAAAGATTTCATTGTACTAATCACCATACTCAAAATCACAAAAAGAGCCTATCACAATATTCAAGTCGCACATATATAGATTTTTTTATTTCAAATATTACTCAATAATTTCCTAACCAAATCAATGACACATAATATTATCACTATAACCAAAGCAGAATATATAGAATCATGCGTCTCTGAATTCAATTCTTCACGCTCTCAAAAGATACATCTTTGACTTTTACCATTAGAGTGAATGACTTTGTTCTTGTTCTTTCTAAATGCTAACTACATCTCACCAATTTTATTCATTTTTAATTCTAACTCTTTTAATTCTATTCGAACAGTGTTTAAACTCATTCTAATCTTTTTTATACGATCACGTTATACAATAAATAATAGTAATTCATAATTTTAAAGATCTACAAATAATTATTATCATACTGAATTCATTTAACTAAAAATTCTTATCATATGATTGCATCCCGATCATAATCCATCACAAATTCTTATTATCATTATGCTCAGTAGCCATTGCCATCATCTTGAAGCCAACCTTGACATGATACTTTAAACCCACTTATCCTAATAGAATCGAAAGACTAACCCAAATTTTTATACGCACTCTCCTACTAAAACTCTCCATTACATTTCCCCGAGTTACTAGTTGGGACTTTATTTATCCATAAGCTTATCATTCCAATATTAGTCCACTCCCTTGGAGCTTACGAAATCATCAATTTTTAATATCATTGGGATACATTTCACTACCTACACATTAGTTGTACCAAAGATCCACCACTTTAACTCTCTTATATCTTTATAGACATCTTCCTATACTTGTTGTTCTTACTGGCATAATGTTAGACCCCGTTTTCTTTAAATTAAGGATAATTATCCAATTGGAAAAAATTTTATTGTGGATGTCGTGCAATTTGAATTTAAGTATATTTTCGGTGCATGATTAGAGTATCAAGTGAAATTGGCGTGCTTAATTAAATTTGAGTCGGAAGTCCTTGATTGGGTCAAGATAGAAAAGTTTGGGACCTAATTGATCAACAAGCTAAGATGGACCCCTTATGTTGCAATTTTGAAAAAATTGGGAGTCTATAAATAGACCCTCTTGTTCTTACAATAAGAACATTTCAATGTTCTTACTCTTAGGCTCAAAAATAGAAGAAGAAGAAGAAGAAGAAGAAGAAGAAGAAGAA
>JAPFFP010000070.1:15236389-15259256 GCA_026153255.1 Solanum medicagineum
CATTAATTTGTTGACTAACAAATTAACATGTGTTTTTCCTTTGTAATCCAACTTGTTTTTAGGCAAGAATCAACAGAAATTTTAGTAAAAAATAGTGAATTTTGAGTAATGATTTTATATTGAGGAGTTGGCGGTTTCTTTTGAGCATTTTATGTGTGTATTTCTGTGCTAGATATCTAAAAATCATAGTTGAAAGAATGGACAACTAAAGAATTTCTGATAGCCGGATTAAATTTTGGATGACACAGATGGTGATGATGGGGATTGAGTTTACTGGGACTGTCCCCTTTTCGAATGTTTATCTTCATGGACTAATCCAAGATTCTCAAGTAAGTATATTTGATTGGTAAAGCGCTAAAAATTAAAATTAAAGATGGGATAAATATTTAGGGCGTGTAATTTGGGGAATGTCAAGGAAACATAGAGGGTCTCCATGTTCCACTAAAGTTTCCAGTTTGGGCTATTTGACTCTCTTTATTTATGCACCATTTTAATAATTGGTTTTCAACTACACTTGTTTCAAAAATGGGAGTCAACGGCTTGACATTTTTCATTTTGTCTGCATAATAATTGTTCTCTTTGGTTATTAGGGCCAGTTGGACCGGCCTCCAGATATGCTGCTGAGTTGGGGAAATTGTGTCACGTGAACCAAAAGGAGCTATATCTCTCATTCAGGTAAATTATAAGATCCATCTCGCAGTGGCAGGGTCAGTATTTTCGTCAAGGGTATTCATATTTTTAGAACATGAGCGGGTGATTTTTCAATCAAAGGGTATTCCACAATTGATATATATCAAAAATATCGATATTTAACTTATATATTCGAAAAAGTTTTCTGATGAAGGGTGTTCATCTGACCACCCCTAGGCGAATGTAGCTCTACCCTGCCATGCCATCTAGGGAACATAACGTACAAGATGACTTTGCCTTAACAGCTCAAACATCAGCCTATAGAGCAGGATTGCCTTGATGGATGATGATGCTAGTATCTTATGATATTTGGCAATAGTGATCGAAGGAAATTGGATTGGGTCACGCTTAAATAATACTAATTCAGTGTACGTGCTTTGCATGTGTATATTGTTTCAATTTTAAAATTATAAGTATATAAATAATACTTGTTATGAAATACATATAATATTCATGTAAATAAAATTAAATAAATATTATTAATTATAAATTTGGCAATAATAATTAATTGGGTTGTTAGTGGCAGCAGCATAATCACTAGTGGAATGATACAAATAGCTAATGGTGATAGTAAATGATAGTGGCAATTAGTGTGGGGTCCAGCCCCATTGCTTGCAACAAATTTGGTAGCAAAGTTAGGCCACCAATTTTGGCCAAATTTGGCTGCTCAAATTTGTCAAAGTTGGTTGGCCAACTTTGTTACAAATTTGAGAAAATTGCAGGCAAATTTGCCGAGCCATTTAGCTCCTTCATTTTGCATCGAGAAAAGAGAGAGAAATACAGAGAGCCATAGAGATAGTGAGAATTTTTTTTCTGTGAGGTATACCATAGACTATAAAATAAAATAGTCTGTGAGAAAAAATAGAGTGTGCTTAGAAAATATTATTTCCAAAAAGAGATAGTGTGTCCACTATTTTTGGTATTTTTCTCTGGGAGCCTACTATTTGTAATAGTAGAAGAAATTGTATACTTGTACCTACTATTTGTAATAGTAGAAGAAATACAATAGAAGTGTTGATTTGTGGACGTAGCCCAAAAGTGTTGGGTGAACCACGTTAAGTATTTGGTGTCATTATTTTCCCATTTTTCATATTATTGTGCTATATTTATTTTTGTGTGATTCCGTACTTTTCCCAACAATTAGCACTATATAATACTGACGGATAGTCATAATTATTGGTAGTGATTGGTTGATTGATAATGGTTGGTGGTGATGATAACAAATGATAGTTAATGAGGAGGATGATAGCTAATGAGGAGGATTGATTTTGATGATTGACGATAGTGATGATTATGGATGATAGGTGGCAGTGACAAACGGTTGTGGCGGCTGTAATGGTTGTGGTGATAATCGTAGTAGAAATGGAGGTTGTAGGTTGGGGTGAAAGTAGATAAAGTAGGTGAACTATCATTTTTGTACAAAGTATTTAATAGACATCTTTATGATATTATGACTTTGATATATATCTTAATCATTTAGACCTATTAAATGATTGCAAAAAGAAAAAAAGAAAAAATGCATTTTTCTGATATTAGGACTTTGATATATATCTTAATCATTTAGACCTACTAAATGATTGCAAAAAAAGAAAAAATGCACTTCTGATAGTTTTGTAGAGTCTATAAAAAAATGCTAAATAAAATCCATTAATAAAGCTTGCATTAAAAAAATAATTATAATAATACTTCCATTAATTATATGCACATTATATCTTATGCATTGTTTGATTTGGTGTATTAAAAATAGCATTCATTGTATAAAAATATTTATTTACAAAAATATCCTCCACAATTATGGTGGAAAAAATGTAAAATGAATTTTGAGGATAATTAGGTCTTTAACCATACTAATGCATGCATTAAGTCCCGCTGCATTACTATTACCTAAAAATATATGGTATTAATAATATGCTCCTTAATATACAATAGAGTGTATAAGTAATACTTGCATACAAAAGTGTACCAAACAAAATATTACCAATGCACAGAACTAACACATACATTATTTTTACTAGTTTAGTGTACATACTTTGCACGTATTTGTCAAGTCAATCTAAAAATTATATATATAAATTACTTGCCATTAAAATAAATAAAATATTCATATAAACAAAATTAAATAGATACTATTAATTTGATACAATAGTTTAATCTATTAAGAACAGTCAAATATGAAAAACTCAATTCAATTATATATAATATAGAGATATGTTAATATTTTATGAATACATAAAGTAATAATATTTGAAGTTGAATAGTTAGAAGTTAAATAATTAATTGATCAAAATTTAATTTTAAAAAAGACTCTTAAACATAAAATGAATAGTTTAATGTTTTCAACATAATTTAAGTACTCTTTTTCTTTTTTAAACTTGCTATGTTACATACTTTTATTAACAAAATATTTGATAAGCAAAATTTTAGATAATTTCAAAATCTTCAATAATAGAAAAACAATAATATTTTTTATTTTTCCTTCATAACCTAGACAATTATTTATATAGAACAATCCTACATCAAGAGTGATTCTAAATATAAAGAAAATATAATTCAAAAGTGAATCTTGAAGCTAAATAAATAAAAGATAACATAATAAATTAAGAAAAATTGTGAAAAAATGATTGTGTCTAAAGTAGATGATTTTAATGAAGGACAAAAAGTTCAAATAACATTTCTAAGGATTTTCACGCTTTTAATATTATAATAATAATAAATAAATAATAATAATAATAATAATAATAATAATAATAATAATAATATGTGCCTCACATCAATCAATTAAATTATATGCAAGAAGTATACAATTATTTTTAAAAAAAAGTAATTGACGTTAAAATAAATGTTATATCTATACAAATGATAAGAATTTTGCAATAAAAAAAGTTTTCGCGGGCGAATATTTAATAGAATTCAAGAAAATTTCGGATTGCCCACCCGCGGATACATATAATTCAGAAGAATATTGATCTCGGTAGCTACACCACCCACGAAATTTAATATTTTCTTTCTTATGAAAGTCTTATGAAAGAAGACTTTAAGGGCGTGGTGGCCTAACCATCGAGGTGAAACTATTTTAGTAAAATTTAAGTCTCTCAATTCCCGAGGCACTATGAGGTTAAAAAGGTTAGTTTAAAAAAATGTGAACCTTTTCTTTAATCTTTTTAATTCTTCTTATTAAGTAATCGCACAAACAAGTTTGGGGAGGTCAAAATATACACAAGATCTTATCCCCAACTCATAGAGATAGAAAAATTATTTTTGATAAATTCTCAATTAAAATAAAATTTTGCCAAATAGTTTGAAAAAAATGGGGATACAAACATGGGATAATAACAACAAAAAATTAATATGAAAAGGAGAGCGTTGTGCAATATACAGGAGATCAATAAATTTTTAAAAATACTTTTTGAGCCAGTGTTTGACTAAATTTTTATAAAGAGTCAACATTTTTTTAAAGGATAAACAATGTGGCCTTACATATGATTCAATAAGGCTACTAAATTCGTACTTTTTACATTAATGATATACTGGTAAAATATATGTTATAAAAAAATAAAAAATTAAAAAAAGTAAGTAATCATACTAATAATTAGTGTTATGAAATATTCAAAATTAAACATACACCAGAAAGGCATACAAATAGTCCAAGTTTGAGGCCCAAATCGTGGCGTCGGAGGGCGAAGTTTAAGAATATTAATGGCTACTTGTTGTGTTATTTTGGCAAATAGTTATAATTGGAAGAATATTAATGGCTACTTGTTGTTTTTTTGGGCAAATAGTTATATTATACCAAAATTGGAAATTTAAGTACAATGGTGAACATGCTGCTAGACAATCATCTCAACAATCAGTTCAGACTATTAAGACTATATATTCTAAATTACCATTGCTATCTTTACATGGGATATGTATTAAGATTCCATAATCAATTTGCTATTTGTGTCTCATTTGTTGCCTTGTAGTGTATCTCTTGAATGATGGTTTTGATCAATGACTTTGGTTGCTGGCTCTTTTGTTAAAATATACCTAAGTTTCTGTCTTTCCAGATGTGGTAAATCCCCCCCGCTCACATCATTCTATACACAGTCTCTTGGTTTCTTCCTTTTGCCCATTTCATTACCCATCATAATTCTGCTAATTGTTATTTAAAAAGATTGTTTATTAGTACTAGGATTTTCTCTCAAAAAAAGATATTATTTGACTTAAATTATGAGTTGAAGGAAAATAGTAAAAAAACATACTGTCTAAAGAAGGACTAAAGGTTCAATCAATATTTCTAAAAACTTTCGGGCTTTTAATATAGTATAATATAAATATAGATTAATACATTTTACAAACGATTACTCAATGCTTAAGATCTAAATGATTAAAATGCAGACTTCAAAAACAAATAAAATTAATATATAAATGATTAAGACCTTCAAACAAATGAAACTTTTGAAACCATCTCTATTTTTTTAATCATTCATTCCTAGTCCCAACATTGCTTAGAGATTGCTGATCTTCCTATATGAAAAAAAATATTCGATTATGTGAAATCAAAGAAACTTGAACAACCTTACTGAGACAAATATGCTAGTCTCCTTGGGAAAAATTTGCCTATTGACCAAATAAATTCTTGCTGCTTTTGGAATTAGCTAGGTTGGATAAAATATTTTAATAATTTCACCATGTGTAAAATATAGTAAAATGTTCAAGGTTAATTTCTAGAAATGAAAATTATCACCCAGACAAAAACATGATTTAGGCAGTGCATATTGAAATGGTACCTTCGTTTCCTGTTAACGATAAACAAACAAGATATTGGGGTCCCATAGATCCAGGAGGAAGAGCTTATAGGCCTTCCTTTGGGATGTGATGATTTAAGAAGCAATGACATTATAATTTATTAATGGGATGAAATACAAATTCATTTATCAAGGTATTATTAATTTAACCAATAAACTAACCATAACTGCTAGGCTATTATTGAACCCACCAATAAGATATCGGTTAGATTAGCAGTTCAGTACATTTAAAACCAATAACTGATAAACCGGACCATTAACTAACCGAACCGCCCAATAAGTACCCCTAGCTCATGAAGGGCAGAGGGTTTAGATATCTGCAGAGGCAGTCGATGGACTTAATAGTCTGCTAAGTACCTTGACCATCGAGATACGGCTGGCAATAATCTAGTCTTTGGTTATCTCCACACTGTTACCCCTAGAAACATGTGATGTACCTTGCTCGATACACTGGAAAGAAGGGCAAAAAGTAAGTAACGATTTTCACTATCTTAACCTCTCTTTCAGCTGTGCAAAATTAACCACAGGGAAAGAATGATACATTCGGGAAATTACCTGTAAAAGATGGTTGTGCAGCCAATCCAAAGTTTGTGGAAACGTCGTAGCTGATATGTTTACAACTGTTAAACCCTGTCAATAAAGAATGAAGTTCCCATAGAATAAATATTGTGAACATTATACTTATTAACAAATCAATAATCTTAACTAGAACCACAAAATTATGGGATGTAGTCTAAAAAGTCAAATCAAAGGGATCAGGCATGAAAAACTATATGATAAATAGTTAATTTTTGCTTCCTTTAAAATAATAAATTAAGTAAAAGATCATTTCTTATTAGACAATTTTAGGGTGCTTTTTATTTATTGTAACTTTGCCTTCAATTCACGAAAAGTTAAATTTCTTTTTTGGGTGCATGCCTCCAAATAAATGCAAGTCCCCCAAGTAGCACCAAGAATTCTAGAAAAGAATTAGACTCTCACACACCTCACAAATTTACATGAACTGCCTGGCAAGTCAATACACCACAAAAAAATATACTACTCTTGATGTCTCATTTTATGTAGCATCCTTTCTTTTTTAGTCTATCCTAAAAGAAATAATTTAACTTCAAAATTCTCCTTTTACCCTTAATAAAATGAATCTCAGCCATACAAATATCTAAGGATTTTTTTTAGACTATAAGTTTCAAAAGTCTTCCTATTTTTCTTAAACACCACACCAAGTCATAGGATGCCACATAAAATGGATGGAGGGAGTATTTCTTTAATTTTTGCCTCTACTTTTGATGCTCCCCCCTTTTAGCGAGGACTGGGTGTTCGGTCGGTTCAATTCGGTTCGATTTACGAAATTTAGTTCGCTTTTTGGTTTGTTGCTTGCCTGTATAGAGCCCGGAAAAGGAAGTGATCCCACGACAGTCAATCAAAATCCCAGTGAGAAGGTGAGAACACAAAATCCCTAAATGGGCACTACTAACACCTCTCAAGATACTATTCATCTGATCAAATCCATCACTGGTTTTTTACAAAAGGACAGTCCTATTAATTATCTAGGATGTCCACTATACATTGGCAGTCAGAGGATTATCTATTATTCTGATCTTGTGACTAAAGTGGTTAAAAAGATCACTGGTTGGCAGGCAAAAATTTTGAGCTTTGGGGGTAAGGCCACCTTGGTGAAGCATGTATTACAATCTATTCCAATCCACACATTATCAGCTATATCACCTTCCAAAACAACTCTTCAGTACATCAAAAGAGTGACTGCAGATTTCTTTTGGGGGTGCAATCAGGAGAAAAGGAAGTATCATTGGGCTTCAAGAGTTCCCACAAGATGAAGGTGGAATAGGAGTGAGAAATCTTAATAATGTTTGCACTGCATTTCAATACAAACAATGGTGGAGATTCAGATCATGTAACTCCTGATGGAGTCAATTTTTGAGAGCTAAATATCGTCAAAGGGCCAATCCAGTGGCTAAGAAATGGGATACAGGTCAATCACTGGTGTGGAAGTACCTAATCAGAAATAGAGAAGTTGTTGAGAGTCACATTACTTGGAGGTTGAATTCTGGCTCATGTTCTTTCTGGTGGGATGACTGGTTAGGTATTGGGCGACTTGCTAACCATGCTTCTGATAGTTATAGGCTGAATAATACCAAGGTGCAGCAGTTTCTTATTAATGGTCAATGGAATGAGTTCATGGTTAGACAGTATGTTCCTGCTCTAATTGTGCCTCAAATTCTGCAGACTAAGTTTCATTATCAAGGTGATGTTCCTGATGAAGCAATCTGGAAATTAACTGAAAATGGTCAGTTTACTATAACTTCTGCTTGGGAGAGTATTTGACAGAAAAAGGATAAGAGTCATGGTGCTTCACTCATATGGCATAAAAGTATTCACTTTAAGGTTTCTTTTCTTGTTTGGAGAGCCTTAAGGAATAAATTACCTACCAATGACAAGCTTTTCTCTTTTGGGGTGGAACCAGCTGAGTGTTCTTGTTGCATTAGAGCAGGTTTGGACAACATACAACACATCTTTGTTATAGGAAGATTTGCTAATCATATCTGGCAGTACTTTTCCAGTTTTGTTGGTATTGTCCACAGTCACATTCCTCTTAATAATCTACTGGGTTTTTGGTGGCAGAGGAACACAAAAAATGAGATACATAAGCTCTTGATTCAATCAGTCCCCATTTTTATATGTTAGAACCTATGGAAGAATAGGTGTGCTGCAAAGTATGGTCGTAAAAAGTCTAGTATTGCTAGTGAAGTTCCTTATCATTAGAGATATCTCCTTCTTATTCATCTCTTCTTTTCCATACCTGACTTGGCCTAGTACCTGGCAAGATGTGATCAAAATGGCGGAGAACTGTTCTCGGGAAATGCGTATTACTGCTGTGAGTTGGAAACCTGCTGCTAGTGGTTGGTGGAAACTCAATACGGATGGTAGTGCTTTAAATCATCCAGGCAGAATTGGGGGAGGAGGAATACTTAGAGATCATCAAGGAGGTATGTTATTTGCTTTCACTGCTCCATTGGGTTTTGGTACAAATTTACCAAGCTGAAATTCAGGTTGCTTGCTATGGGTTACATTGGTGCATTCAACATGGTTATGATCGAATCATTTTGGAAATCGACTCCCAGCTTCTTCACAAATGGATCAGTTCCAATATCAAAGCTCCTTGGAGCTTATTTCAGTTCATCAGTGACCTTGAAGACATTATATCACAGTTTAGTGATTTTCAGTGTCAACATACTTATAGAGAGGCTAATGGCGCAGCTGATCTATTGTCTAAGTGGAGCCACAGATCTGATATTTCTCATCATTTTTACACTTACCAGCAGCTACCTTCTAAGGTTAAAGGGATATATTTGATGGATAAACTGGACATGCTTAATTTCAGAAGAAGGAAGTCGAGAGGAATTAAACAACCTCCTTGAGTTTAGTGTTCCTTTTTAAGTCGTTAGTTTTCTTGTTCTATTCTTCTTTGTAAAGGGAGAGTCTCCCTAGTTTAAAGCTTTCCTAGAATTTGTATTGAGAGGAGTCCTCTCATAGGATTTTCTTAGTTTGCTTACTTCTAGTATTGGGGATGAGTTAGTTGTCCTTAGTAGGATGACTTGCTTATGAACCACCATAGGCCCGGAGGTATGGTCTATGCCCTCCTTGTACATATTTTGGTTTTATTTATGATAAGGCTTGGGGGTGTGCAGCTCAACCCCTGACCATCAAAGGGGTGGGGAACCTTTGGCAAGGTCTCTTCCCCATTTAAAAAAAAAAAAGTTCCTTGGGAAAAATCTAAACAAAGAGATGCTAAATAAAAATAAGAATCAAAAATAAATAGATTAATTAACCGAGTTATATGGATCCTTCTGTGTGAAAGTACATAGAAAAATGACATTACCGAAAAATTTACAAGGTAAAATTTTCATTTATTCATCAAAAGAAATGTCCCTTTTGAAGCCATAATTGATTTTCCTTCATACCTAACATAATGTATCAAAGGATCCTTGAATAACCATGGGGTAACCTGAAAATCCTTAGCAAAGCTTTCTACAAGACATCCAGAACTAGCGCAATTTGTAGAATTCTACAAGACATCCAGAACTAGCGCAATTTGTAGAATTAGAAGCCTTTGCATAATTTGCTTTTGATTTTGATAAAGCTACTCAGAATCAATTGGCACGAGGTCAACGATTACGTGAATTGCTAAAACAATCCCAATCAGCTCCTCTCACGGTAGAAGAGTAGATAATGACTATTTGTCCAGGAGCTATCTTGATATTTCATTGGTTCATAAAAGTAAACACCAAACTAATCAATGATACCAAGAACAAAGATATGTTGCTAACAAAAATTTTGATGAATTCATTCTGCAACCCAAACTCAAAGAATAAATACAGCAAAAAATCATGTTGATTTGCTTGGATAGAAGGTTTTGTCTATTGGAAGGATTCCTCTTTGGATAATAGGTACTATAGTTGGTATTCTTGTAATCAGTTTAATACGTTTATGGTTCAGGATTGGGTTCATCCTTGTAGTAATCAACTGAATTGAGTTGTCAACATGAAAGCATAGAAATCAACTGTGAAAATGTTACACCAAAAATAAATTCGGTTCGGTTTTCACAATTTCGGTTCAATTAATATCGATTCAGTTTTCGATTTGTGAAATTACACTGGATACGTTATTGTTGTTGAACAGATTCACCTCCTTCATATGAAGTTTCAAATAAAATTCTTTAACTTTTTGTCATTTCAAAAAATATACTAGTAATTAGTATAAACAAGTAAAGAACCATTGCCAGTAGATTCACTTGACACTTCGCAGTGGTCCAAGTCCACTGATCCTCCTATTCAAGGTAGAGAGCTCTAAATTCTATCAGCAATTTAGCATTCAGCCAACGCCCGACTGGAGTAACCTGCTGTCAAGTGAACTGCTAAACAGCCAACTGAAGACAAGTACACAGTTCTGCTTCTGAGTGTGAGAGACGACTCTCTGACAGACAGTTAGAACTTAGACGAGAGTGGAGTATAGAGGCAGAGATTGTTTGTGCATGGGAACGACCACAATGATGGACGGAGGCGAGTGCACCAGAGTCGTCATTGTCGAGACGTGACTCGTCAGTTGTGAGAATCTAGGGATTTTAATTTAGGAACTGTAGTAAACACATGATATGGGAATTGGATTTGTTTTGGGTTTTTGGGCATGGTCACCTCCCAATTTGGGCCATATTTTAATCAGCTATGGTGCAGGCTCGGCTGAGTGTAGTAAAACCGTCACTGACTGATCAAACCGAAAAACCAAAACTGAAATTTAAAAAATTCAGTTCGGTGGGTTTTTACAGTGTGAACCGGAATATGCCTAACCCTACTATTAGCATTTCCACTACCATACAAGAAAACAAAAAGACCAGCCAATAGTGAACTGAAACCTATTAACTTGGATGCTATGCTCAATTTAGGGGTTCGCTTCTTTCCTCTAGCTCTATATATTCATCTGGATGAAGAATGGAATTTGAAACAAATGGATCTACAAGCAAATTCCAGATGCTAGCTGGCTAGCTGCAAGAACACACTGTTGAAATAACATCATGCATCACTAGCTGCATCCACGAGAATGTAGGATGTCATGCATCCAACAATTTCATTTGCATACGTATCAAATCTGCGATGACGGCATTATATGGGTGATAGTAATACCATTGCTTGATTGTCAAGTCATTTTTATTTTGTATATAGACAAAGATTATAGGGGTTGCATCACACAGTTGTGCTCATTGAAGTTGCTTACCGCCAGAGAAACACGAAAGAGAAGAGAATCCCATACCAAGAAGACTTATAAATAGTCTGGAGGAAGTTCTGACTTCTGAGCTTCATTAGATACTACAGTAGGTTTAATGCAGATTAGGCTCTTACTGGTAGGTTGATTATTCTTGATTTCTCTTCAGATATTTCTTTTACGGGTCCTCAAGACAGTTATATCTATGTAGAAGGATTTCCAAATTTTACGTTGACGCTGGGAAAGATGGCAAACATCATACCTGTGAGGTAAAGGAACAGAGATAGTCCTGTATAGTCTTCATGTTAGATATCAATTTATCTTTGTCCTGAAAAGAAATTCGAGAGAGGATTACCAGCTAAAAAAAAGGATAAGAAAAGCAAAAATATTCAGATACAAGTACACTATGTATCATATGTGTGCTTATTAGTATCACTATCACACGCATAAACATGTAGAAAGAATTGAAGCCAGATACAGAGACAGAAAAGGGTGAAAGTTTTCTTAATTTCTTGTCGATTGATGAGCTATATAATGTATGTTCCAACTTTCTTTGGTTCGTAAAATTTCACAGTTCTCTTTACTTCTCTTCTGGCACTTAAGTCCATGCTACTGACAAGCATGACAAAATTGAATGGCCATCCCTTTTCCTTCTTTTCTTTTTTCTTTTTTGGGGCGACATGGGCAGTGGGTTGTTATGGGTATAATGAAAAGGGAACTGTCACATCCCTAATTGATGACTAGTAGACAAAATGGTGCTTCAATTAAGTGAACCTCACTTGGATATATAAAAAATACAAACCAAAAAAAAAAAAAAAAAGAAGAGTGAAAGGATCATTAAATTGGTGATCTTCATAGGTAAGTTTAAACATAGTATGTATATGTAGTTCCCAAACTCAAAATGTTTAATATTTTCTTTTGCTATAACTGGAGAACTGATCCTTTGGAGGGAGAAACACAGACTCGGGTGAGTATATCTTCAAATTGGTTTTTCAACTTTCCAAGTAGAAGGGAAACAGATCTTGAACAATTTATATGCTGTACAAAACAGATCATTTTGGATAAGACATGCACCCTCCTTCTTACGCATTCTTCCTTTCCTTTTAAATTATCTACGTTTAATTATAGGAAAAGATCTCCGCTGCTGTATCAGAAAGTTGAGGTCAGCTGCCCCTATCTGCACATGTGCAGAGATTAATCCAAAAAAAAAAATCAATTTCTTATTAATTTAAACCAAAATAAAAGAAGGGCATATGCGGATTAGTTGCTAAATATCAATTCCAGAAAACCTTCTACTGATAAGGACATGTATCACAGATATTTGCAGAGATCATGTGTATATCAAAAGCAACCCACTTGAATTATAATTATGTTAAACATTCATGTACAGATAATGATAAATAAAAGGGCTCAACAACTTGTTGAACCTGGGTAGGATATTTCTCACTGCATGTACGAGTTGCTACCCACTCTTCCAGCAATGCCTGCATGAAAGACAACTTTGTCAAGAAGGTAAGACATGGGACTAAATATGAAAAGCAGTTTACTCCTCAATCCTGCTTTTGACAGTGGATAATAACTGAAAATGATAATACTGGACTTAATTTCATTGCATATTGTATCAGCAGCAGGAAGGAGACAATTGGTATGTGTACAAAATGAAAATTGCACTGCAAAAGAGGGGGAGGGACGGAGGGAGTAAGACATATATGGAACATCCCACTCTTGTTGCATGCACAATTGAGGCTCTCATAAATTATTAGAAGCAGAAGTAGTGAACTCAGGAAGTAAAGACTCCACATATATAAATAGTCGAGTATTTCTCTTTTGCTCTTTTGTTCTTCTGAAAATGTATAAATATTGCTTTAGTGGTTCTCTCTAATTACCCCATCTCTCTTCGTGTTATTGACTGACAGCCAATAACCAATCAAACAATTTAACTTTGGAAGAATGTAACAACTGAGAAGTTTCAACAAGGAGCACTTCACTACTTCAGTTGGTGAATAAATCACATGAATCTTACAGCGTACATTATTATAATCAGCTGGTATATATGTCCCAACCTCAATGCCCCATCGCCTTTTCCTTTCAAAGTTATCCATGGATTCTTGCTTAGCAGCTGTGGTGGACTAGTGTGAATGCAATGTATAAGATAACCAACATGAAAAGCATGTTTTTACGTCACTATTAAAACATGAAAAGAAAACCAATGTGATCCCATGAGTAGGATCTAAGGAGGGTAGAGCATACACAAACCTTAATCCTACCCTGTGAGGTAGAGAGGGTATTTTGGATATGTCGACTCAAGAAAAACGTTAAACAGAAAAAAAAAAAGTCGAGCTATTTCATGAAGCTAGTTCAGTGTAAGTTGACACATCAGTTTACAGAAGTTAAATGAGGAATGGATAGTCGGGAGAAGTAAAGGGACATCAGTAAGGAAGGATGTAGAAGGGTCAAATTGTCGCTCAAAATAGAAGGTAGAACTGGGTATGTTGAGGGGAAGATAATAACCTAAACCTCATGACTTCAAACAGACTAGTACACAGATTAGTAAGAAAAAAATAGCTGTTCCAAACTGGTAGATAAACTATAATTTACTTCGTCATCTCGAAGATACGGCTTACAGAATTTGGATCAGCTCTTTATCTTGATCTATTTTAGAGAGAGAAGATATAATTAAAAAAAAAAAAAAACTAACTGGAGATTATAAAGGATAAAAAGGCCTTCAGCTAACCACCTTATGGTCAAATTCGGCCATCCTTAGAACTATAGGTACAATTATTGGTTGAGCACCAGATTTTTGTCTTTTATGAGAAGGATTTTGACCTGCCCCTGAATTTTTAATTTTTTCACCCTTATTTTCAGAGATTTCCTGAACAATGTCCAAGGATTTCAAAGCAGTTGTGAGACTGTTTAACTCAGAAGATTTTTCTGGTTCTGAATTCATATCCTCAGAACAACAATCCTTGTCGTCGCTCTGACTGCTGTGTCTAACATTAGAATTGCTTTTCTGTTGTAATTCACTCTGTTCTTCCATCTTTAGAGATTCTGGCTCTGCTTGGTTTGCTAGAGAAGCCGATGACAATTTATTCTCTTCATCCATTAGATAAATACTAGGATCTAGGTGTATCCCCTCAATTATAATTGGTTTTCCATCTTTCATAGCTTTCTTCAAATCACCTGCCAAACAAACCTATAACAATGTGAATCTATCTTAAGATGTCAGTTCTCAACTAAATAATTTTACAATGTCCTAGGAGCCTCAAAATCTCTTTTTATTTTCAAATAGAAAAGCTAGCCATGGGAGTTGGTTAAGCATGCTTGGTAACCATGAACCTCCCAATATGACGCATCATCAAATGCAGATTCTGTTAGGAAATCCTGACCATTTAGCTCCTAAACTTTATAGCAAAAATACAATCAAGGGGTCTCACTCCATGGTGACTTTGGCTCCAACCCCTTTCATCTTCTCAATAATTTTCTCAGCCTCCTCTTTCGTAACCCCTTTTTTCAAAGTAGTTGGAGCCTTTTCCACCAAATCCTTAGCCTCCTTGAGTCCCAAATCAGTAAAGGATCTCACTTCTTTGATAATCTTTATCTTTTCCCCAACATCAAATCCCCCTTCAAGCTTCAAATCAAACACAGTCTTCTCCTCCTTCTCCTCCGTCTTTCCCACAGCTCCTACGCCTTTTCCCTTCATCCCTCCAGCACTAAATCCCATTCGGGGCATCATCATCGCCATTACAAGGCATCTCTTCAATACCCATTTTCTTCCTCATAACCTCCCCCAAATCCGATACTTCCAGCAAAGTTAGCCCCGAAATCTCATCGACTATCGCAGATACTCTCTCCGATGGGGCCAGCTTTGACTCCTGAGCTCTGTTGTGAAACTTGAACTGATTAACGATTTAGTAAAGCTGTAGAAATGGGTTTGGATTAGGTGAAAACTTATACATTGCTACATTTTTTCTTCATTTTTCGATGTGGGATGGGGTTTCCGCATACTCAACAGGCCTTACTTTACCAATCCTAATAAGGTAATGAACCTCTACTAATTAACAAGCATGAAGAAAATAAGAACTAGAGAGAACTACGTATTCTACGATCATCATTGAGTTTGTAATACACTCAATGATGATATTATAAATGAGGATGCTTAAATAATGATAAAATATAAAAGTCAAGAAGAAAGTTGAGTTATGACATCCATCTTCCTTTTATAAATGTATAGATCAAAAAATATAGGTAGCCCATCTAGAGTAACTTGAAGTGTTTTCCTCTTCTCTTCTTCTTCAAGTTTGTCTAAAACAACTTGATAGTTCAACACTTCTTCTTGGAGTTATTGGTTCTTGTTGAATCAATCGACACTGTCATATAATTTTGTTTTGCCAGACACATTGGTAGATGCCTTGGAACAAACTCTCCGATCATTTTGCCATCCCAACTATGTTGCCTACCATGTTTATTTTTTTTACTTTTGTTGCTTCCACTTATTTAATCCCTAGGTGAGATATCTCCATCCCTAGCTACTTTATCAAAGAATTCATCCAACATATCATCTTCCTCATCCTCATCAAAAGATTCACTGTCCCTATCAATATCATTATTATTAGTGGAACTAAATTCCAATGCTAAAGTCTCTAATTCATTCTGCTTTGCAATCATACTTTTAGGCACAAAATCTTGAACTTGTGGGCTTAATTTGATATTCAAAAAAGGAGGTGAAACCTTCTCTTCTTCATCAACCAAATCAGCCCATCTCGGAGCACTCCTCTCACCCTATTTTTCCTTCGAAATATAGTTACAAACTTAAATGAATTAAAAATATTTGTACATACTTTCATATTTCTTTCGCTAGTTATTCTTTCAACCCACTTTCACTGTCTTAGTAAAATAGTTAAGATGGTTGCATATTTTAAGGTGAAAGATAGAAAGAGTCTCTAAATAGTATGATTTATTAATCTTTAGTTGCCAAGCTCCAATCATATACACTAGGTGTGATCAGCATTTGAAAATCATGGATGATAAAAGCGAACTCTTGAATGAGCTATCATAATCAGTGAATCACTCAACTCATAAAAGAATACTCAAGTTGATAATTCTAACTTCAAGTCAAATAGAGAGTAAGTTTTTAAAACATTTGACTCTCCATCAAATCAACGTCATAGCTCAATAGTATAGTTTTCAAAACATACTCAAAAAGGAAACATCAAACACCACTTCAACTCTATCTATATTAATCTATGAAGTTTTTATTTACTCATTAGAAGGTGCTGAGACAAACTTGTGGCTGCCTCAGAGAACCTAATCAAGTAAAAGCAACTTAATAAAAGATTCCCATGAAGGCAAGGAGGTCTCACTACTATCAGGAATGATCACATCTTTAATAAAGAGTTGATGATCTCCACCACTTGTGTCTATATTATAAAATGATATAACATCGAAATATGTCAATAGATGAAATATACTGATGTAAAATAGTTGAATGCAAACATGCTAGCCAAAAAAATATTCAACATCATGAAACTCAACTCAAAAGAAATTTTGCAAGTTTCAAAATAAAAAATGTTTTTCGAATCAACTCAATTATATACAATCTCAGTCAAGTACGTCATATCATGTCACAACCTGGATCTAGGGATTTGGAGTGACATGGTGAATGGGAAATCCAAAGTCCCCAAACAAGCCTCATAGCATCTACTCACACATCATTGGTTCGAAAGCGTACATGAATAATAAGCACATAGTTCTAAGGGACGGGAAAGTAGAACTCACGTTATGGGGATGCCATAGGGATAAGGGATTAACATGAATTCACATAGCACATATCACAAAAGAACTAAAGGGAGGATAAGTATGACTCACTCTATGGGGGTATATCGGGACTTAGCATCTTCCACATTATAGCATGAATCCATAACATAAACTCATAAACAATTCATAATGACATAACCATAACCATAAACGTAATCTCCGAATACAACACTTAGCACATAGACTCGACAAGAGTCTACAAGATGTCCAATAGTGCCTTTAATCATAGGATATGATGGGGGCCAATACATATCCCGGGCTTACCCTCAAAGTAAATAACATAAACGGAAGCAACATAGGTAGAGGGATGGTAGCTTGTCCTTGGAAGATAGGACTCACCACAACAAGTATCTCAAGATCAAATCTAGCCGTCATACGGTGGATGAAGGTAAACTCCAGTCCCTATATGATTAGATTATATAGGCAAAAGTATGCATTAGTACGTTTGAGTGCACTAAGTATGACTTATCAAACCTGCATTCATTGTTAGATGACAAAGGTACATATATAGAAAGAATCATATAATAAGAGAGTAGTATATCAATATGCCATGAGGTACATGATACATGAATGCGAAAATTCTTCATATATATTGAGGATGGGACTGTAACTAACATGAGACTAAGTGGGTTATAACTTGGAACCCCATTGTCTCCCCCACAACGGATAAAAGGTGACCTACTTGCCAAAGGTAGATCCTTAACATTCTTTCCCCTTAGGGCATAAACATACCTATGTTAGGCACATAGTTCAAGAGAAAGGAGTATGGACCCTTGGGGATAACTATATATACATGCTTTTGTAAAAGAGGCATAAGACTTTCAAATCATTTACATGCATTCATATGCTTAAAGGCCAAATCACATTTTTGATAATCATGCATAATAGGCAAAAAGACCAAAACATTCTTCATGAATACTTTTCATGCATAGTGGTGTAAACACCTATAATTGCTCAAAGAGCCACATTCTTAGATATTTATGTGATCGTATTCTTGTCATAACCATAATCTTATCAAAATCATATACATAGACATAATTGGGTCTTGACCCACTTCATAATCTTTATAAAAACCATAGTCATGTATGCATATGCCATGAATGAGATGAGAATGGCATGGGTAATAGACATTCAAACTTAAATCAATAATACATTATGAACTTCAAGTAAAACATAAGTAAAATTCACATTTAAATAATAATATAGGTTGCCCATGCACAAATCAAGCTTTAAAGGGGACATGCACTTTCATAACTTCATAACTTCAATGCATTTCATTATATTAGGGCTTAATTCACTTTAAAATCAACACTAGAACATAGCCCATACATCAATTGAATTTAATAAACCATAATATTTAAAATCCATATTTAAAGTAAACTAAAAATCATGAAAATCACTTGAAAGAGTTTGGGTCTTCTTGGTTGAAAGGGACCAAGAATCAAGCCCACATACCTTAGCTAACCAAGAAGAAATAGGAAGAAATTTGATGAAGAAGAAGATCCTTCCTTATGCTCCAAGCTAATCTCTAATGATTCACCTGAGGAGAGTTTTTTAGATGAGAGAATTTGAATAATTCTAAGTGTAGGAATAAATTTGAATGAGAGAAATAGAGTTTAGGTCATTTGGTCTTAGGATAACATAGGAAGTCTTAAAAGTCCCTTAGGAGAAGCCACAATTACAAAAAAAAATAAAAAATAAAAAAAAACAAAACATTAATGAAGCAAAATAACATGTCTTGACAGGGGTACCGTAAGGAGGTTTTACGGTCCGTACAAGGTTTCAGGGACCATAAAACCCTCTCATAATACCTCACTTAGTCAATTCTCAGAAAACACTACACAGACAAGTTTTACAAAAACAGGCATAACTTCTTGATCTGAACTTGGAATGAGGTGAAACTAGATGAGTTGGCAAGCTAATTCAAAGAGCTTCAATTTGATAGGTTGTGGGTCATCCAGTACTTTTTGTGCTAAGAGATATGACCATTTAAATTTGACCCTTCTATCGATTCTTGTGAAAAACTTAGCCAATGGAATTCCTTTGAACTTGGCTTAATGAAGGAGGCCTATGATGACCCTAAACCACATAAATAAGCTTGAATTGAGGGCTTGAAAGTGAACTTAGCTTGAAATTGAAGATTCCATACTTAAAAAAATTCAACGAAAACACCCAAACAGTTGGTCTCACAGTCCATACCAAGTTATACGGACCATGTACTCTGCCGTACCACTTCACTTAGAAAATTCTTCATGACGAAGTTCCGAGGCGGTGATTCAAATACTTGAAAATTTTCCACTTTGGCACCTAATGGCGGACCTCACAGACCATGAAGCACCGTATAGTCTATGAGAGGGCCGAACCACTTGCCTTAGGCTCAAAATAGTGGAGTCTCAAGCCCAGAGCTACCATACGGTCCACCACATGGTCCGTATGGCTTCACATGGTCTTGTGGAGTCCAAGTGTGGCATGCGTTGGTCTTAAACTCCACACCAAGTCCCTCACACCTCACACAAGGCCAAGTGCCACTCCAAGGAACTCCACACGGTCCGTGTAGCCCTACACTGACATGTAGGCTACCATGGGGCGTCACCTTGGTCTAAAATTTTTCGAAACCAAATTTTCAAACTCCATTAAGGTCGTACAAAGTCCGGGTTGTTACATATCATTTATTATTAAGGAGTTTCTCTAATCTAGAACCATCAACTATTAGCTAGTGATGACACAATGATTGATTTGCCATTGCTACAATCGTCACATACCTTGTTAGTGTAAGGGACGATCAACCTCATTGGATTCACAAATTAATCGAAGTTTTATTTTTAGGACAAGTAAGGAATCACCCAAATTAACAATACTATCCTATCCTACACTGGCTACATAATTGATTGGGTTTGAGTTATTTTATACTTACCCAATTCAATATTACTCCCATACGACTCATTATTCTCATATGCTCAATCAATTAAAATATTCAAATCATCTCATTTAATCTCATGGAACTCTCATCAACTCAATCTTATCACAAGCCATGATGTTCTTTTATTTAAATTTGAATGTTTTAATCACTTTACATCTCATCTAAACTCTTTTCTCAATTCATTTATGATCAAAATTCATTCTCATTTAGACTCAATAAAATATACTCTAGATCAATTAATATCATATTTTGCTCATCGCATGAAAATCAACAATTTTAACTCAAAGTAATGCATAGTAAAATCATGCTTATCAATTCAACTAAGTTTCAGGTGAAGGTAGTCATGAACAATAATTTCAAGAATTTAAAATATGAAATCAACGATAATCTCATCGTATAATTAAATAGAACTCTAAAGACGAAGAATTAACTCAATAAAGAACTCAGAGAAACTAGAACTAAAACTCAAGTCAAACTTAATAAAGAAGGAATTTAGATGTCGGGCATATGAATGAACTCAAACAAACGCTACGAGTAGTCTTACATACTTGGAAGATGAGTATCTTAATCAAAACTTGAAGACTTTGGTTGGAATGCTTGAACTCTAGTTTTTCTCCTCTCCAATCTTTCTCTAAAATAATCTAACTGTTAATGCAATATAAGTACATTGGTTATTGATAAGGGGTTCAATTCAGTCCCAATATGTTGGGATTTTTATTAGTCTAGATTGGGAAAGATGAAAATATTCTTCACTAAAACTTTCTCGAGACCATTTATGGTCCATAGAAGCTTCCACAAGTCATAGAATGCCCTCTCATGGAAACGAGATAGTTTCTAGTTTTCTAATCTTTGAGCCTACGAACACATTGTATGGGTCATAGACCCTTTTAAAGATAGTCCTACATGTTCATTGAAAGAGCATTAAGGCTTTGTTTTTGAGCTTGAAAACAACTAAATCTATCCACGGGTCATGAATGCAAATACGAATGCAAATACGGGTGATAGACCCGACTTGTAAAATGCTGACTGACTTAACTAATAAGGGTTTGCTGGACTCGAAATCATGAAGGCATTTCTACTAATCGTGGAAACCTTTATGATCTATCCTATTTGTTCATGGAAAATGTACTGAGCCTAGGTATCATGACCTCGGCAATAGAAGACCCCATCTACGGTCTGTAAATGATTCTATGGGTTGTAGATACTACTCATAGAGACCAATTTTCTGCAGATTTCTTTCTAGACTTTCCTGGGCTTTCAAAGTTAGAAATGTCATGATCCAAGCATAGGTCCTAGTCATAACACGACCAATGAGGAACCAAGAGGCATTACCTCACTCAAGCCTCTTAGCATTTATTAAGCATTCATAGGTATTAAACATAATGATGCTAAATTAAAAGTGGAGAAAGGGACTAAGGGGCATTAATCTTTTGAGAATAGAAAAGAAACAACATCTCAAGCTAAATACATATTATCCAAGCATATCATTCTGCATAAGGCATAGCGAGGACCTAAACTCAATGATAGTTCCCCTCAAAATACAAAATATATAAAAATGAGATAGAAAGTAAGAGTCTCCAATAAACAACTTAAAATACATAATCGTCTCAAAGATACAAAGCATGAAGAAAAGGGTGAAGTGCCCAAGCTAAGGCCTCACGAAAGCTACTAGTATTGGTCGTCAAAAGCTAGCCAAGTCCCGGTGGAGGAGGTGGAATGTTGGTCCCTACGTGGTGACATCATGTTCCTATGGGGCTATGTTGCTACCTAAGACAACTATGATCTAACTCGGGGCTATACTGATGCCTAAGAAGGCTATGTGTTCCCTATAGGGCTATATTATTACCCAATGAGGCTATGAGTCGCCTATAGGACTATATTTATGCCTATGGAGCTATATTACTGCCTAAGAGGATGATGAGACTACCTGCAGGACTAGGGGGCTACTAGTAGAAGTATTTAGAATGAATTGACACCTTTTGGGCTTATGACATCCTAGGTAGGTGGTCTTGTCTGTTGTTTGTACCTGCCAAGATTACGACACCTATTCATTTAGATTATTGCCTTTCTTAGTTGATACATTATTTTATACTGATGTACTATTGCTTGGGGTATCGTATTCATTCCAACAGATCTCAAAAGATGATTCGATAGACCTTCCCAAAAGCATGATTGACTTCTAGCAGGTTGGTGAGCCCCTTTCTTCCGAAGCTGCTATGTTTTTGAGGTTTGTCGACTTTTGTCATATATATTTTTAGATAAACTAGGATCCTATCCCTCCAAGCTTTACTACTCTTAGAGACTTGCAGACAGTGTATTGGTTGTATAGATCAGTAAATAGCTATGTTGGCTTAGTTGGTTTGTTGAGGTTTGATAGTTGATGTATTGTCTTGATATATATCTGATTTTAGCTTTGTATAGACATCATAGTGGCCTTGATGATCCAAGTAGGACTTGTGTGCTATTTGGTCATTTCTTTATATGAACTATAAGGAGTAAATATTTCCTAAAGAGAGTGTTAACAGGGGCCTTGCCGGCTGATGGCTTATTTTTAGGCCGTGATATATCTATTTGTTTTCTTGATTGTGTGTGGCAACTATGCACTAGTAGAAAAAGGTTCAACACAGTCAGCTCTGGCCTATGTTTTAGCATTAGTTGCCAGTTGTAGCCCTTAAGTTTGGGGTGTGACACTAATAAAGCCATCAAGATCATCAATACTACATATCGATAAACAAGTGCATAGACTTACCCCAAAGGATATCCTAGAAGGTAAGACACGTGCAGTGTCAAATAATAGTTGTTGGCTACTTATTGCATTAATCACGTCTATTTGGACCTGACACCCCCAACCCCCCAACACACCGCACGCGTGAACCCCCTT
>JAPFFP010000070.1:15280868-15310983 GCA_026153255.1 Solanum medicagineum
GCCGAACCACGTAAATTTTGTGTTTCTTGTGTCATTTGTTATTTCGTTTATCTCCGGAATTATCTTGGGCACAACAAGAGAAAGGAGTAGTAGAAACAGTGATTTGCTTCCCAATTATTTCAGACACATGCATATAATTAAAGTACAATTATTTTAGTCTAAACTTCAATCAATTTTGCTTGAAGTTCATGCATATATCAGTACAACTTCAACTATTTTGCCTTGAAATATGTGTGTATTACTTTATTATTGAATATATAACTTATTATTCTATTAATAACTAGTGGTGGTGAGCCCGTGATCACTATGTACATTAAATTTATTGTGACTAATAAAATTTTAATTGTTTTATACTTTTTCCGCCGAATTAATTATTTTTTTAAAGATTAATAGCAAGTTGTTAATCTTTATTTACATTTATATTTACACAAAATTCATTCATGTTGCAGCTCCATACTATTTACTTCTATTTATATTTATATTTATATTTACACAAGAACCAAAAACATCAATTGGTGGGGGCACATCCAAAAACATTTGTACACATTAACGGAATCAATGGCTTGTTCCAAACTGGCTCCTGATTCATAAGAAGAATACATGATAAATTTAGAATGTGTAATTTTTGAACAGTAGTAGCAGAAGAAGAAGTGATGAGATTTGTATTTTATTCCCACCAATATGAACTTCAAAAGGCAATCACAACTCAAAATTCTCAGCTAACTTCATTATAGACTCAAAGACAACACCTAATTGAACTTCCAAAAATGCAGTCTGTACACCAGCTAGAACAATCAACTCCTCAAGAAGACTACATACAAGCTCCTGCTCATCACCAAATGCTCTAAACAAAGTCATTATTAAGCGAAACTTTGGGCCAAATGGGCAGTAAAATATCGCCTATCAAACAAGTTATGTATGAGACTTAATGAGTGGTATCTTATGAGAATGAGAAAGAGAAAGGAGAGGGGGGAATTGAAACAGCAAGGCAAAGAGGAAAATGCAGTATACTTGTTTGTTCCCAATGGACAATATCTTATCTCATTTTTTATTTATCCTTGTGCTTATTGGCAAGTGAATTAGCTTCTCAAATAGCTTTCTCTCACAACAAATTTGGAAAACTAAATTACCAGCAAATCCAGAACATATGTAGAAAGATTCTAAGTTTCTGCATTTGCCTTGACATCCTCTTCTAAATTTGAAAACAGAATATACAAGGAAAAGAAAATACAAAAAACATCTTTTCTATTTTATATTATTTTTTAATAGAAAAATGAATTTTTAACAAAACATTCCATGAATAGTTAAGCCAGAATGATCCAAACAGCATTCTTCCGAGTGAAAATGAATTGAAGAACAAAACTAATGATGGATAATTGAAGAAATGCTCTAAAAATAGAGTGAATCATTTCTTTTTCAAGTCACAATTTTACATTCTAAAGGAAATCCTAAGAGGTTCTATCATTGTACCTGTGTAATGCTCACATGGTGAAACAATTGAATACTCCATCAGATATTGAATATCTATGCTCATATGTAGGAAAGCATCCGGGAACAATTTCTATCCCATCGATGATATGGCAACTTCGGCATAGTAAACTTACTGTAAAAATAGTGTATCGTTTGTTTAACATCTCTTCATGACCTGAACCAGAAAACAGCCTTGAGTATGGGTTTTACTTTGTGTCAAAACTCAAAACCTGCGATCCTACGCTTTTAGAAGCTCTAGTTTCTGCCTAAACATCTACTTAAAAGAGTTTTTGGTAACTGATGTTCTTCTTGTTCTGTACAATATTTTTTAGCTTGTCAAGTGTGTGTTGCCATATCATTATGAGTTTTGCAAAAAAAATGCATATAGATGGTATATCATTATAACGTAACCAACAACATTAAGTAATGGATAACCTATGTTCCGACAATATTCATGCCCTGAGATTTTGTTAGAAAATCAAACAACTTAATTTACTGAGAATAAATAGTA
Source organism: Solanum medicagineum (assembly GCA_026153255.1). Classification (NCBI taxonomy): domain Eukaryota; kingdom Viridiplantae; phylum Streptophyta; class Magnoliopsida; order Solanales; family Solanaceae; genus Solanum; species Solanum medicagineum. The sequence continues at coordinate 15,282,850 of JAPFFP010000070.1, forward strand.
GATCGTTGTGTCGAACAGGATTCGCTTTTCAAGTTAAAGCTAATTTTCTCTTTTTAGTTCTTGTGAAAACAATGTTTACCTACAAGTTGGCTGATATATAGTCATATTACTTGGTTTAATTTCTATGTCTTGTAATATTGGTGTTTACTTGGTTTTGAAAGGTACTGACCTCCTTTTTCTACTACACTGTTCTGGCAATGAAAAAGATTGATACCAACTTGTGAATCAAATGACACTCTCAGAAAAATGCTTAATTATGGTATGTGTGTGTAATGTGGTTGGGATGCATGTGTTCAGGTTTTGCAGAAAACTGAGAAGCAGAAGCTACGATGATTTATTAGTTAAATAATCTACTGTTTAAAGTCCGCCGCAAGTGTTGAGCACCGGCATTTTGTACAGGCTCAAACTCAGACTCAGACTCAAAATCATTTCTAAGTGGGATAACAACACAAATAGGCAGAGCCAAGTTCGTTGAACAATTCTTAAGTCACGGGTTCTCATTGGAGAAACTTTATTGCTCCAGTGGCTAATTAAGTCTATCACAAGTTGGGCCTGGGGTTCAATTATCAAAGAGTTACTTAATGGTGAAAACTTTTCAAAGGAGCAAGCAGTTAGGGATCCTGATAATTAATTTAATTTCAGATAGCTTTTCTATTATACTGCAAATGGGCTCTAAGGTTTTATATTTTGAGCAGGCATTTTGGCAGACACCACAAAAATTTTTCAGACGAAGATTTTCATGGTCAAGCCTTGCACACAGAAGTTGAAATGTGATGTTAAGGTAAGCACATATGCCATGGGAGATGCAGCTAAGTACAAGAACTTCTGTGGTCGTCCAGCCTACATAACCTGATGAAGTTATTGGGAAAATTACTGAACAATTAACTACCATTAATCTAAAGTGTTGTCAACGTGGGAAATGATACTTATATGAAGGTTCAATACTTGCAGATGAATTTTCTAACTCATAGAATGATGCGACATACCGTACAACATGACTCAATTTTGCGTAAATGTAAATATACATAGAGATAAATAATTTGCTATTAGTTACTTTCCCAAAAAACTTAGCTCGACCAAAAAAATATAAAACAACATAAACTTAAAGGAATATTTATCAGAGATGTTAGAAATACAACTAAGTAGAGCAAGAGAAGCAACACCTACCAATGACTTCCTGATTGCTCTGGGACATCTCATAATTTACAGCCTTGTAGAATCGGAGCCTGTCTCTTAACCTTGAAATCTCCTATTTTTTTGATTCATCAATTGATTCTGCAGCTACTCCAGCTTCTGCACGAGCTTGACGCCTTGATTTCTTGTTGCTTCAGCAACAAATATTGGGACAACTACTTCTTGATAGAGCTCCTCAATTGAAGCATTATCAAGCTTCATATCACTAATGACATCTGAAGGAGAGGGAAGTGTTAACCCTGCCTCAAATAGAACAACACTGATATTCTGCCACTGACATCGCATTATATTAAGAGCATCCATCCTCTGCGGTTTCTCAAGAATTTGAAGAAACAAAGCAAAAAGAAGTATACTAAATCATAACTAAATGAAGAAAGCAAAGCATCACAACTCACACGGAGAAGCGAAGATGACGAAAACCAATAGGAGTACGGCAATGAAGACCAAGTAATCGCCTAGAGCTAAATTTCGTTAGAGCTGATTGGAAAAAGTTGAGCTTGTGCAAATATATTATCACAATTGCATGTTGATACCCTCACTTCTATTTAAATTTGCTGCAATGGCTGCATCACGAATCAATAACACTTCATTCAGGTCATCCAAATTCATTAATTATGTTGATATACGTCCAATGATAACTCCCCTTTTATCGTAAAATTTTATAGGAAATCTCCTCACTGTGACTTCCACATCAGCAAATCACGATTAGAAGATGAAGTTGCAAAGATTCGTTTGTGAATTTAGAAAGGAATTCGAGCTAGTTTTCAAGAAAGACCTTGTTCAGCATACTACTCAAAATCATGGAAACACCATCCGCGATGGATGAATATGATACTTATTGCAATATACAAAATGTGAAGTATAACTGTTAAACCGGTTAGTCTTTCTGGATGTGTGATGTCCTTTTCCTTCATATGCTCTAGGAATTAGCAGAATACATAAAATATGAGTTCCACTACTTATTTTATTTATACCAGCTCACTCCAATGCTATCTCGCAAGTTAAGTTTGAGCCTCAGCGGGGTTACTCTTTAGCTACAGCTTCGTATGATATGACCGCTAAGGTATAACTTTTAGTCTCTCATGATAGTGTTGCTTCCTGGAGCCGTTTGCATTGCTTGTTTTTATGTCTTAAACTCTTAAACTTATATTTAAGCGGAGTTCAAGGACATTCCTGCTCCACGAGTGCGGATAGCAAGAACTTCGCATTTGCAGCACAGTGTCCGCGTTCGCAGAGAACCAATGTTACCAGACATAATTTCCTGAATTTCAGAAGCATTTTGTCGAACACATAATAGGCACACATTTTGAGCTCTATTTTGACAAGATAATCATCCCGAAATTATTCCCAACAACTCAAGATAGTTCTCCAAATAACACTCAACAATTTAGCTGCAAATTATCCAATCAATTTTCACAGTTTAAGCACAAAATTTGACTCCTAACAAGCATAGAGGTAGGACACTATAGTCCCACAAATTTCATGGCAAGAACTCAACAATGGAGAAGGCTGGCAAGAACCCAATAATTATAACAATTTCGCATCACCATTTCAGTAAGCTTAGAAATCATCAAATCATGAATCAAAAGAATATATTTTTTATAGGATAATCTCAGATTCAACAAAACAACTGAAAAATTAGTACCAAAAAGGGTACAGAGATGAGCAGATGGAAAACAGATATCGCGAGGAAGATCAAATATATCGGCGTTTTCCTTTTGTGATATAGCGCATAGCCAAATTCTGAGAGAGTCGATTTCCTTTATAGGAAATATGAGCTTCTTTATCTACTGAAGCTCTAATTACTTCCAAATCATTATGTAACCACAGACCAGGTTGAAATAAGCAGTCGTGTTGAGCCCCATTGAATAGATTAAATGCAGGAGTTCAAGTTTTTGATTCAGGAGTACCCAAAATATCAAATACCGATAATACCTCTGGTTAAGAGAAGGGCTGTTTTGGCCATTAAAGAACCAGGCCACCTTGAAAGCTTTGAAGTGCAAACTCAACAATGCAGGAAACTAAGAACATTAATAAAATGTCCCTATAACCCAAGGCTATCCCTTCTATTTATATCTGCATGAACACCAGGAAAAAATGATATAGACATGAAGTTCAATTATACAAGCATGAGTATTGGCTTAAAATGAATTATTAGAATAGAAGAAGCCGCCCAACAACATACAAGGTGATCATGGTTCTATTTGAGTTGAATTTTGGTTCAAATTAATTTGTCAAATATGATTCACATTCATCGCTTTGGTCCTCCAACCCCACCCCCTACCCCCAAGTTTTGAGAAATCTAATGGTGCTTCTCTTTCAATTTTTTCGCAACAATATAATTAAAAAAGAAATTTTCATCTTTTTTCACTTTATAATTTGTTATTAATTTTCTTGGATTATTGATTTAAAATCTATAAGCTTTAATCAAATAAAGAAAATTTAGTAGAAATATCATTAAAAATATAGGTAAATTGTATAATTATTTTTTTGTGTAAATGAGTTTGAATTCATGACTTTCTTTTTGAAGATGAGCTTAAGGAGTAAAGTTCATTAGCATATTAGAGATAATTAAAATTTTCATGAAAAAAATGTACAAAGTATTAACGCTATTTATAAAAGTTAATATACTGTACATATATAACTATGAAATTTGTGTATATAAGTTATCACTTTGGTTCGATTTTTTCTTTAGTTTGTCTTTGATAAATCATACTAAATATTATCATTTTTAAAAATTTAAATATCAATCAAAATAAAATCAAATAATATTGATTTATTTAATTGGTTTGATTCGATTTATATCTAGATAAATTTAATCGATCCATGATCCTTCTTGACAAAAAGGATGACTATTTTAGGCCTATTCTCCTTCCACGTGAATCTGATTTTTTTATTTCAAAAATATGGTTTATACTACTAGCAAAATCACTAAGAGCTTGTTTGACTTAGTTTTTAAAAAATAATTTTTAATAAGTACTTTAGAAGCACTTTAGTGTTGAAATTTATTTGAAAAATAAGCTGTTTGGATAAAAGTGCTGCTGAAAAAAAAGTTGTTGATGTATTTGGCATATAAGTGCTATTAAGTACCTTTTTAATTAAAAACGTCTGAAATATCCTTCAAACTGTTAACATTATAAAAAGTGATTAATTTAAGATTTTTCTGTCTAAACAAATAAAATAAATTTATATTTTAATTCAATATCAATATAAACTTATTATTTGAGTAAATTTTATATACACAAGTTAAAGATGAAATTTTTGCAATATCCAATTTTATAAACAAGAAGAAAAATTGGATTAGTAACAATTTTGCAGTAAAAACTAATGAAAAAAATTAAAAAAACTTGTAAAACTTACATTAATGGTAATGAAAAAGAGAACCCAAGCTTTGTAGCACGGCGAGAAAAGTGTTGGGTTGTGATTTGAATTGAAATAATGAGAAGGGAGAGAGTAGTTTGAATAAAAACATAATTGTTTTTGGTCAAACTATAACAACTTTTAAGCTAAAAAATAAAAGTTTGAGAGGATTTTAAGCAAATTTTAATTTTTTTTAATTTGTTTTGAAAATCATCAAATACGTTTACCAATTTTTAAGCTTAGTAAAACAGATTCTAAGTTGACTATTATATTTGAAACATACAATTGAATTTGCACTAAAAGAAAAATATTTAAAAATAGAAAATTACATAATATCATAGATTAAATCTCATATACAAACCACTACATACTTTTTTTCTTTTAGTTGTAGAATCCCATGAGTGAAAGTCATGAACTGTCATAATAACTTGCCGAAGATTAATTTGCTGGAAAAAGATAACCCATTTCATAGTTTTGAACCTAATTTCTCACAACATTGGAATGACAACACTTGGGAATTTCCTACTACGCAAAAATTTAAGAACCAAATAAAACTATTTAAACATCTCCTATACCAATTTCCCCCACAATTCATCAGTAAATTGAAAATCAAAACCTCCTCCTGTTATATCAAACCTCCACATTGGCTTTTTGAGCCAAAGGAATAGCAGCAATTGCATTGTCACCCGCACCCACAGTTCCAGGCAACTTCCTCTTGGGCTTAGCCTCTTGCAACATAGATATAACATCCCTCATCGATGGCCTGTCCGCCGGGTTACGACTAGTGCACAGCAATGCCACCCTCAGCAACAACATCATTTCCTCCCTCACCGAAAGACATGAAGCGCCAGCATTTTTATCCAACACGTCATTTATACCGTTTTTGGTCTTGATCTTGGACTTGACCCAATCCACAATGCTATTTCCATCGCCAAATTCGGGTTCCACTGATCTTTTCCCAGATAAAATTTCCAGTAATACAACCCCGTAGCTGTAGATGTCACTCTTCTCATCAACTTGCAATGTGTATGCATATTCTGCATCCACAAACATATTTAGTACAATAGCTATAATATATCAAATCTATAAAAATGAAAACATAACAACATTTCTGCATATTTTAATTTGTTATCATAACATTTTGTCTGTTAGTGCCCACAATGGTTGACTTCAAGCATTAAAGTCAAGGAACGTAGTGCTGGTACTAATAAATCACAGTTAAGTAACTTAGACAAAATCTTGGTGGGTCCAAAGAATTAACAGAAAGTGAAAAATAAAAGCTTAAAGGCTAATGGAGAGCTATTCACGCGCAACTAGTGCGCCATACCCTCTTAAGCACCACAAAGTCATGGCCAAAAACTGCAAAAACAGAGAAGACGACGCAGAACGAAGAAACATAAAGTAAAAGACATATTTATGTTAAATTTGCACCAATTGTGACAAAGAAGTATGAGAAAAGAAATACTTGATGACCCTTTATTTTAAAAAATCTATATTACCTCGTTCCCCGCACCAAAACTATAATAATCCCACCCTTCCCTTTTTATATGTCATCCTGTATGGTCCTTAATATATATCATTTTATAATACTAATGCATAAATTACACTCTTTTTCCTCTTTTATCCTTGATAATTTAAATACTCTTTGATCTAACTAAAAGAACTAAAAAGACAATAAGAACAAAATAATAAATTCACCTTTTTACAAGGCGCCAGGTAAAAGGAAAGTATTACATTTTGGCGCTCAAATTCAAAAAATGAATTAGTGCCTTCAAGATCTGGTTATTATTAAAAGAAGATTCCACTAGGATGAAGCAGTTGAGGCATTTGACAATTGTGTGGGCAAATAGAATTTAAAAATGATAGTGGGCCAAAAAAATAGAAACAAGATATATCATGCTTTCACTCAAAAATGCATAATGTTACTGACATGACACCACGTCTAGCACGCAAGTGACCCCTTTTTGCGAACTAAACCGATCTGAACAAAATAGTAGTTTTGGATCCAAAAACAATCATGTAATTCCATCGAGGAAACAGACAAATATTCCTGCCATTAATAATTCAAATATTTTCTTTTCTTTCGTTAAATCAGAAGTAGTAACGTACCAGGTGCAATGTAGCCATAAGATCCAGCAATCACAGACATAGATTCATCACACTGAATCAACTTGGCAACACCAAAATCAGCCACTCTAGCCTCCAATTCACCGTCCAGAAGAATATTGCTAGGCTTGAGATCACGATGAACAATGACTGGATCACAATCATGATGAAGATAACAAATTCCATGCGCCACCCCAAGTGCAATTTTGTACCTAGTAAGCCAATCAGCCACCAAATTAGCATCCTTATTCTTACCATGCAACAGATCATCCAGGCTACCGTTAGGCATGTACTCATACAGCAACATCGTGCACTCGTTATTGCTGCAACAGCCCAACAAGCGCACGATGTTCCTGTGCCTCACATTGCCTAACACATCAACCTCAGCTAAATCGCCTCGCCTTTTCCTGCTCGTCTCCTTGTGTTTTCCCCATAGCTTCTTCACCGCTATGGTCTCGCCGCTTGGCATCTCTGCCTTGTACACTGTCCCTGTTGAACCCATTCCAAGGATCTTATCTGTCATTGTCAAACACTCAAGCACATCATCTGCCGTGAAGTTTAACCGTTGAAATGCGGTTAACTTCCACGGACCAACTTCCCTTTCTACTGAAAATCGCCGGCTGTAATTTGCATGGAAACACCGGCTGCCGGCGATGAGGACGAACAATCCAATTCCAAATGCTGCCGCCATAATCCAGACAACTGCGCCAGCGGTCTTTTTCGGCTGTGGCTTGATTTCAACAGCTCCAGCAGCGAGTCCATCGGTCGCGCAAGGCTTATGAATAACAGTACCACAGAGGCCTTCGTTTCCGATAAAGGAAGAGGAATGTAGGCTCGAGAATATTGAGCCAGAAGAAGGCACTGGACCAGTGAGCTGATTGTAGGATACATTGAAGTTTTCTATGGTACTGGAATTGGCGAAATTTGCAGGAATTGTTCCAGTGAGAAAGTTGTGAGACAAATCAACCTCTGTTAAAGAAGGAATTGCAGATATTTCCCAAGGAATGATTCCGGTGAGAGAATTTCGTCGGAAATTCACGCAAATGAGCTTCTCACAATGTTCAACATCCCATGGAATGCTTCCTGTGAGATTATTTCCTTCCAGTTCGATTTTGTAGAAAGCTCGACACCCTTTGAAATTGGGAATTTTCCCAGTAAGGCCACTGTAACTAGCTGAAAAAATCTGTAGAGATGGTGAACTCCAGATACTATTCGGTAATTCACTGTTGAATGAATTCTCTGATATGTTCAAATACTCTAATTTCGCGGCATTCACAATATCTTTTGGAATTGGACCAGAGAAATTGTTTTTGCTCAAGTCCAAGTAAGCTAAATTCGGCAAAAAACCAAAGCCTAATGGTATTGACCCGTTGAGCCTGTTGTTTTGAATTCGAAACCTTAACAATGCAGTGCAATTTGCTAAGGAAGAAGGGAGCTCACCAACAAACTGATTTGAAAACAGGATGAGTTTAACTAAGCTATTGCTGAAACAAAGATTCGGTGGAATGGGACCTGAGAGAGAATTTGAAGAGACATCAAGCTTTTGTAGCTTTGCGTTTGATCCCAACTTCTGTGGTAAAATCCCAGTGAGCGAGTTATTCCATAGAGCCAACCATTCAAGATTAGGAAGCTCACCAATGCCCTGTGGGATTTCACCTGTTAAGTTATTGTTCATCAAATTCAAGACTGTGAGTTCCTTGAATCCTGAAAACTCTTCTGGGATTGTTCCTGAGAGATGGTTGTCGGACAAATCCAACGATTTTAAGGATGTCAATTTGGCATAAGACGGCGGTATTGTACCAAAAAAGTGGTTCTTGAAAAGAAACAGAGTTTCAAGGTTTGTCAAGTTGCCTAGCCCAACAGGGAGATTACCAGAGAGGTTGGCTACGGAGATATCAAGATACTTTAAGTTTGACAAAGAAGAAAATTCATCAGGGACAGCTCCAGAAAAATTCTGGTAACCAATTTCTATATGTTCAAGTTGTTTCAAAAAACCCAACTCCGCCAAAACAGGACCATTCAATAAATTCCCAGCCAGGTGTAAAAATTTCAGTTTTGCTAAGCCACCGTAACTTTTTGGAATTTCACCCTTGAAATAGTTTCCCCCAAGGTTAAGGTACTCAAGATTTGGGAGCTGAGCAACTTCTTCCGGCAAAGGACCGATAAAATCATTACTATAGGCATTTAATTGTGCTAGAGACTTGAGTCTTGAGAGACCAGGGGGAAACGTCGAATTAAAGAAGTTGTGACTAATATCAAGGGACTTGAGAAAAGGGAATTCGTAAATGACTGTTTGCAGAGGACCCTCCAAAGCATTTCCACTCAAATTCAGGTGGTGAAGGTGTACCAAGTTTCTGATATCTTCTGGAATTGTACCAGAAAGATTGCGGTTGGAGAGATCAAGAGAGGTGATTTGGTTGGTTTTCTTGTCACATTTGATGCCAGACCATGAGCACCAAATATGAGAACCGGGCCTAGCAAAGGCGAGGGTAGGATCCCAGTCATCGAATGTGTTGTGGTGATCATGTAAAGAGGATTTTAAAGTCAAAAGGGATATAAGTTGTAGAGGAAGATTGTTAGAGGAGAAAGCAAGTGGAATTCTTGTAAGGAAGAAGACAAGTGTAGTAAGAAAGAGAGGAAAGGAGTGTTTCATGGTGATGGTCTATGGTGGAAATGGTTGAGAAATGGGGTATGTAAAGAGAGGGTTTGATTGTTATGAAATGCTTTTTAGGAGTGCTGGAAACAGAAGGTGTTTCATGATGACTAGTTTGTTTGGTGTGAAGAGAGAGAAAATTGCAAAATATTTGTACTCTTCTTTTTAGTTTCTGTTTTTGTAACTTCCATACTTGTACTCACACTATTTGATAACGATACCTTTTGCTTTACTTCCCTTGTTTCTCTCTCTTTCCTCCACTTTTTCTGCTCTCTTACAAATTATTTCTTATTTTCTTAGATTTCATTCCTCTTCTCTTTTAATTTTTTTCCCCACCACTTTTGCATCATTCCTTGTACCTTTATCTTTAGCCAACCAAAAAAATTATTTATTTGTATAATATAATTTGGGTAGTTAGTTTTTTTGATATTTTAGTCTATTAATTTTATTTCAAAATAAATGAATTGTTGATTCATTTCACACTATTTAATTATATTTTTTCATTTTGACCACTCATTTAATATTTCTCATACAAAACTCAATTATCTTCGTTTATATAATCAAGAACTATTAATTAGAAATAAGTTAGTAAAAATATTATACGTATATTTAGATATGTGTAAATTGAAAATATTACTTCCCCCGTCTCGTCATGACTTTCAAAAGTTTACAAAAATATTACTTTTAAGTTATCATTTTTTGTATTAAATTAAAATAACTAAAAAAATAATTGGGGTGAATAGTGATTTTTTAAACGATGGATTAGTACAGGGGCAGGATCCAAGAAAGTTTATTTTCGATTTTCCCACTTCCCCACATTATGCCTTTAATCTTTTTTGTTTTTTCCCTCTTTGCAATTCTTGTTTCTTCAATTTTACGTGATATTGGGGCATGCTAGAAGGACCACACGCATATATCTTTAACTGGAAAAATCCTTCAAAATGTTAATTTAATTGTCAGGTGCCTCTAATATTATTCATGATTACCAACCATTTATCTTTCCATGTGTTCAATGGCGACAAGTATACATACAAACAAATCTATAATGTTCCATTATTGAAATCTATTATCCTCCTCTTAAAGCCAAAGCAAAGAAGGTGAGACAACAATATTAGATTTACTCCTATGTGAACAATTATGGCCTTTTCAAAGATACAGTACATTGGGATTCATTAAAATCTGTTAAGTTTACTAGAGGACTGTTTTTAACATTTAATATTGTTACTTTCGAGTGGGAATTTTTCATTGTACCGAGGTTGAAATTCCAAGTCCGGAAAATGTACTACAAAATATATACCGTAAAGATAATCAAATATGATAGTAAAAGAGAATGAAGAAATATTAATTAAAAATTTTAACATATAATCACTCAATTAATATTCTAGATATATTTGTCACAAATTATTTATCTATTTTCTTTAAAATATAAATATTAGAAAATTTCAACGGAAAAAAACTCTTTCAATTTTAATCTAAATATTAATGGATAAGGCACATAAAGATTGCACTATATAAAGATAATCAAATTTCGTGAATTAAAATATGATAGTAAAAGAGAATGAAGAAAAAATAAATTTATTTTTAACATATAATCACTCAATTAGTATTCTACATATATTTATCTATTTGATTCTTGAGAAATATGTGGAGTCAAAAAATAAGCGGGATGCATTTAATTCCTGCTTTTTCACTCTTCCAAACGCTTAAATTGGTATCATTAATGTTTTGTAAGAATAAAGCTTCACTAAACATAATGATTCTCAGTGTCTTTTCCCTATTACCATACTACGAAATGCAGAATCTGTATACTTTTTGCTGATACGTAACTTAATTGTAGTATTTTTATCGTTACCTACCATTCTACTTTTTCTTTACTCATACTATTCAATCATCTTTTTACCCACCTCTTTCTTAACAACTTAAACGGAAAGGGATAAAATCATAAAATATACCTCTAACCTCAATCTATTGTAATTTGTAATTTATTATTATAAAATCGAAAACAGTGGCGCTATGTTTTTAAACATAGGGGTCAGGCTGCGTACATCTGACCCCTCCTTACCTCGCGATTGGCGGGAACCTTTGATGCATTGGGGTAATGTTGTTGTATATTATTATTATAAAAATAAAATTCATTAAATTGGACTTCAAATTCATGGCAAGGACCATTCTATTGATTTTTGTTTTTGTTAAAATGTATAATAACACTTCTACTACCTTGATCAGTTTGAAGTAAATTTTAACTTTAATTCTAATAATTTTTCAAGCTTATATTTCATTTTTTATTATAAGAAAATTTTAACTTTAATTCTACTAATATTTAGTAAACATATTTAATTTTTAATTAGTTGAAATGTTTTTTAATCCCTTTATAGAGAAGGTATGTTATATTAAAACTATATTATTTGGACTATATATAGAGTAACAATGCAAGCGGAATATGCTACATGAATGATTAAATAGTTGATTGACTAATAATTAGAATGAATATGTGAAATATTCACAAGCAAATAAATAAATAAATAAAAATGCACCTTTTAATTAGTTAAATATGCATAGTAAAATATTATAAGAACAAAAATCAAAATTTATTAATAATCAATTATCTGTAGTTTTGATCGAAGGAAGAGTTTTCGCCAAATAACCAATTACTATCTCTCTTTTTCTATTATTCTATATTCGATATCTATTTCAAAATTTCATTAATTCAAATCTTCACATGAAACGTGAAAGTAGACATACCAAAAGGATGACTCATGATGGATTAGCAGAATAAAGTCATAGGTTCAAACAGACACCAAATTGTCTTATTCATATTCATGTGAGAGGAGGAGAAGCAGTTGTGACAACATACGATCTTCATGCCATGATAATTAAAGTTAAATGTGGTATTATGTGTGTGACAATTTTTTTATAAAAAGTGTAACAAACAAACAAACATAACTTAACAAGGAAAACGGTTACTTCTTAGCTTACAAACAAAAAAGAATAAAAGCAAAAAAGAGATAACAGTTCCCTACTAGAAATGTGTATTGGCGTCACTATCCGCTGCTCCAAACTCAATACAATTATTTCTATTATTGCTTCATCGACATCTATGGGACAAAAGGAGTATAATTTGGCTCTTTTCAGCCCGACTCATCAACATTACAAAAGAAAAGAGGGTAAATTGCATTGGAGGTCACTTGAGCATACATTTGGATAAAAATCCTCTTTTAATCACATAAATCTTATTCCCATTTTAATTGTTATAATTTCAAATTATGTAGTTTTGGCAAACACTTTAAGAAATATTTTTCATCATATTTATATGAAAAAAGTTGCAATCAATACTATTATTCTTATAGTCTTTGAATATCTAAATTTTTATTTTAATTAATTTAGTTTAATTTGATTTAAAAATTAATCAAATTTAACTTTCAAAAAATATAAAATAACAACTAAAATAGGACGGAAGAAGTCTTAATTATACTTGCATTTACTTAAAAATCACTTTGCCTCCAAGACATACAAATCTATTGAAAAAGCATAAAACAAATTTAAATTGCATGGTCCATCAACTTTTGTAGGAAATAGACCGTAGTCTCAAGCTTATTCCCAAGGACCTATAACTTGACGTACTTTCGACGGCGCAACATTCCTCGGCGCTTTTGTACTAGCCTATGTCGCTAGTTTCTTAATTAATATTGTTTAGCCAAACCTGAAAGAGATTTTACCTTGTAACATTCTTTTTGGAATCATGGATCGCCATGTGAATCAACTCAATTCAATGTTATCCGATTCGTAAGTTATCAATAAATTTGATTTTCAAATTAAAATAATACAACAGTTAAAAGTTATAATTGTCCAACCTTATCCTTTAGGATAAGATTGGACAATTGCTGTTCAACTCCTTTTCTAGGCGAGAGAGAAAATATATATTTAATTGTCCAACCACTCTTCTATTTCAAGGAGGACATGTAATCTTCTAAAAGGAGTGGGAGTAAGAGTTTTTTTTTTTTTTTCTTTTTTTGAGAGTTACGTCAAAAACAAAAAGAAAAGTCCATAACAGTAAGAAAAGAAAATTGAAAATTATAAAGAAGGATTTTGATCCTAATTTTCTATGTTCATCAATCCACACAAAAGACACTTAGTTTGTAGAATCAATTCGGATTTACTAGTGAAAATGGAAGAAGATTTGTGGCAAAATTCACTTAGTGACAATAATAATCGTTACGAATCGAAAAGGTACATGACCCATTATTCTTGCTCCATTATTTTTCCAACAAATGGTATCCGAGCCAAGTTATATAATTTGATTGTTCCATGTTAAATGTCATGAAATCATCAAATTACGTGTTTAAGATGAAATTTTGTTGATTGGTGATGTTTTGACAAATTTTACATAAAGTAGATTCTGTTTAGGTCTGTTTTGACCATAGCATGTTATTTCTTTGGGCCTAAAACTTTGATATTCATTATATACTCATTTGGAGTTTTCTGAAAACATATGATAATAGAAAAATAGATTAAAAACGAGTGAGATATGAATTTTTAAAGATTAGTTGTTTTTTGTTGTATTTGGACGAAAATCTATTTTTGTTTATTATTTTTCAAAATTTACTTGTCAAAATTATAACCCGAGACATATATTGTCATATTCTACTCACTTTGGGAATTCTTAAAACACATTATGGAGGCTAGATTAATGTGATAGGAGTACCTATGTTCTTCATTATTTTACTTTATTTTTGATAGTTTACTTGTTGATTACTATGTTATTGTATACTCACTCCTTACTTCTATACCTGTGTATGTTGTGAGCCTGGATCATATTGATTGCTTTCTTCCATCATTCACAGTCTGAGGATTTTCATGGAAACTTGAGAAGTAGTTGTTTGTCATCTCAACAAACCCTTGTGTTCCTTCTTTATTTTCTTATTCTATTTGAGACATAAAGAGGTTGTGAAAACCCTAAATATCCAACAAAATTTTGCAAACATCCCTTTATTTACATCATGAATGGATCTGAATCCCAAGCCACCTTCTTCATTAGGGTAACACAACTCATTCCAGGCCCCCTACACCCTTAATAGTGCTTCAAAAGAACTTGGCAAGGAGTTGATAGATTTTCTCTATAACCTTTTCTGGAGGAGTGATAAGAGATAACAAATACTCCCTCTGTCCCATTTTATGTGACACCTTTTTTTTTTTGGTTCGTCCCAAAAAGAATGTCATCTTACTCTAATTTGAAACAATTTAACCTAAAAATTCCCCTTTTACCCGTTATGAAATGATTCTCAACCACATAAACATTTCAGAATGATTTTAGACCACAAATTTCAAAACTCTTACTTTTATTTCTTAAACATCGTGCCAAGTCAAAGGGTGCCACATAAAATGAGACGGGGGAGTATATAGGAATAGACTGCAACACATTATTGATCAAAATTTGCTTACCTCCAAATGACAACAATATGTTATGCCATGATAGAATTCTCCTTGACATTTCTAACAATGTCTTCAAAGTAGTTTGATTTTCCTCTTTCACAATATACTGAGCAGCACAAATATGCAAAGGAAAAATTATCCTACTTGGTTCTAGTCAATCTTCTCAACCTAATAGCTACACATAAGGGAGTATTATCATGAAGATATAAATACTTTTTTTTTTTAAATTTTCTTACCTGAACCCTGCTTATAATCTCTGAGGACCTTCATCATTTTTATCGCTGATCCTTTTTCCCCTGAGCAGAATAATGATTTATGCTAGGACTTTATTTTGAAAGACAATATCCCTTAAAACCTTCATCATCATTAAGTTTATTCGGAAGTCATAAGTAGTAGAGATTTCAATGGTTTAAAATTCAGATAGATCAAATTGGGATTTTATCATGATCCTGGAGATGAGAAGTCCATAGGCAAACTAGTGGAAGGGTTAGAATCCTCGAAACTTTCAAGAATATGTTCATGAATCCATATACCCCAATTTATATGTTATTCTTTCAGAAGACAGTTCAGTATGAACACATCACTAATGGTGATGTTGTTAAGTGAGCCTTTCCTAAGCACCAAAGTGGTTGCAATAATATGCGCCAAGATCCTATTTGAAACATAATAATAGGGGACCAAAATCAGATAGGTCTAAATTATCTTCTGCAATGACGATCTTTACTGCTTCCAGGGAGACCTCAAAATCATTAGGCCAGGTTTCATTAATATAGGGGACATCCCCTGAGAACTTAGAACCAAAAATGTCCTTAAAGATATGTTCATTAATCACGATGTGAATTCTCAGAACAAGAGTCTCTAGATCTTCTCAATCTTCAGATAATCAAAAATTAGCATACATGTTCCTCATAATGTTTGAGTCCACAGAGTCTCAAAAGTAGAGAGTGCTTGTAGGCTCGAGGGAAGATACTGACTCGATAGTGAGAGTCTTCTAGTTGCTCTATGTTTACTATGCGATTAGGAACTACAAGGCATTTTTTGAAGAATTCATATCTCTGTCTTCATTTCCCACAAAATTTACATGTTATTTGCACAAGGGTTTAGAGGGACAAGATGGGGCTTTCTAGAATTTTCTTTTCTTTTAGGAGAAGGAGGGTATCTTAACAAATACAACTTTGCCAACAAAAAATAAATTATGCAAAACAACAGATGTAGCTATTATATTTATCGAAATAGCAATACTTTAAAAAAAAATACGATACATAGCAAGAGGTTGAGTTTAACATAAAATATATCTATACACAAATCTCTTTATTCCAAGCCTGAAATACATATGTATATCATGAAACACAATCATATACACGATGGTTGATACATAGTATTCCATTTCATCATAAAATCAACTCTTACAACATTTCATATTTCGTAATTTAGGTGGTGGGCCATAATGAAGTGGGCCCTAGGTTTGTCTCCCTCATAGCCATCAGGCCCATTTTGCTTTTGCAAATGATTGCTATGTTGTTCCCTTAAAACGTGACTGCCAAAAACTCTTCCCTCCATACTATCATGCCGCTCTCTTTTCGGTGGTTTTATCCTTATATTTATACTCTATCCCTCCTTTTTTTTTTTTAAACTTAATTTTAGAAAATATATATTTTTTTCTATCTATTAATTATTCCGCATATTAAAAATAATTATTAATAAGAGATATCGATACTACACATGTAAATACTAAATATTCGTCATATATAATCTATCTATTAAACATGTTTTATTACGCATTTGAATTCAGATTTGCTTTAATTAAATATTTCAAATTTGTAATTAAATATATTAATTAGATATTTTTATTAAAGTTTAGATTTCTTGTGTATATTTTCATTCATCTTTTATGCAGTTAAATTGGTGGTATGAAATATGTCATTTTTTTTAATTGTACATATTCACCTCATTAATTTTAAGCATTTTCTATTTGAGGTTGACAAGTACTATCATTAAAGTAGATGCTATATTTTACGAGCAGAAATTTTTCAAAATGTGAATCAAAAGCATCGAACATTTTATAAGAATTGAGGTGTTTAATTGACATAAGATTTATAGTTCGAATGTTTAAATAAAATATCTTATTAATATTGACAGATTGACTATATGTTAAGCCTTGAAGAAAATTAAAGAGTTAATTTTCTAAACGATCAATGGAGCAAAGTTATTTTATTTGTTTTATATCAGTAAAATCGCATAATGAATTAAATACCTTGGTTGGTATATTAAGTTTATTATATTTCAGGTGTGATCCAACTAGTAGTCTTGCAGGCAACTTTAATGTTAAAAATTTGAAATGGCAATAAAAAAATTCAATTGAAACCTTAATTCATATTTCGGCGATACATAATCTTCTAATATATAATATATAATATACAAATGGAGTGATTTTATTGATATAAAATAACATAATATTATTTTGAATGCCCAGTTAGAAATTAATCTTATATGTGATTATAATTATTTGCAGTCAAATTATTTATTTTAATGCTCGTAAATTCATATTTAACGAGACTAGAGCTCGAGACGTGTGATTATAGATGAAAAAAATGTCTAATTGGAAGTAGTTACGATTCCAGAATATTCTTTATTTGCTGTTGCTATATTCTTTTTTCCTTCTTGGGAAATACGCTAATACCTGTTGAAAATGCACGTGTAGTGTAAATTGGGTTATTTGTCCTGAATTAGATAAATATCTCCCAAACACCAGCCTTACATATGCTTCTTTATGATCAAATTAAATCGCAACTTGACAATTACTTTTCATTTGGGGAGTGGATTAGAATTATGCAAGCATACGACCCTTCATTTTAGAGTGTCAAGAGTAATTTCGCTCTGCATCAAGAATTGAATGGGAAATTATTTAATCATTTTGGTAAATATAATTTGGTGCAACACGAGATGTAGATAAATATTTATAAAAAAACGATGGAGAAAACCTTTATATATCAATTTTTCACTCAAAAAAACTGACAAACATTCTTCAATTTTAATTGAGTTAGTCTGTCAATTTCTGCAAACCAAACATCAAGAGTCGACTTCATCAATTTTGAATTGATTTTAAGAAAAAAACAAGATCTTCCATCAGCTTTAGCCTTCGATTTTAAGCATTTTTTCAGTAGTAATCAATCAAATAGAGTAGAATGCTTTTATAGTTTTGTAATAATTTTAATAAGTACATGCATATTTATAGTTATGTATACAATTTGTTTAAATGGTCCACTAAAATTTGTTGGGATTGTCAACTTAATTATCGTAGATATAATTACACCTCTACAACTATTAAAATGCCTGAAACTGAGATTAACATTACCTACACAGGAGGGAATGTAAAATGTAGTACAATTAACCTTTTAACACAGAAAATAATTATAGGATGAAAAGGAAAAGAGTAAAAGTTCCTTTGTTTTAGTAATAACACAAACTAAACTTTCTCTTTCCCACAAAACATGGGGAACAAACAAAGAGTATTCAAATATAGCTGTAGATGTAACGTTGTGTCCAATTTATGTTAGCCATGACAGTCTATTTTTCTTTTTTCTTACGCTAATCAAAATTGGTATGTTTGCAATTTTTTTGTGAGTATGGTATTGTGAACAATCCAAACAACATTTTGCATAAAGAAAAAGGTGTAGATTGGGGTAACAATTCAAATCTTTTCGTGTAAAAATTTTATCAACAAGATTCAAATGTGAGAACTCCACCACTGCTCACTCACAGCAAATCGAGCTAGGAAGGGTTTCCTTATTCCTTGACAGCTTCTGTTTACCTAAAGAAATGTTAGAAAAGTATTGAAGTAAAAATGATATGGTTTAATAATCATGCAAACTTGTTTCTTTCTTCTTTTATTCCACCGTAGCCCAGCAGGATCCGGCTTAACCTTTGCTGGCATGATTTGAAAGCTCTTGAGTAAACCTAATTTATCTATTCAAACAATTATATGGTTGGTCTTATACTTTTTAGAAATCTCATTCCAATAGAAAAAAATCGACATACATCATCTACAATACTAAAATAAATTATAACCAAGCACAAAAGGACCACAAGTCTAGCCACTTCACTTGCACAAAAGGCTGCATCAACAGTTATAACCAAGCATGACTAAAGGTGGCTCCTCTAGTGGTTTGACTTCACAGTAATATAACTTTCCTCCCACCTTCATTCGCGGAACCAACATTTTCGTCAAGAATGTTCATACTTTTAAAACATGAGTAGGTGATTTTGTTATATATATATATATCAAAATATTTATATTTAATCTGTATATTCGAAAAAAATTTCGACGAAGAATATTCATCTGACCATTCTTGAAGTGAATGTAGCTCCGCCTTTGGGCAAGGGCTAATTTATCTTTTACACACACAAAGTAGAGAGTAGGCCCTTCTATTTATCACATAAAATGACTTTCCTTTGCCATTAGTGGAGAACACAATCATTAGGCTTTGAAGAGGAGTGAAATTGCCATGTGAAATACCTCATCTCAAGTCAATAAATATTCCCTCTAGCCTAAAATTGAAGATTAGATTAGTCTCATCAAATTTGTTTTTGAATGATTTATTAATAGAATTAGGCTATCGAGTCCTTTGTTTAACAATGATTTTACTCTAAGCTATGCTTAACTTTTTTATGATTAGATAGGTAATAAAGAAAGTAGTTTAGGCATGCATGTGACTTCAAGTATATTCATAATCACCCATTTTGAATAATTTGGTAGTGCGGTAAGAAATTTTGAGGATTTCAAACAAGGCCCCATAAATATCATAACAATTCATGTTATATCATAAATAAAGTTTCTTTAAAGTGAAGATATATTGGAGTGGAAAATCCCACCTCCATGGGTTTCCAAAGTATTACTACTTAATAGATAGACAAGAAAATGATTTTGGACCTTCTAAAGTATGTATAAATTAAAAAGGGATGGAAACTAAATTGACAAGGTTGTTGGGAATCACTCCAAATATAATTGACATGCTTAGCTAATGGAAAAGGGAAAGGCATCACGATGTTCTTATTTTCCTATTTATAATCATTGATGCGTGACATATATCATCTTTGGGAGGTGATAATTATTTTTCTTCTTCTATTAATGCAACTGCATTCAAAGTAGTTAAAGTTTTTATACAAGAGTGTTGATTATATTTATTATTGTCGCTAAATATAATATAGCCACAATTGTATTATCGATGCTAAATTCTTCATTGTTATGTTCTCTGTTTCGTTGCAGTGAGAGTTCAACTTGGGTAAAAATGGTTAAAAGTTGAAAGAACTTGTAATTTCACCATGGTGGACTTAAGTGAAAGGTTGGATAAAAAACAGTACTTACCAAGGTCATTAGCTCTTAGCACAATATCTCACAAGTATTTTCTCGAACATTAAATACACCATCTAGGGGTGTCAAAATGACCATAAATGTAGATAAACTTATCCAATATTTTATGGGTTGGACTCAGCATAAATTTAATTGGATTCAACCCAACCCATTCAAGTCTTAACCCATATCAAAAAAATCCTCAATTGAGTCCAATTTAATCCTTAATTTCAATCCGTTCTAAGACTCTTAATTTGCCTTGATGTAATGTACGTTTTCTATCTATTTTTTTTTAATCATTTATTATCAATTTGTAACTTTTTATTTTATTTTTTTGAGTTGAAATTTAAATTGTGAATATAAAAAATAAATAATAATATGTTATAATTATTGAGATTGAGCGAGTCAAATTGGCGGGTCATGACCCATTTGAATTTTAGCCCATTTGAACCCAACCTGCTTGAACCCAACCGTCATAACCCAATCTAATTTCTATCCCAAACCATTTTAACATGCTTAATTTTAACCCAACCCGCCTGTTTTACACCCCTAACACCGTTCGAGAGGTCAAACAACACCACCCTTATTATTGACTAGAACTACTAAACTATATCCAGTTCTTGCTATCTTTCCTCTTTAGCTATTCAATACCTCCCAATCGCACTTTTGTTTCTCCTTGGTTTCCTAATGCTTCTACTTATTTTGCTCTTAGAAATCAAAAGATGCATTATGCCTTCATGGAATCCATCTAATATCTACAATTTCAAGCAAGGTTGC
Organism: Solanum medicagineum; assembly: GCA_026153255.1. NCBI lineage: Eukaryota > Viridiplantae > Streptophyta > Magnoliopsida > Solanales > Solanaceae > Solanum > Solanum medicagineum. Next base: position 15,303,720 of record JAPFFP010000070.1, read on the forward strand.
AAGATCAATTAAGTCCAACCTAACGACCAAAACTTCAAACAAATAATCATTGATGTTTAGAAAATTTAAGTTTGTTCACTTTTTCCTATTCTTTGGATACTGGACTACGCGCTAAGTCTACTTAATCATCACAACCTTCACTTCCCCACTTTGGCCACTTTTATCTTCTCAAGCTTTCAAAGCATATAATCATAAAACCTTGTCAATCATAGACTTGTTTTTTTTTTTTTTAAAGAAAAAGGAGTTGTAGGGACATTAGACATACACCCATGGGGAGTCCCTATGATCACTTGTTTCCCATGACTTCAATGTCATCATACTTCAGTATTTGAGCATGTTCCACTGTTATATGAGGATCAGTCTGTGAAGTTGCATAAAGTGGGAGCGCGATTTTATCTACAAGTGGAACCAAATAAAGTATTTGTAGGCATTGATAAAAGAGAGCTGACATGATGAATACAATGAAAATCTATACAGGATGACCGACCATAAACTGTAAAATAAGCTGTTGGGCTAACTCAAAGGGAGGAGAATTGGACAACACTAATGTGGGACTTTTTTGTCATTCTTGAAAATAAACCTACATATGCAACATCTTATGATATTGAACAGGGTTTTTTTAATAGGAAATAAATAACAAATAGTAAAGCCTCTGAACAAATTAGATTCCACCTTCGATCTCGACAATCCAAAGGAAGAGAAATCGAAACAAAGTTTTTTAGGTAATGCAAAAAAACCAGCAGGTGGCAATGCAGCATTGTTAGTACCACTCTGTTAGTTTTCCAACTGAACAAGTGTAACTGCATGAGGCAGAAGCAGCAGACAGTTGATACATCTTTGTCCCTTGCATCATTTAGGTGAGAATGGTTTCTCTGTGTCATTTGCAAGAGCAAGGGGAAATGAAGAGTAGATTGCATAAGATACTTATACCTGCACAAAGATTAAAATTGATTTTTGGTAAAATAAAAGTGTTAAAGACAATTACTTTGTACAACTCGATAATAATATTGTAATCAACGTTGAATGTAGATCCAGAAAGATAACACTATCGGAGACTCCAAGAATTCATACAAGCAGAGGCAAGACTGATAGCGTCAATCCAGTTCACCAGTCACATGCATATAGAGTTTTAAAGCCTCAACTTACATAATAAAGCTTCTGTAGTGAGGCAGGTTATTCCCATAGAGAAGTGAATGTATAAATTTTTCAACAAGTTATCCCCATCCAGAAATCATTTCAGAAAGAAGCAGAATGGTCCAACCAGAAGGCAGGCATCCATCAAAGGGAAATGAGGGTTAATCGTGAGAAAAATACTGACGGTCTGCAACTAAGGCATATTTGACTTCTCCACTCCTTGAGCATATACATGGATAGTCTGGAGTAAGTAATCCTAAATGCCATATATATCTTTCTATCAATCAAGAAACTAGAGACATCGACACTGTTAAGCTAGATTCTCAAATGCAGTGCATCATATAAAGTCCGGAGAAGTAATTAGAGTCAGTTTCACCAATCTACTTGTGAAAATCATGCTTCCATGTACCTATTTCCTCAACATACTGGAAGAGCTTTCGAAACTAGTTCCTTATAATAAAAGCATGCACTAGTGAAATACTGCTGATAGATGAACTATGAGAGCCAATGACCTACACATGATACATGGAATCTTCAAGAAATTAAAATCTCTCCATAGAGTAACAAGACCAATTCTGTTTTTCGCACCTTAAACATTGAAGAACTAAGAATGATCAAAATATTCTTTCTATTTGTTCTTTTTAAAGGAAAGAAAGGTACATCAGAACTCGAGTAATAAACAAATCATAACACTTGAAAGTATATCATGGGTATACTTATTGAATTTTCCAATTGCACCAGTTGAACTTGTAAAACTGACATTTATCACTAGGTTCCTAGTAACCATATTCCCACAAGGCTGTAGAACGAAATCCATACAACTCAGTGGGCATAGTCTTCTAAATACAAATTTTACTTAGAGAAACCAATTTTTGGAAACTAAATAAAGAACATTCTGAGAGCTATTCAAAAGAGATTTCTCGTCGGTAACATCTTTTTTGAGAAATATGTTTGGAGACCAAATAATTATAAACTAGAAAGCAACATCGGACGCCTAGGTAGTTTCTCAATTCTCCTTGTTGTCCAGATAATTTGTTTCCTTAGCCTAATAGTGCTATTACATGTATATAAACACGAATTACACCAAATGAATCATAGTTTATGAATAGTACCTTGCTATAGAATTATTCCTACATTTTCGGACGAGAGATTTTCAAAAGAATCTTTTGGAAATTTAAAAAATTATGAGAAGAAGGAGAGAAAGAGAAAAGTTATATTGCTTTTATGTTATGAAAATCCTTTTATAATTTTAAAGGCACATAACTTTATAAATAGTTGCGTTTTTCTCTTTTATTAATTATTAATATTTATATATTATTTTATTAATATAAATTCATGTTGATCAGTGCATACTTCGAGAGCTTTCATACATTACTACTAGATTGTGTAATCAGTGCATACTTCGAGAGTCTTCATACATTACGACTATTCTGTAACTTTCATACAAGGCGCATTGCGCCTTGGTTCCTTCATGATGTATTTCTCTCTCTTTTTTTTTTTTTACAAAGTTCAATTTTCTCTATTGTGTCCTAGGAATGAGTTTCAAGGACTTTTGTACTATCGGGGAACAAATCAGCTACGCGGATAGGTCGCGCTTTCTTCAGTTTTAGGCTAAAATCACCCAAAAAATTATTTTCTAATATGGATCATCTAAAAATTGAAGGCAACCCTTTTCCTATACAATTTTGTCTCTTGAAAAAGCATACAAAATCATATTTGTGAAATAACGCCCGAATTTTATGATATTCAAGAAATACACCATAAGAATATTTTCAAGTCGCGTGAGAGGTGTTATAATTTTAGTTGTTATTAAACACCAGTACACCATCCCCATATATATACACACATACATATATATACATGCATGTTGAGAACTAATTTTTTTTTTATTTTCAGCTAATTGTGAAATCAACTGAAGGTGATCCCATCTCCAAATCTTTGTAGATTGACGAGTTCTAAATTTGAGTATTGTTTTTCATACAACTGCTTATGCCCTGAACATTTGGCCATAGTGAGCGTTTATCTTCAACACATTTTTACAAATTTTTTAAACAGAACTTCCAACTTGTTCTTTTTTTTTATATATATCTTTTAAAAACTAGCACTAATTTAGCTGTAAAAAGTTGATATTAATTAAAACTAACTCTAAAAAGTATGAGATTTGTGTAAAATGCTCATTTATAATCTCAATTTACTTGGGCCCTTCTTGAAAGCCCATATGCCAGAAAATCACAAAGGTATATTAGCATGGATACTCTCATAATTATCACTAATTATGAAACTTTTTATGAGTATTTCCATGTAGGGGTTTTAGGGTTTGATACCATTTCAAGCTCGCTGCAATACGATTTTAGCTTCTCAACTAGCGCTTACTATGATGGCGATGGCTTCCAACTTCTGTGAGTTTTTTACATATATTTAAATTATACCTACAAAGTTTTGAAGACTTTATTTTTGTTCTATTTTACGTTTAAACTCAGTTGAAAAGATTGAATTTATGTTTAAGTGATTAAAGAACAAGATCAGATTCATGTTTGCCACACGTTCTTGTTTTCCGTCTAGATTTTTTTAACTGAAGCATTTCTGTAATCTTCTATAGAATACCATTAATTGATCATAAATGATACAGTGAAGATTTATAGAATAGGACCTGAGTTATTTCAAATTGATGTGTTGTTTTTTTTTTTATTTCCAATGCACCACTTTTATCGATCTTTCTGGAAACTCTGATAAACAAAAGTTATTTTGAGCCAAGGGTCTAACATTAATTGTCTCTCTACCCATAAAGGTAGTATTAAGGTTATGTTTCCTTTTATCTTTCTTACACCCTACTTATTAGATTACATTAACTAGGTTGTTTAACGATCTTTATTTTTAGTTACTATTTTTTACTTTTATTCATTGTTGTTTATATTCGTAATGTTCTATTGTTTCACTAGTATATCCGTTTTGTTAGTTATTATTATTTACTTTTTCTTCTTATTCCTAATTGTCATTTTAAATGTTAGATATAATCTATTAGTTTCTCTATTTTTGCTTAAAATTTAAATCATCATTTACTTTTTAAAGAGAGAAGCAAAATACAATTGAATTTCATTTGAATATTCAACATCAAATAAGGGAATATGAGTTTCTCTGATAAACTACTTCCTCCTCCACACTTTATGTCAATGTCATCTGCTGGAGTTGTTTGGCTCATTCTTCGATGAACCATGATTTGTTTTAGTCCTACTCTCAATATGAACATGAACCTTCTTTCAAGAGACTAACGGATTCAGATAACAACTTGCCAAATTCTCCAACAATGAATTCACCAAATCTTCCAGAAAATAAAGGAACAAGGCATATATTTTATAAAATTTGCTTTTAAAATATATGAAAATAAGTGATAAGCTAAGGACTTATATCCGTGGAAAAATTCTTAAATCTTCTTTTATATGACAGACTTTTATTTTTTCATTATTTCAATCAATAAAACACCCGTAGTCGCCAAGAAAAATTCTAATTTATAAATAAAATTTATCAAGATTATGTTTGTAGTGAATTATTTTTAAAGTTCATAATTAAAATCTTTTCTCGTTTTGATCACGCGTAAAGCGCGTACAATAAGACTAGTAGTATATTAAAAGTGTGAAGATCGTTGATAACATTGTTTGAACTTTTTGTTCTTCATTAAAAAAATAAAATCATCTTTTCACTATTTTTTTAATTATTATATTATTATTTTAATAATATTAAATATTTATTATGATCAACCTAATCAAAATTAAATATAGATGATTCTCGATCAAATTCCTACCCGGAGAATTTTTTTTTAATTAACATAGACTTAGAGCAAAATTAGTCAAAAAACTCCACAATAGTAGGAGAAAAAATACCGTCCAAATAAATGTCAAAAAAGGTGCGGAAAAATAGAAAAAAAAAAAAGCAAAAAGTTTTTTTTTTTCCAGAAAAAAAAAAAAAAGAAGTCCAAAAAAAACTTCAAAAAAGTCCAAGAAAATAGGTAACAAATTTCTGCATTCTTTTTGTACTCGATTTAATTTTTTTTTTTTAGGTTTTTTAATAACATATGACTTTCTTTTCTAATTTTTCCTCTTAGTGTAATTTATGTAAACTTCTGTAATTCTTTTAATTAATACATCTAAGTAACTTTTTATTTTTTTGTTTCTAGTTATCAAGGTTGTTTTTTAAAATATAATTTTGGAGTCTAACAACTTTAGGGTTTCAAATTTTTTAAAGCAATTTTGTTTTTAAATTTTTACCCTTCGTTAAAAGATTCCTCTTTCGATAAAATCGTCTTTTAACTAATTTTTTAAAAATTATTATTTAATTATATTTATAATATTGACTTCTAAAATTTATAGAAATAAATGATAAAATAAGGACTTCTGACTGTGGAAAGATGCATAAGTCTTCCTTTTTAGATAGACTTCTACTTCTTTATTTGAATCATTTTTTGATAGACTTCTACTTCTTTATTTGAATCAAGAAACACAAGGAAAATTCTAATTTACCGGGTTCTAATTAGTGATACAATCTCTATATATAAGACCTTTATGAATAAATAAATAAAAAGTTGAATAAGATTATGTTGTTATTCTATATATAATTTTTAGTATTTTTCTTTTGAATTTTTTTAGCTCTATACATCTCACTTTGTTTAATTTTTTTTCAATGTTGTCGTATTTTGTATTTATCTATCTAGATCATTTATTCTCTAATAATGCGATTTTAGTTTATTTTGCAACATTCATAGCATAATTCATGAATTATATCTTTTCAAAATTAAAGAGATTTTGGGCGTCTCAACAAAGATGTGATTGGTAAAAAGTTGTATTTATAAAAGTTATTTATATTTTATGATAAGAGAAACTACTAATTAAAGTATTGAATAGATCACGTTATTATGTTGCCATGTATTCATGCATCAACTATCTTTCAAATAAAATTAAGAAACAATTTTACTTAAGTTTCCTGTGAGAATCCATTGTTTCCTACAACAATGGTTATTGCCATATTTTTAATTATTACAGAATATGGTATGATTCACTTTTGTTTTTGCATAAAAATTTATTTAAATGGATCTATTTTGGTGATACATATATTTTTTTTATTAAATCTTGTATAAGCTCAAGTGTCTATTTGTGTACATTCAAAGTTGGAGACATAAATCTAAGCTGAAGTCAAGTTAAAAGACAAGTTTACGTATTATACATAAGAGTGACACTATGAAAATACAATGAGTGAAAGGGGTTGTAGATAGGATGGTCAATTGTTGAGGTTTTGGGATCATTGGGAGGTGGAAAGGAGATCTTGTAATAACAAGAACATAGAAATAAAAAATTAAAAATCTAACTGATCTGAATAGAATTAGTTTGATTTGATTAACATTTTTTTTTTAAAAAAATTGATATTCAATTCAATTACTGATTTTAAAATTTTATTTTCGTGATTTAATCAAAATTATCATGTTTGAAGTTGTTATATGGTGTAAGTTCATTGCTTTGGTTGTCGCACTCTAATTATTGTTGTTGTTTCTTGTTGAATTATTTTTTATGGAATTTCTTTACTACTTATTTCCTTTAATAAGAATTTTTTATTTATTTTACTTGAGTCGAGAGTCTAACTGAAACTACTTCTCCACCTTCACAAGGTAAGGGTAAAGTTATTAATTTTTTAAAATTATGTACTCAATGATATGAGTTACTCACGTAATATTTGTAAGGAGGATATTTTTGAATTATTTGACTAATCTATCTATCTATACTATATTAAAAGCGTGAAAACCCTTAGAAATGTTGTTTGAACTTTTTGCCCTTCATTAAAAGACTATATTTTAGATAAAATCGTCTTTTCACCTATTTTCTTTAAATTATTATTTAATTATATTTATTGACTTCTAAAATATATGGAAATAAGTGATAAAAATAAGAATTTCTAACCGTGAAAAGATTCCTAAATCTTCCTTATTTGATGGACTTCTACTTCTAATTCTTTGAAAAAAATTTCTTCCTAATATTAGACTTCTAAAAATAATAATATTCAAATATATTTGAAGGAATTATATTTGGGTCACCCATGTGGGTCAACCAAATTAATTTAGATAATAAATAAATATGTATTTGTTATA
>JAPFFP010000070.1:15311083-15326766 GCA_026153255.1 Solanum medicagineum
AATACTTTTATTTATCTAATATAAATGTATTTTCAATAATAATTTTATTTTTTAAAATTTAGTACTCCCTCGGGCATCTTTTTTTTCTTTAATTCATCCCGAAGAAAATGTTATCTTACTGTAATTATAAATAATTTATTTTAAAATTTCTTTTTTATCTTTATGAAATGAATATCAACCACATAAATATTTAAAAATAATTTTAAATTATAAATTTTGAAAGTATCCTTTATTTTTAAAAAATCATGTCAAGTAAAAGATGTTACATAAATTTTTTGTGATGGAGGGACTATAATTTTATAGTCATAAATTGTGTTACCACACGACTTCCAAAGAGATCCTAAAATACTTTAAAAGGCGCACTAGGTTCCAAATTCTGAGAGGCGGTTGCATTCCGTCATCAGACAGATTTTTGAATTGAACAGTTGAAATATCGGAGTGAAAAAAGTGTGGTGTGGATAAGATTAAGAAGATGATGAGGAAGTCATTCGGCGGTGGCGGCAGTGGAGGAGGAGCTGGGAGCGGCGGCGGTGGCATGTTAAGAGCCGTTCAAAGAGCCGTGAGGACAGGTGGCACTATTAACGGTGCGGCCCAAGAGTCCTTCTGTCACTCAACAATGCCTAAAACAGCCACAAGTAGTACTAGCGGCCACGCGTTTAACAACAAAGCTAGTAATAACGCTGCTTCTCTCTCCTCTTCATCGCGTTTATCTAGTTTTCCATTATCTGCTGCCGCTGCCCTTGCACCGGCTACCTGGGATTCTTCTTCTTCCGAATCTGAAGAGTGGGAATGTTTAGAGGATAATAATAGTACTAGTATTTTATTTGATGATTATATTCTGGGTTCTGTTCCATCAACCGAAGAAGTTCATCATGCAGTTTCTGCTCTTCACCAGTGAGTTCGACCGCTTATATTCCTTCTGCTTCCAAATGCATGTGATTATTTGAAAATATTCATTCATATCTTCTTCATTTACAGTAACATGTCACTAAAACAACTGTCGCTAAGTTCTGCCATTACAAGTCTATTTTCCCTGGGATACTTAGTTATATACAGGGCGGAACTACATCCACTTACGGTAAGAAGAGCTCGGAAATTTTTCCAAACATATAGGTTAAATATAGATATTTTGATATATATCAATTGTTGAACAACCTTTATACAAAAATCACCCGCCCATGTTTTAAAAGTATGAACACCTTCGATGAAAATGCTGGCTCCGCCACTGATTATACACGTAGATTTTTCATATTTGGTGTGCCTAAGCCCTGGAGTATATTATTAGCTAATTAATTAAGTAGCTCGCTTTCCATGTCAATTGGAGTTAATTCTTTTTATGAAGTGTCATACGTGCTCTGGTCTTAAATGATACTCCCCGTCCGAATAATGTGACAGTGTTCAAATTTGGAGAGTTCAACTTTTTTTATTTTGATCATACATTTGGAATATAAAATTTAATCACAAAAATTCTCCATTTAAAACATTTAAAAGGGATAGGAAAAGATTACGGATAAATGACAAGTTGTTTGATGTAAGAAACTGGGAACTGTTACATAAATTGGAAATTGGAAAGTGTTACATAAATTGGAACGGATTCAGAGTAGTAGGATGCAGTAATGGCAAACCGTCCCCCTTGTGCCGCATGCTTCAGGAAATAAAAAGTTTGTTAAACCTCTATGACTAAATGCGGGAGTTTACTGAAGTTGGACATACTTAATAAATGTGACAACTTTTTAATCGTGTTAGTGAAATATAATGCGACTAAACTTGTCCAGTTCTTTCAAAGTTGAGGTCCTAGTTTGCGGGTGCGAACTGGTAATAGAAATCCAGACTGTCAGGACAAATCAATTTGGTTGGGAAAAAAATTATTTGATGCACTTTGCTGTGGTCATCAGTTATCGATAGATATCAGGAATTAACAAGCTCGGTTACTTTTCAATTCCAAGCAGTGAGCCTTTGGTTGTATCCTCCCAAATTTATGCAAGTGCTATTATTTTGCAGTTAAGTTATTTAATATCATTACAATTATTTAGCACCTGAAAACTTACCTCATGAGCTCTCGACTAGAATGGAGATCTCAACTAATTTCAGAATCATGCGGTGACTCTGCCTAATTACCGCATTATTATGATAAGCTAACTTCTGCTTATGGGTTTTTGAGAAGAGGGTTCCCAGGAAACAGTCTTTTTACCTTGTGCAGTAGTGGTAAGGTTTACCTACATTCTACCATCCCCAGAACCCGCTTGTGGGATTCCACTGGGTATGTTGTTGTTGTTATGATAAGCTAACTTGTCTGGCCTTATCTATTCCCTTGTCTAAATTACAACCTGAGGAATTCAACGATATGTTATGCGTGTGTCTTCCTTTTAGCTATATTCCAATCCAATAATTTATGCTTTGCAGATATGACAGTAGCTAATAATCTTTATTTTTGTCGTATTTATTGTAAATAATAATAATAACTTTCTTCTGTTTTATCTTGTTGGACTTTCTAGGGTCCTCGAGCCAACCTATTCTGCATATTCCACCGATGGCAGTCTTGGTTACAAATCAGATAAGGATACAACAGATGAACTTACTAGTTCAATTAACCTGACTCAAGAAGTACTCTCTTCCAGTGGATCTGTGTCTGATTGGATTGAACCATCTGTGTATATCTGCAATTCAAAATTGTTGCAGTCATATGGATCTAACCGAGTATATGATGCTTTCCACTTGCTGCGGACTGAACCTTCTATTCAGGTACCTTAAGACTGCATCTTCAGTATTTTTCTCTTTGAAATTTGTTAGCAGACGCATGGATATTAGTAAGAGTTGCTTAACAACACACCTTGGACTGTAACTGTTCTATAACAACAAAGAGTCTAGACCTTTTAAAATAAAATCTCAGTTCTCTTTGATTTATTCTCAACAATTGAGTTATTGGCTCAACAGACAAAACTCGTGGAGAGAAGTAATTTCTCAGTTAACTTTATATTAGATTGCATGGAGCTATTTTTGTTCACAACTTATTGAAGAGACTAAGATATTGTCTGAATGATATCCATTTCTCGGGCATAATCCATCATTTCATTTCATAATCAGCTCTTGATGATGCAAAAATTTCCTCTTGATTTTTGTAGAAAATGGTAATTTCACTGTCCTCAGATAAGGCTGTTTGGGATGCTATTCTGAACAATGAGGCTGTTCGGGAAATCAGAGATTCATTGAAACAAGGTTTGTACTCCATACGATCTCAAGAGTAATTTATCTTACGGAGTGGAATGGACATATGCCTACCAGTCTCCTCTATTTGTGCTTCTCGATGTTGAGGTATCCAAGAAGATTTTCCACTTGTAACTACACCACAGCATCTGTTTAAGCATGTTATGATGGCATACTTGTTTCTATAAAAGCATCCTGTCCTGCATAAAGCGTATACTAACACAATGTTTGATGATGCTAGCTGACTATGAGCTTTAACTTGCACAATTTGAATGAGAAAGAACTGTAAAATCCCTCATCACTATTCCTGGTTCAAACAAACGAAATCACTGCAAGTACTTTTCTTATTCGCAGCAAATATGAGAGTCTTGCTGGCTTTTATGTTATTGAAAATGCAGTATGTTAGGATCTTATTATTTATATGCATGTCATGATTGGAAGTAAGAAGATTATGATCATCTATTACCACTAGCAATTCAGAATTATCAATAGTTCAGCTGATATATTTCGACGACTCTACATTTTAGTTGATGCAGGTGATAATGGCATACAAGCTGGAAGTTGTGATAAGTCTAAGTCAGATGGAACAGTAGACATAATCAGTTGGATTGTTGTGAGCAGCAAGGAGAAAGTGTTGGAAATAGTTGAGAAGATCATAGAGTTTGTGAATGAGTGGCTTCAGCCTCCCGAGGTGGAGAAAACATCAGAAGGGAATACTGATCCATTTGAGGAAAAGCTGAGAACTTCTTTCTTCCTTTCCATAGTTGTTCTGCTGGTGGTGGTCGTTGCTCGAGCACACTGTGTATAGTCAACATAATTCGACGACATTACTCCCCCTTTTCTTTACTTTTTCGGAAGTAGGGAGTTGCAGTTTACTGTCTGACACTATACTCGACGCAAGGAACCAATGCATAATTTTCTTGCGTACAGAATAAATGCTTTAACCGAGTGAATAATTCCTTTGCTTTTGTAGTTTTCAATTTCACTCTTCTGTGCTGGATTTCCAGATACATACATTTCATTTTGCCACTTTAAATCAACTATGTGCTATTTAAACTTTTCAACTCGGGCAAAATTCATCCCTTAGCTATGCCTAATATTTAAGTTACATCCTTGTGGTATAAACGCTAATAAAATACATCCGTGTAGTATCTAAAATATTGTGAAAAACATTTTTCCGTTTATTCCCCTTAAAAAGTTAACGCTACAGTGCCGAAAATCACTTTCTCTCTCCAATCCCTCAACTTTGACTCTTTTCTCTCTCCTTTACTAAACCATGGAAGAAACTCTCATTTACTACTCTTCAAAAAATAATCAACATCTAAAGACAGGTTTTTCTCTTCCATTTCTAGTTTTTCGATTCAAGATCAAGATCTGCATTTGGGTTGCAGCATAAAAATAAATAGGAAGAATGTTGATTCAAAGTTTAAGTGATTGAACTATGGTATTGTCGATATTCACGATCTTTTAAATAATTTTTTTAGTATAAATTATAATGCGTTTCACAATAAGTCTTTTTTTTTTATTCTGTCTGTCCAGCTTATAATAAGCATAGCAAACAATAGTTTGTCCTGCATTGAGGATAGAGTTCTAGAGATTAGGTAACCTTGCACTTTCATATAACCATTAGATAGTTTTCTTGGCTTAGGACTATCAATTTTGAGTAACTGTCTAATCTGAAGCTTCGACGTGTATATATATGCATGCTATGTATGGATATAAGAGCGGAATTCAGCCATTCAATATCAATTCTTTACGTGAATTTCATCAGACAAGGATCGAGAACTTGGAGCAGCGTTAAGTGAAATTAAGGCTCTGAAAGTAACTCAAGTTCTTTGTCGGCTTTATATATATTAAGATTTATATTACAGTTATATAAGTAACAATTTTTTACATTATTGATATTATATGCAGATTCTATAAATGAGTCATCATTTTTCACAGTTAAAGTATACCATGGTGCGTAGTTCTAGAAAAGGCTATATAGGTGGAAAAATCGAATATTTTGACTATGTCAACAGTACAGTGATTAATCTAACATATGGCCGAGCAATGTGGTTATCACAAGGAATCTGCGGTTTTTCGGCACAAATATGATTTAACATCTTATAAGGTTTGATTAGTCGGGAGTAATATGGAAGCCGCTAAAGTTGTTACTTGCATTCCAAAGGACAAAGTAGTTGAGATATATTTTGAAAAAAAAAAGACTTAATGTGAAATGCATTATAACTTATACTAAAAAAATTACTTAAAAGATCATGAATATTGACAATACCTTAGTTGGGTGTGAATGATCGATCACTTAAACTTCGAATCAACATTCTTCCTATTTATTTTTATGCTGCAACCCAAATGCAGATCTTGATCTTGAATCGAAAAACTAGAAATGGAAGAGAAAAACCTGTCTTTAGATGTTTATTTTTTGAAGAGTAGTAAATGAGAGTTTCTTCCATGGTTTAGTAAAGGAGAGATAAAAGAGTCAAATTTGAGGAATTGGAGAGAGAGAGTGATTTTCGGCACTGTAGCGTTAACTTTGTAAGGGGAATAAACGGAAAAATGTTTTTCACAATATTTTAGATACTACACGGATGTGTTTTTGTTAACTTTTATACCACAAGGATGTAACTTAAAGTATTTAGGCATAGTTAAGGGATGAATTTTACCCAAATTTCTACTTTTAAATGATTTTTGTGTCATGTCATAACATGTGAAGTGTATTCCTTCAGACTTTCTCCAATTTACTTATAAAATTAATATTTTTAAAAAATGTAAATCTTCAATAATCAATTCATCCTTAAATTACCTAGATAATATTTCTTTAAAAAATAAAAATATTATTAAATCAAGAAACACTTCATTTATCATTGTATTGATAATATTAAATGTATTAGAATTTGAATTATTGTTTTAATGAATATTTTTTATCAATTAATAAGGGTAAAATGATAATTTCACTATACTAATCATGTTTTCTTAATAGGTGTGTCAAGCTAAAATTTGACATCTAATAATAGTGAACAGAGAGTACTTATTTGCAACATTTAGTTTATGCAATCTCGTTATTATATTTTGTTGAATATTTGTGTGTCTTCACTCATATGTTTTTCTTAAAAAACATCCTAGATATTTTGTATTTTGGTAGGATTAAAAATATATTTGAAACACAAGTTAATTATATGTTTTCATGAATATTTTATCAAAAAATCCGAAAAACTCGAAAATACAAGAAATCTTTAAAAAAAAAAAAACCAACCCCCCCCCCTTCCCAAAAAAAAAACTTCGAAAATTTGAAAAAGTAAAGAAAAAAAATGATTGAAAAACTCGAGGATTTGATTCGATTTATATATTTAAAATTCAACATAAATAATTTAATTTAATATTTAAAAATTTGAACTAATCCGATCCACGTTGATTGTGTTACTATTACAAAGAAAAATTCACCACTTATCCTCTATGGTAAGATGGGAGAATCCTTATCCACTTCTCGTTTACTATGTTATTAATTACTATATGTGTTTCCACAGATATGACAACATTATATTCTCCTTGTGTTGATAGAATGACCACATTCTTTTTGTTTTCTTTTATGGAATGACCACATTGTTTTAAAGAAAAACACTATAAAAGAAGGGCGTATTCACGTTATTGTGAATGATGATGAACATGGTGCACCCCGGAGGAGTGTGTCTGAGAACACAGGTGCATTTTGGTCTTTTCAATTTTTCTTGACCTAAAATATACTTGTGTTCTCAGGTCACCCCTTTGGGGTCACCTTGCTTTTTTATTATTTTATATTTTTTTCTCCTCCAAATTTATTTGTTGTTGGCATTTCAATTATATTGTGAGATTTCTGCTCTTTTTACTAACTCATTAGATGCAATTTGAAAGTGGTTGAGACATATTGACGAATCCTTTTTCCATCGAAGAGGTGGATGCCGTTAACTCCGTTATGGTCAAGAAGCGGTTGATTATTTTTTGTTTCCGACAGCCGTTCAACAGATATTTTCGTCCATCTTTTTGAGAAATTCATGTTTCATTATCTACATTTAGTTGTGTTCACTTCTTTTGTCTTGAGAATGGTATATTACACCAAAAATATTAGAATATCTTTCTATTATGACCAAGGCAGAGCTACCCCTTTGTTAGGAGAGTTTATATGGTAGATGTTGAACCCCAATGACACAATGATCAGCTATTGCCCTATAACACCTTCTTCTTCTTCTTCATTTATTCAATGTTTATTTTAACTTTTACATTGCAGGATGCATTTTCGTAAGAAACGATCGCAACAAGGTTATCTTTATTCTCAAATAAGAATCTCAATTGTCATGAATCCTAATCTTGTCACAGGTTCTTCCAAAGAAAATGCATATTTGATGGACAGCTAGGATCTTATGCAGTCAAACTTATTTGTTTCATCTGAGAATATTTCATCAACTATTAACTTGTGGTTGTATTATTTGACAACTCTAGCAAGAGGTCTCTATTTGAGCTTGCTTTCTCCAAGAACGAGGAAAATTACTCTTGAAAAGGACCTTAAATACAGGTTGCCTAAGTGCGGTCATAACAAGTGCCGCTCCACTCTACTCTAGGCTGGCACCACCATTTTCCATGTCAAGACAATTTCTATTTGTTTTTGAAGGTGATTAAAAAGATGAATTAGAGCCCATTATGAATATAATTAACTTATTTATTCAGAAATTTCAACTATATAGTACTCCTCAATGAGGAATACAGCAAGAAATTTCACATATAACGCATGAATAATTCCAGGTTGAAGCTAAATGTTGATTCGTTGAGGAGCCCAAATTACACTACTTTGACCCCACGAATACCCATGCATGAAACTTTTTACTCCAAAGTCCATTACTCTCTTGGTTGGGTGTATTTTCTTTCTACCTTGATATGTTTCCAAATTGTAAAAGCTTTTTGTCATCTAGTTTAAACTTTTAATTTTGAATAGTTAAAATCAATGAAACAGACTTTTGCTTCTAATTGTTCGAATCTTGGCTGCCACTTAGCTACGCAATTCAAGAGATGTAACTCATTACCTTTGTGAAAAGGTCGAACTTTCAAAGCTAAGGAGCAATTAACTTTACCTATCAAGGTTTCAAAACCAACTTAATCAACACCTCCGCTTTCCTCAGAGGGGATTATGACGTGAACTCTCTTTCTTCTATTTTTGAATCGACAACTACCTTTCATCTGAACCATAAACCAACCTAACACAGCACTATCATTACGATCAGAACAACTGGGGAAAACCGTTCACAATATTACCACTGTATGTTCACAATGCTGCACAACAGAACTTGTAGAAACAATGAACTGCCTCACCTCCCCAGATTTATATGTCATCCTCTCTTTAGTTCAATGGTATTAATTTAGAGGTCGGATGGAACTGTCATGACATTCTTGACAGCACAAGCAGCCCAACGCAATAATCCTTAACCTGTCTTAAGAAAAATTTTACTGCATTCTATCAGATATTTGATCTGAATTAGACCTGCAAGGCATGAAGAATAAAGAACTCTATCGGACACCAACATCATTAAGCAGCGCAGCAGCTATATTACCAACCCTCAGGCGAGAACTCGAGGTAGAAATAGAACTCCATTGTGCCTCCTCCTTACTCGTTTGCGTTAGGCATCCTCGAAATAAACAATAACAAAGTAGAAAATGTAGAACACAGTAATTGGAAACATTTTTTTGCTTCTAGAGACTATCATTTACCACTCAGCTATATACCTAGTCAAATAAATGGTAACCGACACGTCATAAACATTGGCAAAACCATGCACACAACTAACAGAGAGAACAAGTCAACTAGCCAAGTTAACAAAAACCAGTGTTACCAGCTATTTGATGAGCCCCCACTAATTCTAGGCAAAACAATGGACTAAAAGGAACTATTTTGCAATTAAGAATAAAAGATGCTTGGTCAACCACCCCCCCGCCCCCCCCCCCCCCCCAAAAGAAAAAAGGAAGGTAAGGCATCAACCTTAATAACAATCTACAGGCCGAGGATATGAACACCAAAGCAAAAGGACAACCATCTTTACTCACCAGTTTTGAGTAGATCCCGATTCATGGAAAGGACGAAGACCAGAGAAACCATGCATAGATGTGTTAAAAAAAACTATTGAGATCCCCCACCCTCACCCCCACCAAAAAAAAAAAACACTACTAGTTCAAATTCAACCTAAAGAATGCAAATGATTTTTTAGAACTAACAAGTTACTAGATGTGCACTTCCTGTACGCATAATATTAGCTTGTCCACCAGTGAAAGGATGAATCGACAGACCTTCTGAAATGGGGAGCCATCGCTGCTATCAGTACCCGGCTACTAACAACCAACTTAAAGAAGTTAGTCTAAAACAGAAAGGTTTTAAAAGGAAAAAGAAACAAAACCATACAGCAATAGCAAACCCATATTCAAAAATACCAGATGCAAAAATCAATGCTCAACAGAAATACCAAGCTTTCACACATCATCCAAAATCACCATACAGGGCTAAAGTTCAGCTGCTCAACAATTCAACCCCAATAAGGCCCTAGACAAAAATATGATCCACCACACCAAAAAACTAGAATGGTCCTACAATCTTAGAGAAGACATTTATCACAAAAAGCAACAACTAGTAAACCTCAACCCCAAGCAAGATGAACACAAAGTCCAAAACTCAAATGAGAAACTACCAATCACCATGACAAAAAGCTCATGATTCAAACAAACATTTAAAAGTGCTACTCATCCTCGCTTCTCTTGACAGACTTCAGTTAATTCCCCATTGCACAGAAAATTTCCTCGATAAACATCACAGAAAATCCGAAATAAAGTTTAGATTGAAATACCCAACCAAACAGGATAAGTGATTTTCAGACACAAATCAGTCCAGCACAGGATACCACATTCCAATACAAGCAAGCATCTTTTCCTGTCACAAGACATCTGGAAAATGTATCAGAACGAATAATAAAGTTAATCAGTAGACATGTGATTGCAGTCATCACACTGTCAAATTCACATACCCTGGGAACCTTCAAAATTTGAAGATGCATCACCTTTTGGGAGGGGATAGCAGAGGCAAGCATCAGGCTGCTTTCTGAACTCTCAAGAGTTAAATGACCCCAGAAAAGTAAAGAGATAACCACGTTAAAAGAGAGAAGCAAAGGAGATTAGTGGAGAAAAAGTCAAAATGGAGAGAAACACACAAACAGTCAGTGATTAGTCATCAGGAAATTCCAACAAATCATTAAAAATAAAATTTGAAAAACAATGCTGGAAGCCAATCCCCAGAAATGAATCCTACAAAAAGCATAATTAATATCCATAATCCACTGATTTAGTGCTCCAACACAAGCTGAATAAACTGAATGTCTCATCTCTCTGCATAACACTACAAGGTTAAAAATGTGAGTCTGAAACTTCCAACAACTAAGTCATGGCAAGAGGGAAGAAATCAGGTGAAATGCTCCAATACATCAGCCTGCCAAAATATTACAACATTAACAAAGGAGAACGTTAAGAATGAAAATCATCAAGTAACAAATAAATTATGAAATGCTTGCTGCTTCAAAAAATAAAATAGCAAACAGGTATTTGTGGGACAGGCACAGCTTTGAGTATAGATACACACAAGAAGAATCCCATATCTTTCAAGAACTCATGAATATACACACCAATACACATACATATACATAAGAGTTAGGTACGGAGCTGACTCTATGCCTTTGAAAGTAAGGCATCCAAATTTGAGGGGCCAATTTTAGTAAAAATAGAATTATTAAAGGTTTTTCTAAAAAAAAATAGAATAAAATTGTATTACCCCATTTTAATTTATTTGTCTTACTTTTCTTTTTAGTCCGTTTCAAAAAAAATTCTTTTTTTTTATATTTTAACTTTCAATGTAACATGTTTAAGACACAAGATTAAATGACATTTTTGTGCATTAGCTTAGTTTAAGACCATAAATTCGAAAATCTCTTTACTTCTTTAAATTCCGTATCAAGTCAAAATCCAACAAACAATTGAAATATGGAGTACTGATCTCAAAGCTTAGATTTGAGTGTTCTTCAAATAAAACATAGAAAATTGGAGAACTCGTCATTTATGGAAGTTTGAAAAAACCCTTAAAATACTGGTAAAATTGGTTAAGAAATCTCGGGTGAGGATGAGGATGTAACGTGTAAATGCCTGAAAAGTGAACACCAAACAGCATAGAGAGACGAAATAGCAAATTTGGAAACAGAATTGGTAAGAATTTTCCAACCTAATAGTGCAGGGTGATACAACAATTGCATCATGACTTCATTTCTGACATGAACTTCTCATATTCTGCATCCGCACCATAAGCAGGCTTCTCCGCAGATGATGGAGGTACATGAGTTGGTGGATTTGGAGCCCAGGGCACATTACTCATACCCTGTGAATAGTTCCCATTGGACTGGGATGCAGATGGAGGAGGTGGTGGCGAGACACCGTAATAAGATGGATAGCTGTATGATGATGTTGGGTATGCAGGTTGAGTAGGTGGTATTGCTGTGACAGAATTGCCATACACATAAGTGGGAATCGGATGAGCAGGTGCGCTACTCTGAGGTTGCATTCCAGGCGGATAGCTTTGCTGTGTCTCGCCAGGAGATGTATAAGTTTGTTGGTTTTCACCAGAAGAAACAGTCTGAGCAGGGGCACCAGAAGATGCGGCCGGAATTGGAAAAGGATACTGCATTTCATATGGAGGGATGGGTTGACCTGGGACAGGAGGATACATGGCTGCGCCAGGAGGAGGAGGTGGATACTGAGCATATGGCGGAGGCACAGGTGGTCCCCATGGAACTGGAGCACTAGGTGGGGGGTAGCTACCAGGTGGAGCATTGCCAATGGGACCACCAGCTGCATACTGCTGGGACGGATATGTGCCCATGCCCTGATTAGGAACCGGATATGAAGGTATTGCCGGAGCAGGCCCTGGAGGCACAGTAGGCTGAGGCGGCTTACCAGCAACTCTCACAGCAATGGTTCTTCCGTCAAGACGGTAGCCATTCATGCTAGTTATAGCACTATTAGCTTGTTGAACATCCGCAAACTTAACAAATCCATAACCTTTACTCAGACCACTTAGACGATCCTTTATAACTTTAGCCATCACAATGGTACCAAATGGAGAGAATAAATTGATCAAACCATCATCTTCAAGAGTAGGTGGTAAGTAACCGATGTACAAGTTTGTCTCGTCAAACTCCTTAGGCTTTAGTATACTTGACCCTAAACCAGGATGTGAAGTGGCACCAGCACCACCAGCATTACTATTGCTTGCCCAAGGAGGATTGCTTCCTGAGTTCCCCGCGCCAAGAGCTAGCGTTGCTGAGTTTTGCTTTGTTAATGATTCAGGAATGGTACCTCCCAACTCCGCCAGAAAATTCTGGTACTCATCATCCATTTTCTTGCCCGTAGTATTTTTCACTGGGCAATCGATAGTAGGATGTCCCCCATCACCACATATTTTACACAGAACTTCACTCTTAAAGGTGGTGGTGCGAGAAGGACATGCATACTGCCTATGCCCTGCTTCACCACATAGCCTACAAAACTCCTCATCTCTAATTGTTCCATTCAAAGCAGCAAGTTCCTTAAGCTGTTGCCTCTTATGTTCATTGAGCACTTCATCAACAGGCTGCAAGAGCTTCTCCACCATAGCCGCAGCAGCTTCAAGTGACTCCTGGTTCTCGGCTTCCACTAACACATGTAAATCTTCATTCTCCGCAGGGTCAGGTTTTAAATTCCCCTTTTGCTGGAACCTACCCTCCTTGATCGACCCTTTGCCTCGAATTACAATCTTTGCTCCTGTCTCCTTTTCCATCCTCTTCTGAGTATTCCCTCTTGGACCAATAATCAGCCCAATAAAATTATAACCAGGGTACTCCTTCATGGGAATGTAGAGCTTCTTCTGAAGCTTAGGGGGCCTATAATCAGCAGGAGGCTTAAAAGCAGGGTTCTTCTTAATGATTTGTGATATAATCTCTTGTCTCTCCCTATTCAATTTTTCTCGAGCGCGATACTCCCTGGTATTTATACGAATTCCCATATTATCATATATAGGTTCAGGCGAAGGCGACCTAGCACCTTCAGGTCTATCATCCAAGGGCATACCCGATTGAAGCTTCCTACTAATTTCAAGTAATCTACTATTAAGAGCTTGGATTTCAGGATCAAACTCAATACCTCCAGTAAAATCTTTCATGAAATCCGGCAACTGAATCACGGGTTTGGGTTCATCGTCGGCCCACCTCGACTTCCTCTTCCTTCCAGTCCCACTTCCATTACCGCCACCGGTGCCATCATTGGTTGGTTCACAGGGAGGTGGGTCCCATCGGCTCCTCCTTTTCCTTCTACTGCTGGTTTCTTCCTCACCGCCTGATTGGTCCTTGTCGGTGCCGCTGAGAGTGTTAGTCAATCCGTTTTCCGACAATAACGGCCTTTGAAACTCGCGCTTCAGAGTGGTTTCACCTAGATTTTGCTCGTCTGATGCTTGATTTGGAGCGGAATTTTCAGACGCTTGAAGTTGGGCATCATGGTTATGGTTATCCTGAGAGTTTTGATTCCTCGAATCATGGGAAGCTGGGGCTTGAGAGGGGTTCAGGAAATCTGGATGATTTTGATCATAGGAAGCTAGGTTTTGTGATGAGTTTTGATCTAGGGTTTCTGAGGAAACAACTGATTGAGCTTGAGAATCCATGAGAGAATGCTTCACAAATACAGAGAAGCAAATTATAAAAGCGACACGGAACGAGGGCGTGTATTTGTATTTATAGACTAATTTTGTGGTCGTACCATTGCCCACATCCAAGTGGGTTTGGAGTTGGATAGTATTCTACTTTTTTTTAGTTAGAAAATAGGAATAGAAATTAAAAAAGAATCAGGAAAATCAAACATTATGTTATAAATATATTTAGTTTGTAGTGGATTGTCTATATTTAAGAGTTAGAAACTCTATTTGAAGACCAAGTCAATTTTTTATTTGGAGATCAATTTAATTTTTTTCAGGTTTCTTTCATTGTTTAAAATAGTTTTGAATATTCTTCGAGAGGAATTAAGAAATTTTTTCTCTTATACCCTACTTTATTCTTTATATTATTTTATATTTTTATAACACGTTATCAACATGAGACTTTACCATCTTAAATAATGAATGTAAAATTTTAAGGCTAAGGTATTATTTATTTATTTTATCTTTATTGATATAACTAACCTTGAGAAACTTGAATTTGTCGTTCTTCATAGTTTTGGCAAGAACTACTCTTCATGGGGTTGGATGATAGGTGTCTTGAAGACGCCATTAAAAATGAAAATAAAGCATAAAAATAAAACTATACAA
This sequence comes from Solanum medicagineum, assembly GCA_026153255.1. Lineage (NCBI taxonomy): Eukaryota > Viridiplantae > Streptophyta > Magnoliopsida > Solanales > Solanaceae > Solanum > Solanum medicagineum. Next base: position 15,325,668 of record JAPFFP010000070.1, read on the forward strand.
AAATGAGAATATTTCTGCGTCATCATTTTGTTCCTATAATGAATAAATAGTTTCACAAAGTTTTCTATTACCTCTCACTCTTACACACATAATTTTTATTTTTTTTAAGTATGAAGCACAACTTTTTTTTATTTTGGTGACATACTGAAACATCTTGGCATTTTTGTCACACCAAACCTCGTATATCATTGCTGCAAAGTAAGCTTTTAGAATAGTATTTTGGGTTGCTTTTGATCTGTGTTATTACATTTTTTTTAATATTAAATATTTTTCCAACTGCATGTTAATTTCAAACTTTGCCAACGATTCAAAGTTGGCAACTTTAACTTCTAAATTGGCAGTAAAATTAATTTCAACAAAGTAATAAATGGTTGGTCACTAATCATTTGTTCTTTGTCAATTTTTGCAAGCGCTTGTTGCTTATAGGAGCATTCAACTCCTTCATTGAAAGAAGACAGAAAATCAAAAAAATAGAGAGTACATTGTAAAAACAAAATAGTAATAAATTAGTTTATAAAATATTTTGATAGTTTTATTAATTAAAGGGAGGTGTAATTATTATTGTGGAGCTTAAGGCTCAACTTTTGTCTAGAGTTGTTGAGTTACGCATTTTGTGTGAAAAAGATTGTTGTATCCTGGAGGGGACAAGTCAACGAGAATACTGCTGGATAGGTGAAAATATATTTTCATTTTATCGCAGTGGGCTTGAATCTCCTTAAAGAAAGTGAAATATCCGTGCCACAGCCTAAAAGAATTTTATTCTTTATTTTTATTTTTTCAATTGTAATTTTGTGATATTAATGTACTTTTTACGAACAATTTTAAGGAGATTCATTAATGGATACAATTGAAAAAATCGCGGATATCAAGATGGGAGATCTCAACAAGTCGTTCCGGTTCAATGGTAATCATTTCAAGAGGTGGAAGGGTAAAGTATTTTTTTATTTGAGTCTTCTCAATGTCTCTTATGTGTTACCTGAGAAGAATCCAAATAAAGTTATATCACCTCAATGAATAATGAGGAACACCTTGCTCATCAAGAGAAATGTGATAAGTATAATGATGACTCCTATAAATGTCGGTATTATCTTCTTAATTG
>JAPFFP010000070.1:15348593-15365880 GCA_026153255.1 Solanum medicagineum
ATTCAATAAATAAAAAATATTAGTGATTATATATTTCTTTTTAATGTAATCCTCTCATATAGTAAAATTATCTCTTCAAGGCGAACCTGTCTTTTTTCCCTTTTTCTTTTTTGATAAAAATTTAAAATAATGAATCTTTGATTATATACATTTTTTAAAAAAAGTTAAAATGACAAATTGAATTATAACATCCTGCTTAAAATGACAAATTGAATTTTAAAATGATCAAATTATTCAATATTTATGATCTCCCAAAAGTGTAAATAAAATTTTCTTTTGTTTCAGGATTTGTGAGCATCGATTGTGTGGCAATATATTTCCAGTAACTTACATGAGCGATGAATGTTCATAAACAGCGGTGTAAATGCACGTCTATTGCCTGAATTCATCTACGACGATACTGAAATTTACTTGGAAGCTTTCCACAAGGGAAAAGGAATTGCTACAACCTAAGATCTTCTAAAGACAAAGATAGTACGTGCCTATTTTATGTATGATAATAAAAGTCATGTACCAAAGTTTGATTTGCATATTGGTAGTGAGTTCAACTGGACAATGCCTCACAAAAGAGATTATACGTGTTTTTGCTACGAATTATACCAACGGGACACCTTTTATTTCAGCATTGGAGCTACGACGATTCAGAAGTTCCATGAATATGAAGTATCTTTGGAGCTGAAAATGCGTTATAATTTTGTTTCTGGGACTATGCCACTGAGGTAAAATTCGATAGTTTATCTTGATTTACAAGTACAAAAATATCTCAGAATAACTTCTAAAAGTCTTCATTTTCTTATTGAAATATTGTGCCGATGCCATATAAAATCAGACATAGGAGCTATAGTTTTGGGGTATTCATACACTTCCCATTAACATACAGGAGCAGCATAATATTTGACTTCGAATTTTTATGTGTAGAAATATTTTTGATCGAATTAATTTTTTTTTTATTGATATTGTTGGACTACACGAGAAAGATAGTAAGACTTTAAAATTTATAATCTAAAATAAGTCTTAAATATTTTTGAATATGTAAATGAGAAATGTAAAAATTATATTTTTCTAAATATAGAAATATGATACTTTCTCCTTTTTTTTTTTTACTTGTTATAATTTTTTTTAATGCCAAACGATACGAATAAAAATATAGAAATTTATAGCAGCTTTTAAATATTTAAATTTTTATTTTAAAATATTAAATTAATATAATCTAATTTAGTTATAGAAATAGTCAAGTCAACTCTTTGATAGCATGATGTCACAACCAACCGTGAATCAATGAATGGAGCAAGCATTCATTAAAACTTAGTCTTGTGACAGACTAAGGTTCCATTTGGATTAAACATGTTTTTATCTCATTTTCGTTAAAACTTTAACTTATTAAAATTCTAATTAATTCGAATTTCAAATCCTATTCGATATAATTAGTGGCTAGTAACAAAAGATTTGTAAATTTCGATGAAACTTATGGTATTGAATTTGACATTAATGTTATCAATTTGAGTACATGAATTTCTTTTTTTATTATTAGTCTCTAATTACCCGGAGCAAAAAACGAAACAAACAATTTAAAGAAATAATAATTTTTATTTATTATTATTATTATTTATTTAAAAGTAGATTTAAAAAAACACTATATATCAATATAATTAAATTTTAATATGATGGTTTAAATATAATTAAAAATTAAAATACCAATAAACAAATACTCATTACACAAATATAAACGTAATATAATTGTGTAGGGAACATAAAATAAAAATAAAAAAATTATTGTATATAATGAAGAATAAGAATTTTATAGTTTTATTACAAGAATAATAATACGAATTTAAGAATTTTATGGTGTTTTTGATAATAAGAATTAGAATTTTATTCTTTATTTTGCAAATAAGTTTTTTATTTTATCTTTAGATATATAAATATAAATTAAAATTTAAATATTTTGAGATGAGCTAATATGAAAAATTGAAATAAATAAAAAATATTTTTTTAAAAAATAATAAAATTAATTAATTAGAAAAAAAATTAATGTAATTATATTAAGATTAATAATATTTTTAGACGAAAAGGTGAAAAGAAGTATAATTACAAATTAAAAATAAAGGTAAAGAATAGAGGTGTGCAAAAATCGAACCGATTGATAAATCGAACCGATAAAAACATGGTTTATTGTTATTGAGTTATTAGGTTATCGATTTTTTAATAGTTTCAAAAGAAAGATTATTCGATTATCGGTTCGATATCGATTTTTACTATTGCGTTATTGGATAAATCGATAACCCAATAAGATTATAATAATTTATTATTTTACCCCTTCGTAAATATTAAATATTATTAATTTAATAGTAATAGGACATTATGACAATGACTTGCATATTTTAATCTTTATAGTACTTAAATGATTAGTTATACACTTTAGTATTTTAGTTTGTAATTAACTAATTATATTTTTACAAGTTTGTAAACATAGTCTTCGTGCTCTATCTACTTTTTATTAATGCAAATTCTCATTAACATTTTTATCGGGTAAACCGAAAGCCGAACCGTTAAGGACTTGAAATCGATAAATCGAAAACTGATTAAAATTATTTTATTAGTTTCTTATTGGTTTAGCATATTTAAAAATCGAAAACCAATAAACCAAACCAATAATGTACAAAATCGAACCAAACCCATTGATGCACATCCCTAGTAAAGAATACTTTTATTAAAAGGTAAAAGCAGGATATTTTAAGTCATTTATAATAAAGAGAAGTATTAAAAATACACTCAAACTTGCCACAAATTATTAATTTCATCCCTAAACTATTGATAGACTTAAAAACACCCCTCAACTTAGCGAACTAAGCTTAGATACACCCTCGAACTTGACACGAGTTATTAGTTTCATCGATAAACTACTGATAGACTTAAAAACACCCCTTAACTTGGCGAAATAAGCTTAAATACACCCTTCGAACTTGACACGAATTATTAGTTTCGTTTCTAAACTATTGATAGGCTTAAAAACAACCCCCAACTTCATATTTCTATAATATTATTAAATTCTGATTTGAAATTTTGTAGAATTTCATTTGCTTCCATATTTTTAGAATCTCAAAATCTTCTTACGATATTGTTATCCGATCATGAAATTTTAACGTTGCCGGAAGTCCACATTGACACAAAAAAACATAAACAAAATAGGAAAAGAAAGAAAATCAAACAATTAAAAATGACAATGAAAAAAAATAGATTTTGCTTTGAGGTCACCATTACGAAGGAAACATTAAATAAGAAGAAGAAAGATATTCTATTAGTTTGATAATTAAAAGTTGCACGGAAACTTTTTTTCCAAAAAGGAGAAAAATTTAAGGCTGATGTGTTTTTTTTTTAATATTTTACACACTTTAAATAAATTGTACTCACTTGTTATGTCATGTGGCATGAGAGGGTTGTATCTAAGCTCAATTTGCCAAGTTGAGGGGTGTTTTTAAGCCTATCAATAATTTAGAGATAAATCAATAATTTGTGCCAAATTATTTAAGCTTAGTTTACCAGATTGAGAAATATTTTTAAGGCCATCAATAGTTTAGACAAGAAACTAATATTTCGTAATAAGTTAAAAAGTATTTTTAATATTCATCTCTTTGTAATAGAATCAATTAGGAGTATTCTTCGACCCTTTTTCTCTTTGTAATAGAATCAATTAGGAGTATTCTTCGACCCTTTTTCTCTTTGATATCAAATTTTATACAGTACAATATCAAAGGATACTTTCTTCCAACTTCAGTTGGCCATGGAAGCGTGCTTCATTAACTTCAACCCTATAGTAGGAGTTGTTGATAATAATAGGAAGCCACAATTGTATTGCACTCAATCTATATTTCTCCTTGTCGATATAGCTTTGACGCTTATGATCGAATTTGGGAAACTTTTCAGCTTCCACAATGGGATATTGTTGCCACAAGACGAGAAGTCGACAGAGATATTGAGAACGACTTTTACCCACCAACTCTTGCCATGGGAACCGCAGCAACGCCGCTGAATTCTACTACCTGGACTCTCTCTTGGGGTCCTGCAGATCCCAGTATTCAATACTATACCTACTTGTATTTTGCTGAAATCGTGACCCTTAATCCTAATCAGACCAGAAAATTTGATGTCATTATTAATGGTGAAACGGCGACCTGGGCGGAATTCGAGCCAGAGTACTTGACCACTTTTCTGATGGACGACAAGCGAATGGCTAGCAATTTCAACTATACGTTGCGTCAAACAAACAGTTCGAAACTGCCGCCACTTATTAACGCACTTGAGGTCTATGCTGCTAACCGGTTCGTCAAGCTTCATACTGATGAAAATGACGGTGCGTATATTGTTCTGTCGCCCTATTACCCTTTTTGGGGATAACGGTTGCTTGAAAATTTGTTAAATTAAGGTATTGATCACTTGAAAAGGCCGCATTTGAATATGGTTAAACATGGTTAATCAATATTATGAAATATGTTGGAGAAGGCAAAATGATATTCATGATTTAATCTAAACATCTAATCATAAAAAAAAGATTCTGCATATTGCACTTGTGGAAGGTTGATCTCTCTGATTAATCCTCTTGTCGCTACAAATAATCTGCTGTAATGATTTGCTACTTTTTGTGGTGATAAAATGTCTAATTTATTGTGGTGTAATTTTGTTACCCATAATGTATTTTAAGAGAGGAGAAATAAATTGAAGCATGTCTTATTTGTTTAAATCATGAAAATTTATGTGTTATAAGCTAAAATGTTGATTGAAGCATGTGTAATTTGTCCAGCAACAGTAACAGCTTCACCTTCGCCTTTTTGGGTTTATAGTGTTAAGTGCATCAATTTTAAGCCATTGTCTACTGGTATCTAGTTAATTGGAGTGTTGCTTAGAAGCACTATCCTGTAGGGAGATATGTTGATCCCTCTGTGTAATTTTAATTGACATAAGTTGATATAGCAAAGAATTTGATTTTACTGTATTTAAAGAGTTATGTTTCAGGTTCTATCCATGTTTTCTTTTATTTATCCCTACTCTGCTTTCTCGGAGTGTAGTTGATGCAATAATGGATATTAAGAAAACTTTTGATGTGAAGAAAAACTGGCAAGGAGATCCATGCTTGCCAAAAGATTACGCATGGGAAGGTCTTCGCTGCAATTACAGTTCCAGCAGTACTACACAAATTATACGCTTGTATGTTTCGAATACTTATATCATTTGAGTTGTCTAATATATTGTGCATTGACAGAATAACATGTTTGAGGAATAAGGTCACTTCAAGGTTCTCTCAAAGTAAAGTACCTCTATCTTCTTCTAAATTCCCCATGCTAAATGTTTCAACCTCTTCCCAGGGACCTGTCCTCCGGTGGATTAAGTGGGGAGATTCCATCTTCTCTATCAAATCTAACTGCTTTACAGTACTTGTAAGTTTCCTTAAACCAAAAAACTAAAACCTATGAAAATTGACCAAAAAGAGAATCATAATTCAAGAGAATGAAATGATTTGAAAATCAGGGATCTATCGGACAATGATTTAACAGGTCAAATACCAAGTTTTCTTGCAGGACTTGCGGTCTTGAGATTCTTGTAAGTAGTACTTGTAGCTCCTTCTTCCCATTGGCTATGATCGTTCGCTCAATTAGAATTATCAAATAAATAAAGTATCTTTCCTATTTTTATGGCAGAAACTTAACTGGAAACAAGTTCTGGGGTTCAATTCCTCTTGGACTTACTGAAAAGGCAATTAACAAAACCTTGTTGCTCAGGTATGTGATGTGTTTCCATATCAAGAATATCAATAGCTAGCACTAGTTTAGCACATGGAGCATAACAATCTTCCCTATGTCTGTAGTTTCATCTGTGAAAACCTTAATTTCCAGTAGGTAATATGTTCTACATATTGCCAAATAATGGGTAGAACTCACCAGAACATATTATCTACTGGAAATTATAGTAAGTTTAATGTGAATTTTTTATAAGTACATATAGCAATTCTCACCTTCATATTCTGCAAGCAATGGTTACCCATTCACAACCATGAAGAGTACAATTTATGCAGCATATGTGCCTTACAGGATGTATATAGCTGCACTTAAACCTTATCTGAAATATATATATTTTTTCCCTTCTGGAACATCTGATAAAATTGGAATGATAGAGAGAATATTAGCATGGCTCCTGCACAATAATGATGCGAAAAAAGAAAATCTGCGAAATGGTCCAAAATTGCTTTGAAAAAAGGAAATATATTTTATTCCCGCCACTTTGACAAGATATATTGTTAGCTTATGCCAGTCAATCTTGCATTATAGAACTTTTGCTTCAATAACCGTAAATCTAAATTTTCTCCTTGGAATTTTCCAAGGGCTTGTACTTAGTTTGCCTTTTGAGGCTTTGCAAGCATTGGCTGATAGGAAGAGATGCAATTGGGAGTTGAAAAGAGCACATTCTTCCGTTTTTCAGATCCTTAGATTCAGAAGATAAGATTTAACATGTGAACCAAACGTGTGGCGTAGTAGTCAATGAGGTGGGTTGAGAATCATGAGATCTCGAGTTCAAATTTTAGGGGAGACAAAAATATAAGGCGATTTCTTTCTATGTGTCCTGGCATTGGTGGACAAGTTACCTAATACCTGTTTCCTATGGAGGTGACAAGTATCCCATGGAATTAGTTGAGTTATAGGAAAGTTGGACAAGACACCACGGTTTAAAAATGAAAAGATCAGACTGAACCTGTGAAGCATATGGTTCTACTTTTCTTTTGTCCCATTCCTTTGATCAAAGAAGAATTCATGCCCAAGGCCAGTCCCAACAGTTTTTATGCTTATATAAAGAAAAAATCTAGCCAAGCACTTAGCAGTAGTTGTTCTTATATGACATCTCTTTCTAGCAGCATTTTACGCACTAAAACTCTAAAAGTAACAACATTATTTAATTTAAAGTGTGTTTCTGGTTTAAGGTGCTTCTGACTGCATTAGATTCAAGCAGAGGAAGATATTATTCCTGTTAGTGGGTAATGAACTTTTCCTTGGATTGGGTCCTTGCTCAAGTGCCAAGTCTAACAGTGTTGTTCTAGTTTGGAAATAATTTGCTATTTGTACATCTATTTTTGTTGGTTCAATTAACTGAATTTCTCATGGATGTAAATAGATAGATTGTTATGTAACTTCTGACTTTATCTATGCTGGAGTGACACACCTATTTTCACCAGCGTGGATGGATTTGTACCCCTCATTCCAAATCATTGTCAATCAGTTCAGTGTACAAAAAAGAATCTTACTATTCCGGTAGTTGCATCAGTAGCTGTACTGTTGGTGCTCTTGATTGTGGTTATCACCATTTGCTACTACATCAAACGCAAAGGTATGCTGTGTGAAAGTCTGTTCTATTCTTGTCATACTGAAGATGAAGAATTTTGCACTAAATTAGGACAATGCTACTGTGATCAGGGGATAAAAGGGCTGAGTCTTTTGATTCAAGAAGCCAACGTTTTTCATACACTAAAATAGTGAGCATGACCAACAACTTTGAGAAGATTTTAGGCAGAGGTGGATTTGGATTAGTATACCATGGCTACTTGGACAACAAAGAAGTTACTGTGAAGATGCTTGCTGAGACAGGATACAAGGAATTCCAGATTGAGGTTTCAAACTTGGTCCTATTGAATTCCATGAACTCCTTTGGGACCCCTCACTATATATTACAACAATTTGTAGATTCTGTACAGACTTACCGAAAGCTTAGAACTAATTCAATATCTATGTATATGGTTTTATAGGCTGAGCTATTGGGACGAGTTCATCACAAAAATTTGATTTCACTTGTTGGGTATTGTTATGAAGGTGCTTATATGGCGCTTGTGTATGAGTACATGGAAAATGGGACCGTAAAAGAGCATCTCAATGGTGAGAATTTGGCAATTTTCACGTTTTAGTCTTCTTTATCTGTTTAAACTTATCTCACTAACTAATTAGGAAGGTTCCATTTTTTCTGTTTCCATCAAGACAACAATATGATAAATTGTTTGGTAATGGACAATCTTCCAACAGAGGAATGTGGTCATTCATTTATGTTTCATTTTCTTTTGATTAGTTAGTTTTATCTGTTTCATAACCATCATGACTTCAAATCTTGAAAGTGAAATCCTACTATTTCTTCATCTGAAAAAGAGAAATACTACTATTTCATCTTTTATATTCTCTTACTTGGAGATGTTCTACCCAAAAATTGTTGTCTAATTAATATTCTTCAGCTTGTTTTGATGTTCAACATATATAACACAATTTCTGATACATCAGGGAAATGTATTAAAACAATTTAATTTGCTGATATATAGGTCCAAAATCATTGACTTGGATACAGAGACTTCAGGTGGCCCTGAATGGAGCAGAAGGTAAGCTAACATCTTTGGTAGTGTTGGTCTTATGTTTGTGTTCTCTTACTTCTTGCATGTCTTTAGAAAGGGAATCCTTTTTCTGTTGAAAGCCAATTCCGACTGACCCTAATAGCAATTATCGCCTACATCACTAGGTTGTGGTTATAGAACAGAAGATATAACTCGGTATATTTCATCAAGATAAAGTCATATCGGCTTTCTTGCCTTGGAGCTAGCATATATTGGGATAAGATTGAATGTTATCCCCAAAAAAGAGGGGTTGCCTAATGCATTATATTTCTGTCTATTCTCTTCTCACCCACTTTATGGTGTCTTCTTCCTAATTTATTACAAATGATAAGTTTTTGTCCAAAGGATTTGTGCAGGAGATAATTTTGAACTTTAAACCTATAGATCTGAGATTGTAATAACTCCTTTTTTTTTTTTTTTTCCTGTTGATTTCACTCATCTTGATCTTCTCGTAATCTCTTTACTGAAATTAACGAGTTGGATTTGTGCATGTAAAACTTCTTAGGTTTGGATTATCTGCATAATGGTTGCACGCTGCCTATTGTCCCCAGAGATGTTAAGAGTACCAACATCTTATTAGATGAAAATTTCAATGCAAAACTTGCCGATTTTGGAATTTCTAGAGCTTTTTCTGTAGATGAGAGCTCTTTTGTGTCAGCTGCAGTTGTTGGCACTATCGGTTATCTTGATCCCGAGTAAGTAGTTCCAATAATCATCATTCATCTTGTAGATTTCATTCTTTGGTCTGATCATTAAAATGAATGGTATCTTGTTATTCCCTCCGTATCAAAAAGAATGACCTTAGGCTCTTTCAAAAAGATTGATCCATTTTCTTTTTGGCAACACTTTAATTCAACTTTACACGTGACATGTTTAAGACCACAAGATTAAAGAGCATCTTGGTACATCTAAAATAACTTTAATTTAGGACCACAAGATTGAAAAGTCTTTTATTTTCTTTAATTCTGTGTCAAATCAAACTAGGCTATCCTTTTTGAGACGGAGGGAGTATATTATATTGATCGATGGTATAAGAACTCTTTGCACTATCCAGTTATCATGTATTAAATCCTCATGGGAGACACCATTGTTGGGTTGCAGGTATGCTCATTTACAGAAGTTGCATGAAAAGAGTGATGTTTATAGCTTTGGAGTCGTGCTTTTGGAACTCATCACTGGGCAGCCACCTGTGAAAACAAGCAAGAACTGTCACATAACTCAATGGGTTGGTAACTCGCTTTCTGCTGGTGATGTTGCCAATATTGTTGACCCCATGCTAGATGAAACCTACGATAATGAATTGGTGGAAAAATATGTAAGACTAGCAATCAGTTGTTGCTCACCCTCTTCTGCTAATAGGCCAACCATGCATTATGTGGCTAGCAACAGAGGCTTCTAAAGGCATAATGGTTTATTTAGAAGATTCAACTTTAACAATCCCTGTGCTTCCTGATAGCAAGTTCTCAAGCAAATTTTAATTTTAACTATTTACAGGAGTCTGCAATATAAGGACTTGCTTGGATGCCGTTGTTAATATTTTGTTTTTTGCGACTTGCTTTCTTTCTATACATTTCTTTTGTCTTGTAATTGTACTAGTGGGTAGCTGTCCATGCACTTTTACTCTCGGTACACTATGCTGTTGTTGATCTGCGATCTATTAAATGACCCATTTATTTATAATTCATACAAACCCACATACTTCAAGCCAAATACACACCGACTATCGACACATAAGATTTAAACTCTATAGTTGACAAGGGATCGGTAGGTAGCACCAGGTTGCCAACCTGTAGGAATCACATTCTTGGCTATTAATATCTGATTTGAATATTGTGAAGTCAATCGTACAGAAAAAGGAGGATGCAACTCAGAGCCAGCATCTAACTTCCAAACAGCACCCCAAGACTGTTGCATTTGTCTCCATTTGCAATTTTTTCCGTTTTCCTTCAATTCAACTTTACCAAGATCACCATCTCCTTCTTCAAATTCTATCACAACTGCAAAGTACTCCGAGTTCGAACCTTGATCAACGTGGAATGCTATGTTTTTCCTCGAATAATCACATGCCACTCTGCAATTACAAAAGTTAGGTCATGTCAAATAGAATTCATCACGTTACGTTATTAAACATGTTTTCCCTATTAAACCATGTCATTGAAATTTTTCATGTCCAAAAATGTGCATGTAAGAAACTGATTTATATTGTAAAAGTACTATAATGAATTTTTATGCTTCAGATTAGAGTATTTAATTGTTAATTTAACTACATGTGACGATTTATAGTATGCTAGCTTTAGTTTGAAATTATTTTTTCTTGACTATGTAGTTTCTTGTATTAAAAATAATATGCACTGATTATTTACAAAAATATACTCCACCTTATTTAGTAGACAAAGGGTTTGAGCTAGGAATCTCAAAGGTATTTTTGTTATTTTTATTATTTTATCTAGGAATAACTGATCCAAGTATTATAGTCCACGATTCAACATGTATAAAATAGTCTTGCCTTTGGTGTTTAAGTTATACCAGGATTAGGACAGAGCTAAGGGGTCATTTGGTATGAGGGATAAAAATAAATAGTCATGGGATAAGAAAATAGTGACGAGAGAAATTTTGAGATAACTTATCTCACTATTTATAGCATACCGATGGGATAAGTTATCCCATATACATGATGAGATAACTTATCCCAGGAATAATTAATTTCAGAATAACTAATCATAGGATAAATTGTTCCCAACCAAACGACCCCAGTATTCTTATCAAAGACTATTTATGCTTGTTCAGCGGACCAAATGTTCCCGATAGTACAACTACTTTAATGCAAGTCCTTTTTTTTTTTTTTTTTTTGTGTGTGTGTGTAGGGAGTGGTAGTTGAGTTAGTTGAGTTTGCCTAGCATAACGTATTTGCAAGACCCCAGCATCCCTGAGTTTTTGTTCTTGTCCAGGAATGGCCATTGAACCAAATGCAGTTCCACTCAGGTCAAAATGTGCTGATTGGGCCACACAAAGTCCTCCTGGACAAAAATCTGTTATCACAACTCTTACTCCCTTTCCTGAACACGATGGATGCTCCTTCTTTGTACATTTTACCTATCACATACAATATTAATTGCTAGTTAAACAAAGGAACATTACATATTAATGAAGTTGATGCATTAATTAGGTGGAACCTGGTAGCAAGCTCCACATTCTTTTCCAGATTTATAAAGGGATGGACCAATCCCAGTAACCAAAGAAGAGAAAGGTGCTTCTGATACTGCACTTCCATATCCACAAGATCCTCCTAACAACATATGCATGCGCTAACGTTAAACTGTCTTATTTTTCAATATAACTTTTAGACAAAATGCATGGTCACGACTTTAACATGGTATTGAGCCGCAAAAGGCGTAAGTAGTTACCGTCACTACCAGCACCATCGGGACTGCCATACCAAGTAGCGCCGGCCGTCCCCCAGTGAGTAGCATAGGTGGACAAATTGAAGTGTTTAGGTTTGAAACCCAGGCTTGGGATAATGAAACAAACTAAAACAATTGCTATTAGATATTGAGAAAAAATGACCAAATGTGATATGCCAACTAGGCCCATGGTTTTTGTTGGCCTAAAAATTCTTTAATTTGTAAATAATATTACTAACTAGAATAAGTATTTGGTAATGCAAAATGGAGACCGCAATGTGAAGTATATATAGATGAATGAATTATTGACTCTTCCTATTACATTAATCCTCCACGTGCACTTGATATTTTAATTAGGGTATCAATGTCATTTCAGCTTAAACCTCAAGATATGTGGAATCTAAGTATGAAATTAATTATCTGCAAACAACAATTTGGTTCTGCTGGGGTGACTTTGAAAAAGTTAACAGATAAGTCACTCACTCTACAAAATCATACAAGAGATTTATCCCCCAAGGAGAAGCGCTTACTAAAAAGACTTGCGCTTTGCATTTGAACAAGATTCTCCGGTTGGATATTTTGACAGGTTCCATAAAGGATTATAATTTCTTTCTTAGAAAAGAAATTGTGTAAATTCTGCCTTTTTTTATCCCAATTATTTTCCACTCTTTATGTGAGGCAAAATTTTGATAGTATAATACTGATGATAATAAAATGAGTGGCCTATTTATAAATTGGATAATCTTCCTTTCTTTGGGTTAATTTTTGAGGTGTGAGTTAGACCAAAGGTATAATTTTACATATACATAAGTTAATTCAAGTCCAATTATGCATGCGGCTAGAACCCTAATTTTGTTAATATGAGTGACCTTTTTTTTTTTAAAAAAAATATTTTAAAAGAAGTGGAATTTTCTTTACAAAATTTGGAGAAGATTCTTTCTTGTCACAGTTTGTCATTTGAAATAATTGAGATAGGACTTGACGGAAACCTACTAATATATGATTAATTATTACTAGTTTTAGTATCTAATAAGTAAAGAGTATTTTAGAAAGAGACATGAGGCACTTACTAGTATATGATTAATTATAAATAATTAATGACTCAATATTTAAGAAAACGACATGAATTCTTACCTCCTCGATTACTTCTTACCCGACGTAAAAAATTGCAATTACCAAAAAAAAAAAAAAAGGGAAGAAATCAGACTAAAGAACGCCAAATAGTCAGAATTAAAATGAAAAAAAAAGAATTATCCACTTCCCTCTTGAAATAATTAAGCAAACGATTAAGGTAAGATATGTATAGTTTTATTTACTTAATTATATAAAAAATTTTGCTGTATTTTGTAGCAATTTTTCAAGTAAACTTCTATTCTGCCTTAAAAACTAGTTACGAAAGTTCGTGTTAGCACAAGCCTAATATAAATTATTTATTTTTTAGTCTCAATTTATGTGACATTAATAAATTTTTTAAATATATATTTTAAAGAATTTTAAGTTGTTAATTACTGAGACCTATAACACATTTTATATTAATTTTAAATAATATGTTACTTGCTTTATTCTAATTTATGTTCCACATATAAAATTTTGAGAGTATCTTAAAATTTTATTTATTGATATACATAACTTTCTTGGTTTATTTATACTATTATATTTTTTTAAAGTATTTTTTTTGAGACAAACATAATCACTAAAAGATTATTAAAATAGTTATTTAATTTTATTTTTTCCAGTTTAAAAAAAGACTTAATTTTTGTTTATATTTATTTTTTATCGTAATTCCAACATTTACATGATTTTTAAATAATTGATTATGATGATATAGTAAACACATAGTTGAAAACAGCTGGAAAAATAAATTATTAGGGGTAATATTATAAAATTATAATTAGAGCAGTTGAAAATATATAATGAAGCAATAGAGGCAGACACGTCAATAAACAGTTGCTTTAAAAAGATTAAATTAAAAAACTCACAAAATATATTTTATTGACCCTACATAATGAAGGAGAAGAAGTAGATAATTCAAACATACATGACCGCCCAAAGCTCCTCAATTGTTCTCTTATAATCTTTAAAATGTAGGATTAATGGTGTAAAAGGTTTTTGCACTAACAATATGTATACAAACACATATACATAATTTAAATATTTTCAAGTAGGCCTAAAATATAAAATTTATAATTTTTAAAAATAAAATAATTTAATTATGTCATATCGCAGAGGTGAGATACTATGAAATAAAAATTCTTTACCGCATGTATCATTATTTTGAATCCACCGTATACAGAATGAGCAAATTAAATTAACAATTTGCATGGCTTGGTATTTTTCCAAGTGCATGAGTCCTTTAAAGTGAAAAGACAAAGTTGTCGGCAGAAATGGGGCCATCCATGCAAATCTTTGAACGTCATTTATCTGTCTTTTTTCATATCCCCACTAAACTGCCGTTGATGGTGGTTATTGGTCGTTGAAACTTCCACAATTTCTGCTCCTCCATTTCTTAATCTTACACTCCCTCCATTCACTTTTGATTATCAATTATTAACAAAATAATCATCCATATAATAAGTTTATCATTTTACCCAATTAATTGATACAGTTTCATACATATTTACTCATTATATTTTTCAATAACATTAACTCAATGACATTATGATAGTAAATGGAAGATATAGTAGGAAAAGAAAATTTATCCTATCTTAATTGTCAAAAATAACAAGTAAAAAGTGAAAATCAAAAAAATTTTAACAACTAAAAGTAACGGAGGATGTATTATACATCCAAAACTAAATCCTCACTTCTCAATATGATTAAACATCTCTGTGAAATCATCCTCAGTAATAATTACTCTCTTCGTATCATTTTATATGAGTTTGTTTAACTTAACACAAAGTTTAAAAAAGAAAAGAATATTTTTTAAATTTGTGGTCTAAAATAAGTGATAGAGTGTGACTATAAATCATTTCATTAACGATAAAACATAAATATTAAAGTAAATTTGGTACTAAATATATAAATGTATCATTCTTTTTGGGACAAACTAAAAGGAAAAGTGAGTCATATAAATTGGGACAGAGGGAGTACTTATTTTAATTTTGTGAATTTGATCTTTTATGTTATATCATTATATATATTCTTTATAATCAATATTTCGCTAAAGCAACAAAAAGATGATGTTATTATGGAGAGATTTGATTGTGTAACATCTATAATCTAACGAAGTGATTACAACAACAACATACCTAGTGTGACCTAACAAATAAGGTTTGGGGAGAGCGATATTGGTATATATGCATGATCATTAGTCCTAATTTATGAATTAAGGTAGAGAAGTTGTCTTCAATAAATGATCGTTGATTCAAGTAAAGCATATCAAACTTAGTAAAAAAAAAACCAAAATTGAAGAATACGACAATAGGAGAGTTACCAATTGATTAGTATGATATTACTAATAAGAAAAAATAAACAACACTTGACTACCTACTAACATTCTATTAGTCGTCGACCTTCATATCCATCTAGTTAGGATCATGTCCTCAGTAAGTTGTCTGTCATGTAACATCTTATCAATCATCTCTTCCTAGTATTTTTTCGACTATATATCTATCTCTCCTAATTAAAAGCTACCATAGGCAATATTTCTATGTTTCGAACCTTCTCAGTCTCATTTCCTTCATCTTGTCCATCACTGGTCACTCCCACCTAGTCTCATATATTTTCATTCCAAATTATATCTCTCCTAATTTGTCATTCATTCATTACAACATTCTCATCTTCACTAGCATTTTCTAAACGTATGAGTTTGTGACCGATCAATACTTTTGTAACACTCCAATTTTTGTAAGCTAAGACTGATGCATTCTTTATATAATATAGGATTTTAATTGATGATTCTTAATTGAGCATAGGTGTTAAAGTCATAGTGTGGGAATGAAATTGGAGATGATATAAGGTCGGAGTTCTAATGTAAGATTTTATAAAAGTTAGATGGACCAATGATTTTTAGGTTGTATACATACATGCTAGGATCAATTTTTAAGTACTTAAAGTATATTAGATGTGATTTAGAGTCATAAGGGATATTTTACATCAAGTCAAGTCCAAAGAATTTCTATCGACTAAGTTTTTCATATGAGTTGATAGAAGGGTCAACTTTAAATGACTATATCTCCTAAAGTATAACAAGTTAGGTGACCCATAGTATATCAAATTGAATATATTTGAATTAGCTTTCCACGCATCTAATTTTGCCTTAATTGAATTTCGGAGTAAAAGGTTATGACAATTTTAGTGAAGACATGCAGAGCTGTCTGAAGGTCCGCGATCTTTTCTGGATAAGCTAAGTGACGTCCTTTTATTTATTTTGAGGGTACTTTTATCCTAAAACCTTTGTGATCTATTTATGGTCCCAAAACACATAAAACGTCAGTTTTTATAAGTAAAACCCTCTCCTTCACTCCTAAACATAAACGCTCAAGAATCATCAAGAAAATCATGAGTTAAGGTTAGCTTTCAAGATTATCTTCAAGGTAAGTTATTCTTCATAAATTTCAATCTACTCAACCCAAATTTCTTCAGAAATCATAACCTAGGGTTTCAAGAAAACAAATTCAAGAATTCCAAGAAAGGATTTCTTGATTCTTCTTCTTCAAGAATTATGATTCTTCATCAAGAACTCTAAAGATTCTAAGTCAAGAATTCAAGAATCAAAGAGAAGCCCTTCAAACAATGTCTTTTCAAGTTCTTTCACTCTAAAAAAACTACCAAGATCGAAGATTTTTTCCAAGAAAGCTAGTATTCATCAAATTTCGATTGTAATACCAACTTTTTAGGTATGTAAGACTAAACTAAAGTATGAAATTGTTCTTCCATGTGCCCCATTGATGGTAATAGAGGAGTTGTGTGTGTGTGTGTGTGTGTGTGTGTGTGTACACTATAACATGTATTTTCATGTGTTGATGATCATCATAAACTTGATTTTCCGAATTAAATACTTTTCTTGAGTAATTGCATAAATTATATATGTTATTTTATAAAAGATACATGAATGAACCTAGGGATGGAGTCTGAAGCCTTAACTTGAGTATGTTGATTGTGATTGTGATGTGAGCATGAGGATGAGTTGATAGAGCTTGATGGTCTTATGAGAATCCATAATTGAATTCTAGGGTTTTGTCTAATTGACTTCCTCCTGATGATTGATCTGAGTCCTTGAGTTATTAAGTGAGAACTGAGTTGATGAGATGATTGAGATGATAGGCCAAAAGGCCCAATTGAATTTGAGTTAATGAGATGATGAGAGTCTCCATGAGCCTTATTGAGATGATGAGAGTCTCTACGAGACTAATTCAGATGATTGATTGAGAAAATGAGTTTTATGAGCGTTGAGTCTTGGGAGGAGTATCGAGCGCCAAAATGAGTAAGAGTAAATTAAACTCGCACTCATTAACTAAGTCGCCAAGCGTAG
>JAPFFP010000070.1:15365980-15386716 GCA_026153255.1 Solanum medicagineum
TTATCACTGTTTATCTGCTTAAGGCATGTTAAAGGTAGAAACCCCTTATAATATGTATAGAACGCATATAGTTATAGTTTGGTTCTCCCGAGCCTTATCGGCAACGGGTGCCGGTCCGCCCTACGGGACCTTGGGGCGTGACAAAATATAGGTAAAAATACGTTTGGGAATACTTAGGCCCAAGACCCAAAAGCCTTGGACTGAGATAGAAATCACTGACAACAAAATACACAAGTCTATCTCTGGTCCGTGATGCGAATTTGTTGTGGAGGCTAAAATAACAAATGTTCGCGATAGCTGTGCGTCACAGTGCTGTCGCGGATCGATTCTAGATAAGAAAAATTATGGAAATTGAAATTTCTAATCTTTCGCTCTTAAATCGGGGTTAGACCCTTTTTCACCTAATTTTTACCCCTGATCATGAATATGAAGTCGGATTTCAAAATAACAAATGGATTTTGAGATATATGGAATTTAAAATTCTGGGCATTCTGAGGAACGTTTTCAGGCATTTTTCAAGGTCATTTCAACGTTGTAGATCCTCGGTTAGATGGTTTGAAGTGGGAGAGATGGCTTTTTTAGGTTTGAATTTAGTTCTGGAGGCCATGGAAAAGGTGAGGATGATAAGGGAAGGGTTGAAAACAACCCAAAGTTGACAAAAGTCCTATGCCGATGTGAGGAGAAGGGATCTTGAATTTAAGGTTGGTGATTGGGTCTATTTAAAGGTCTCACCCATGAAGGGTGTGGTTTGTTTCAGTAAAAATGGGTAAATTGAGTCTAAGATTTGTGGGTCCTTATAGAGTGTTGAAGAGGATTGGTAAGGTGGCTTATGAGTTGGAGTTGCCCAATGATATGAATATGGTTCATCTGGTCTTCCATGTGTCTATGTTGAGGAAGTGTGTGAGTGACCCAAGTGCTATTGTGCCTTTAGATGTTGTGGGTGTTATTGAAGACAATTTGACTTATGAAGAGGTTCCGGTAGAAATTTTGGATAGACAAGTCAAGATGTTGAGGAATAAGAATGTAGCTTCTATCAAGATTCTTTGGAGAAACCAACAAGTTGAGGGTGCTACATGGGAAGCCGAGGCGGACATGCAAAAGCGATATCCCTATTTCTTCCCTTCTAAAGCCTAGGGTACTAATTTGAGTCCCCTATATGATTTCAAGTCTTAAGTTTCAGCCCTTATGTCATTTTCATGCATTCATGTTTATGTTGGCAAGTTTATGGTAATTTTTGATACTTATGTTGGGTTTTTTGAAATGATGTTTTAATGCATTTGTTGCTTTCATGAGTGGGCTGAACTCATCTTAATTATTTCTCTCATATATGTTTCTTTGACATTCGGGGACAAAAGTTTCCAAGGGATAGATATTGAAACGCTCCAAAAAGTGCTGGAAAATATGCATCAAAAATGCCCATAATCCAAAATTCATCGCTAAGTTTAGTGAGGTTATATGTATCCTTTTGACTTATTAATTTCCCATATGTAATCCTAATATCTTTTTGTATGCTGATCAATGTCTTCCCATAGATCAATGGCATAAAAATTAGCTTAATGAGCTTTTGATCTAACTTAAATTGAATGATTTCTATCTTTACCTTACCATTTATTCGATGATGAATAAATTCCTTGAAATCCTGGAGAAAGTAGGTATATACATCTTGTATTTTACCATCAGGTTGAGGAATAAGATTAGTTCTCATAGCAATCTTGTATAATCGTAATTTTCATATATCTCAAAATCTGAGCGTGATATCAATAATCCGACTTCATATTCTTGTTCAGCGGGAAAAATTGAGTGGGAAATGGGTATAACCCAAATTTTAGAGGACACGTAGCAAAAAATAAATTTCGCCAAATTTCAATTTCCGAAAGCTATTTGCTTTGGCTTAGCGACGCGGAGCCGTCGCGAAGCAGTGTATTTTGTTGCCACTTTTTCTACTTCGGTCCAAGGCCTTAGGGTCTTTGGCCTAAGACTCCCTATGCTTACAAACACCTATACGTAGTCATTTTTTAACCCCAGATCATTCAAGACATTCCCCAAAACCCCCTCTAACACTTAGCCAAATGATTCTCCTAAATTATAGTATCCCAAACTCATTTCTGGATCTCAAGATATTCATTCAAGTTTCAAGTTCTCATTCAAATCTTCTTCAAGGAAATCCCAATTTGAGGTTTATGGGTTTCAACTATTGGGTCCTTTCACCCATGGTGCCCAACTTTTCTTTTTATGTAAATTGCATGTTTATACGTTGATTTACTTATAGGCATTACTCATTATAAACTTGATTATAAGCTATGTGGGGGTTTCATAAGATGTCACTGTTTTAGCATGTTTTGAGTCATGAATCTATGATCTATTATAAGATCTGATGAAGGGTTTCAATATATCATGCATGAGGGTATTACCAGGTGTTGGTGGGTTGATTTATATTAAGATTTATACTCTTGAATTTCATGATTTTGAACTAGCATTACACACCTACCAAGTGTTTGATAAAATATCCAGTTAATGGTTCTTGAGTTATTGAAGGTCTATTGCATGGCTTATGAGCTAAGCGACTTTATGATGGTGAAAGGGATGTATATATGTGTTGATTTCTTGAAAAGTATATATAGTGTTTCAAGTTGACCACACCTTGTTGAGGGGTGTTATGCCTCAATCACCTTGTCGGGGGGTGCTAGGCCCGTACTACCATGTTGATGGGTAAATACCTTGACCACCTTATCGGGGGGTGCTAGGCCCATACTACCATGTTAAGGGGTATATTCCTTGACTACCTTGTCAGGGAGTGCTAGACTCGTACTACCAATTGAGGGATAGATATATCAATCACCTTCGAAGGAGGTTATATGCCTTGGATTCCAAATACTAGTTGTTTGGTCTATGATGATGGCCTCTTTCTACACATGTGATATGTTCTACATAAGTATGTTTTACTTTAAGCATTGATCATGCATGCCATATTTCATTATACTCACCCATTGCTTATGTATATGCATTTTGGTTATGTTGCCTATTTGTTGTTGCATTGCATCTTACATAATTAGTACATTCAAACCTATTAACGCATATTGTATGCCTACGTGATGTTACCATGTACGAAATGGAGTCCCTTATGATCATCCTCTTCGTGGCTAGTTGTGACATCTTGAAGATAAGCTTTGGTGAGTCCTCAAGTTTGGGGACACTAGCTATGCTACTCTTGCTTATGTTATTTCTTTATGTTGAACTCTTGATACTATGAGGGTGAGACCGGAAAGTGTCTTGGCCCCCACTCAAGTCTATGTTTAGAGGTGTTGTTGGACAATTGATGTAATAATGCTATGTTGTTGACTCTTGTTTGTTTATTGTTATCTAAAACTTCCTTAGTCCCTTCACCCCTATTTATACTCATATGTTGTTGTTTAATTGTTTTCGCGACCAAGGATGTGTAAAGATATGCTAAGAGGCTTGTTTGGTGACCCTTCGGTTTTTTATTTACTGTGTCATGTCAAGGCCCTAGGCTTGGGTCGTGACAACATAGATTGTGAAAGCACCCTCATGGGGTACATTAAGATTTATGATGCCATATATACTTCTTTGTTCACATAGGACTATGATGACAATGTACTACATGCTTTTTGTAAACTTTGGTGCCTATATACCAATACACTTTATATTTTTATTAGGGAAATGTCCATATCACTTTGGGTCTTACGAGAAATTGGAGGTCTTCCTATCAAGAGATCCTTTTATGACAAAGCCATCCTCACGGCAAAGGAATTGACCCAGTCAGATGCTCAAGGAATTTTGTTTCTCCCTAAAGTTTTCTATATTTATTTTTCAGCCTTCTACAGCTTAGCAAAAAGTGATCTCCAAGAGGTGTCCATCTACGATTGGGTGACATTTTGGTTCAGAGGACCAAATAGATATGAAGAGCCCCCATAGAAGGTGTAAAAGGCACGTGCCAAAAAGCCAAGGTTGAACTATAATCCATCTGGACACATCGATATGAATTTTCTTCCACAAACGGCTAATGAAAATGCACCTTTGGTTGAGCTAGGCGTGGAAGAATCACTTAGAGATGAGACTAACTTGGCAGCCTTTCTCACTTATTAGCTCTACATGAAAGTTTCTTACATGCATGCTAGCATTTTCAAAGCTTTAAGTTTGATGGCTCATGGAGAAAAATTCTCTTTGGCAGTCCCAGTTCTTGCAAGTATATATTACAGCTTGAGAGTAATTTCTACTTCTTCCAATATAGAAAATATAAATTTTCCTATACACTATGTATATGGATGGCGAGGAGAGAATTTTGAGATCCATCATCGTGCTGGTCACACACATCAAAGCATACCCTTATGCAAGACTTTTTGTGAGAAAATGGCTAAATGTTTCAGTTTTGTTGATACTTAAAAAGTTATTTCTACAGGATGATGCTCGCCGCCTCCATCACTTGGCACTATCGCAAGGCAAAGCTTTGCACCTTATTGATGATGGTCAACTCTCAAATTCCTAGAACGAATTTATTATAAGTCTTCGCTCAAGCTATGTCACCCTTAGGCATGATTCAGACTTTACAGTGGAGTCCTATAGTCCTATGAGATTTAGTTGATAGTTTGGCTTTTGTCAAGATATCCCTGGAGATCTTATGGAACAACCATAGGATGGTACATTGTCAATATTAGTGCAACTTTGGAATTCATCTTTTCGACTTAGCACTTCTTCAAAAGTCATCATCCCGATGCGGCCACTAGAAGCGCTCCAATAATGAGTCGTGAGTATGCAGATTGGTGGCCATCTCATAGGACAAATCTTTCAAAAGAAAGTTGACGTACCTTTTTGAAAAATTCAAAGCATGACCATATACCCACATCTAAAGGGGCTTCTGATCAATCAAAAGAAAAGCCACATTCTTGTTCCAAGGCTGGGGTTAAGTCAAACGATATTCCGCAAGTCATCAAGATTTCATCCAAGTCCAAAATTATAAAATCAAAATTGAGGAGCCTCACATTAGCCTCAGAGGTGACCACCATTGTTTCAAAAGTTGACAACAATTCCCACACGCTTACTTCGTCAAGTGGTGTTGATAAAGCCCATGCTTTTTCTAATTCAAGAGAGAGTAAGAGTCGTCACTGAAATCATCCAAAAAGGAAGGCACAGGAGCTAGGTGACACTTGTTGCGATCTAGACACAATTGTCATTGACGACAACACCTTTGCGGATGTGGATCCAAACTCTGCATCATTGTCTGATTTAGCAAAATGGGTAGAGTCCACTTTTTTCTTTCTTTTCTTTTCTTTTCCTTTTGTTAACCTATACTAAATCTTTTTGTAACCAAAAAATCTGATTGGTATCTTTTTCTTTAATTTTTTTAGTTGGACCCTCAAGATCTATGTGGTGACCATCTTCGCGATGATGTGATTGCAGATATTGCTATAGTCTTTGATGATCTTGGCAACTATCAGTCATCCATTAAAGATGGAATATCTCCACAAAAAATAGTCTTACCTTCCACTTCTTTAAATGTCAAGAAACTTCCTCCAGAAAATTGCACCAATATGCCTGAAGTTATTGCTGATCAAATCATATGACCAAAGTTGTTCCAACCTTTTTCATGGCCATTGCGGCCTAGCACTCCACCTTTTGATCCACAATAAACTATTTTTTGTGTCAAACCAACCTTTGTTTTTGAGATGTGGAGTGCATTGTGTGGATGGATTACACAATTTTCTTTGGGTTCCTTAGATGGTTTTGCTGAATTAGAATCGATTATTCCTTCAACTCTTGATGAAATTAAAAGGGTCAACATCATTGATACTTCTACTTCGGAGGATCTTATTGAGAATTTTTTCAAGTCATACGCAGAGTATGATGCTTTGAGACCATCAAAGATGACTAAAGAATCACATTAGAAGACCCTTCATGATGCACAAAAGTATCTTGATGATGCAAGGTCGGAATATGAAAAGTTGGATGGATCCATCGGGAAGCTCCAAGTAACTCTTGAAAATATGGAGAAGGATCTAGTCACCTTGACCTCTAAGCAAAAGAAGATCACACACTGCTTAGTAGACATCAAGAGAAGCTGTTCGAAACTCAAGAGATCATCACCATGACTGAGGGAGAGATTTATACCATTGCAGCGAACCACATGTTGTCTGATGATGAAGCAGAAAGATTATCCAAGCTAGAAGAGGCGGTTGAGACAAGTCATCAAAACATTCTAAACTTCAAGTCATTTCCATAGTTTAGATTCTTTCTTAGGATTCATTTGTTTATTTACTTGCTTACTGCGATGTAGTGATTTGTCCCTTTTTTTAAAAAAAGCTAATAAGCTGGTGACTTATCTTTTAGTATGAATTTTCTTGTCTTGAATTCTCTTCTTTTTTGGCTTTTCGAATATGTTTCGAATTCATAATGGACATACTAAACTTTTCAGCTTTGTATGCATATAAGAGAAAATTCATAACTCGAAATTGAAGTGTTCACATCATGAAATTCTTCTTTTATTGGAAAGTCAGCTTCTCAAACTTTAACCTCTTCAAAAATCACAGCCTTAGGATTTAGAGATTAGTACAATTTGCCTTAAAAGTCAGCTTAGAATCTGGCATACTTGATTTTTCTGCTTCGCGTGCTTGCAAATGAAAATTCATAACACGAAATTGGAACATCTGAATCATGAAATTCTTTTTTTGTTAGAATGAAAACTTCTCAAAATTCAATCACTTAAAAATTATAGCCTTGTGAGTTACGAATCAGTATAGATTTGCCTTCGAAGACATTTTACAACCTAGCATGCTTGATTTTTCAGCTTCGCGCACTTGCAGAAGAAAATTCATTACTCGAAATTGGAGCGTCTAAATCATGAAATTCTTTTTTGTTGGAAAGATAACTTATTAAACTTCAACCACTTCAAAAATCATAGCATTACAATTTACAGATTAGTACAGATATGCCTTCAAAGTTAGCTAAGAACCTGGCATGGTTAATTTTTTAGCTTCGCGCACTTGCAGAAGAAAATTCATAACTCAAAGCCAGAGCGTTGAAAGAATGAGATTCTTTTTTTGTTGGAAAGATCACTTCATGAACTTTAATCTCTTCAAAAATCACAGCATTGTGAGTTATGTATTAGTACAGATTTGTCTTCAAAGTCAGCTTAGAATCTGTCATGCTTGATTTTTTAAATTTCTCACGCCTGCCGAAGAAAAATCATAAGTCCGAGCTAGAGCGTCGAAATCATGAGATTCTTTTAGTGTTGAAAAGATTAGTTCATGAACTTAATCCATATAAAAATCGCAGTCATATGCTTTAAGAATTTATCATAGTGCTTTTTTGAAGACAACCATGCTCTTGACTTTGCATACTCTCCTAAAAGAACCTTAACTTATGCTTAGAGTTTTTTGACTCATCCCTCACTTAAAAAAATATGATCATGTAATGACGTGTACTCCCTTTTTTTACTCATATGACTGGATCTAGAATAATAAATATTCTAGGCTGCTTACGTACCTCAATGAAGAGGATTAAGTCACATCATAGTTTCAGAAAATGAGTAATTTTTTTTATTTTTAATTTTTTGGGTCCTAATTTTGCCTAGGCCGCCTCTTTCAAGATTTTCAACCTAGCGAACACAATAATTTTTTTTGGTGTCATACAGTTTATACTCTTGCAGGGGAGGAGTATGATGCGGCTTCAAGGATAGTACTTCTTGAAGAACTTTCCATTGATGGGACCAATCCGCAAGCCATCTGCATCTACAAGCTTGTGAGCTCCACTTGAATAAGCTTCTTGGATGAAATATCGACCATCCCATTTCGAGTTGAACTTACTTCCAGATTTATGAGATTTAATGATTGGTCTTGTTACTTCAAGGACCTGATCACCAACTTGGAAGGACCTGGGGTGTACCTTTTTATTGAAAGCACGAGAAAGACGAGCTTGATAACATTCAAGGCTTTGTTGCGCTTCTAACCTCTTCCCATCGAGAGCTTCTAACTCTTCAAGGTGTAGACGATCATTTTCCTCTTCATTGAGTCCTTCTTAGATGGCAAGCCGCAGTGATAGTATTTGGCATTTAAGCGGAAAGACTGTTTCAATTCTAATAACAAGAGAGTATGGAGTTGCTTTAGTTGGCATGTGATGAGTCGTCCGATATGCCCAAACGGCTTTTTCCATTCTATCATGCCAATCTCTCTTAGATTTGGAGACGACCTTCTTTAATAAGTTGCATAAAGTCTTCATAAATGCTTCGGCCATCCCATTTGCAGCAGCATAATACATTGCTGAATTACGTTGCTTGAAACCAAAAAGATCATAGATATTATCCATCAATTTGTTGGTGAATGAAATTTGAAATGATAGATAATGTTCCAAAATGATAGATAATGTTCACCCTGATGAAATTTGAAACATTCTCCTTGTTTACTTCTTTAAGGGCTACAACCTCAGCTCATTTTGAAAAGTAATCCATCGCCGCCAAGATGTACAGGTGGCCTCCAGAAGGTTTTACTAGTGGTCCAACAACATCTAGTCTCCAAGCATCAAATGGTCAAGATGCAATTGTTGGATGTAGTACTTCAGGAGGCTGGTGCACAAAAATTCATATGAAGTTGACATGCTTGACATCTTCAAGCATAATATAAACAATCTTTCACTATTATTGGTCAATAATATCTCATTCTTTTTATGTGACAATGTAATTTTGGCCCATATTGATGTGACCCACAAACTCTAAAATGTGCTTCTTGCAAGTTGCCTCTTCATCTCCCAAATAATGCAAAAGTACTCCCTCGAATGATCTTCGATACAAAGTATTTTTGTAGTTAAGAAATTGAGGAGCACGATGACAAATTTTGACCTTTCTTTTGGATCTTCTGAAAGTATATTATAACACAAGTAATCAATGATAGCTTGTCTCCAATCGACTTTCTCAGCCTCAGAAATGGCTACAAGATGTTCGAGATTGCCCCTTCGGTGGAACTATCTATTTTTGACCAATAGTGATTTGTGCTTGTTTGGGCAAAGTCAATGTTGAACCAAAGTAGCTAAGGCATCAACTTTCCTATTTTCTTTTCTTGGAACATGTTGAAGAGTCACGTCTCCAAGACGTCCAATCAACTTCTGTGCATAATTATGATAGGAACGAAACACCAGCTTGTTGACTTTATAGTTACCCAGTAATTGACTAATCACCAATTTAGAGTCCCAAAAAACATGAAATTGTAATGCTTCATATTGACCCCCATTTCAAGCCCAAGTATCTATGCTTTGTATAATGCAACATTATTAGAGCAACATTGCATCAAGGTGAAGGAATACAGCAAGATCTCCTCTTGTAGAGTGACAAATATCACCCCAACACTAGCTTCTTCGCGATGTGAGGCATTATCAAAATACATTTTCCAAGATGGTTTAATATTAACTACCGTTGCATCTTCATATGGTAATTCATCATTAGCTCCCAATCATCAGGTATTGGATGGTCTACTAAGAAGTCCGCCAATGCTTGCCTTTTCACAACCTTTTGAGGAACGTATACAATTTAAAACTATTGAAATTGAAGGTACCATCTTACCAGTCGATCATTGAGGATAGCTTTTGATATTAGAAATAGGGTTGTGGTTGATAGGATGAAGAAATCGGCTCACTTTCTATTGGTTAAGACTACATATGAGGCTGAAGATTATGCTAAGTGATACATTCATGACTTGGTGAGGTTGCATGGAGTTCCTTTGTCCATCATATAGGATCGTGGTGCTCAATTTACTTTTCATTTTCAGAGGTCTTTCCAAAGGGGTCTTGGTACAAAATTTAAACTTAGTATGGCCTTCCACCCTCAAACAAATGGACAAGCCGAAAGAATTATCCAAACTCTTGATGATATGCTTAGGGCTTGTGTTTTGGAGTTCAAGGGTAGTTGGGATGATCATCTTTCATTGATTGAATTTTGCTTATAACAATTTCTATCATTCTAGCATTGGCATGGCTTCTCTTGAGGCCCTCTATGGTAGGCATTGTAGATCATCGGTTAGGTGGTGTGAAGTTGGAGAAATGGCTTTGTTGGGTTTGGATTGGGTTATGGATGCTATGTAGAAGGTAAGGATGATTAGAGAAAGGTTGAAAATAGCCCAAAGTCGCCAAAAGTCTTATGCTGATGTGAGAAGGAGGGAGCTTGAGTTTAAGGTTGGTGATTGGGTCTATTTGAAGGTGTCACCCATGAAGGGTGTGGTTCATTTTGATAAGAAGGGTAAACTAAGTCCATGATTTATGCATCCTTATAGGGGTGGGGAGGAGGATTGGTAAGGTGGCCTATGAGTTGGAATTGCCAAGTGACATGGAATTGGTTCATCCGGTCTTAAATGTGTCTATGTTGAGAAAGTGTGTGGGTGACCCTAATGCTATTGTGCATCTTGATGTTGTGGGGGTAGTTGTAGATAACTTGACATATGAAAAAGTTCCAATAGAGATATTGGATAGACAAGTGAAGAGGTTAAGGAACAAGGATGTTGCTTCCGTTAAGGTCCTTTGGAGGAATCAACAAGTCAAAAGTGTTGAATGAGAAACCAAAGTGGACATGTAAAAATGATATTCTTATCTATTCCATCCTACTCAAGCCTAACGTACAAATTCTAACTCTTCGATATGACTTCATACCTCATGTTCCAGCCCCTAAGTCATTTGCATGCATTCATGTTTATATTGACAAAGTTCCTGGTGATTTTACACTTACTTTGAGATTTTTAAAATGGTGTTTTCAGTGTATTGTTGTGTTCTTGTTGGGACTGATATCTTCATGATTACACTTCTCATGTACATCTATTTGACATTTGGGGATGAGTGTTTTCAAGGGGGAGATATTGAAACAACTCCAAAAAGTGCCCAAAAATGTGCCTCGAAAGTTCCTGAAATCGTAATTTCCATATATCTCAAAATTCATGCGTGATATCAAAAGTCCGACTTCATGTTCTTGTTTGAGAGTCCAATTGAGTGAGAGATGGGTCTAATCTCGATTTAAGACCAACCATAGCAAAATTTGAAAATCACAAAAATGCGATTTCCAGTGTGCATCCGCGCCCCTGGCGCAACGCACCAAGGGTGAGCTATTGTGTATTTTTGTGCACTGTTTTTCTATCTCGGTCCAAGACTTTTGGTCTTAGGCCTAAGTGTTTCCATGCATGAAAATACCTATACTCAACGTTAATTCACCCTTATATCATTCAAGATATTCCCCAATACTCACTCAAACACTTAGACTCATATTTCACTCCAAATTTCACTTACCAAAACTAATCCGGATCTTAAGGTTCTCATTCAAGCTTCAAGTCTACATTTGCAATCTTCTTCAAGGATTCTCAAAAGTCAAGGAATGTGGCTTTCTTTCATGGGTTCCTTTTACCCATGATGCCAAGCTTTCTTTTACCTAAAATTGCATGATTTAAAGTTGATTTACTCATGGGTCTTACTTATTATGAATTTCACTGCACACTATATTGAGATTTCATGAAATTGTGATTGTTTTAGCATGTTTTGAGCTACAAATCTAAGATCTACTGTAGGATTTGATGAAGGGTTTTGATGTATGTTGCTTGAGGGTGTTACCAAGTATCTATTGATGGTTTTACATTGAATTTTCTAGCATGATTCCACTCTTTAATTGCATCATTTTACATTGAATTATCTAGCATGATTCCACTCTTGAATTGCATGGTTTTACACTAGCACTACACACCCGCCAAGTATTTGATAAAATGACCGGTTAATGTATTTTGAGGAATTGAAGGTCCAATGCATGTTTTATGAGTTGAATGACTTTATGATGATGAAAGGAACACACACACACACACACACACACACATATATATATATATATATATATGACATTCTCCTATATAGTGTTGGAAAGTGACCATGCCTTACTTGGGGGGTTAAGAGCCAGGGTAACAATGTCGAGGGGTTTCTACCTTAATACTAATCAAGGGGTTGTGCCATGATAATCGGGTT
This sequence comes from Solanum medicagineum, assembly GCA_026153255.1. Taxonomy (NCBI): domain Eukaryota; kingdom Viridiplantae; phylum Streptophyta; class Magnoliopsida; order Solanales; family Solanaceae; genus Solanum; species Solanum medicagineum. The sequence goes on from JAPFFP010000070.1 coordinate 15,377,969, forward strand.
GTGGGGTTAGTACCTCAATCACCAGGGATGGTTGGGTGCGACTATACAAAAACCAATCAAGGGGTTAATTCCTTCATAACCAGGTAAAGGGGTTAGTTCCTCAATCATCATGGGTGGTAGGGTACGACGATCCACCAACCAACCAAAGGGGTTTGTATCTTAGTAACCTACAGGTTGTACAATGATAGTATCTTCTTACACATGTATTATCTTTTATGCAAGTATGATTTTCTTAAGTATTTATCATACATACCATATTGTTATTATGTTATCTATTGCTTACTATTATGCATTTTGATTATGATTCCCATCTCTTGTTGCATTGCATCCTATATACTTAGTACACTTAAATGTACTAACTCATACTCTATGCCTACATGATGTTACCATATAGTAACTGGAGTGCCACTTGATCATCCTTCTCCACGTGGCTAGTATGATCTCTTTCAAGCTAGTTGGTGAGTCCTCCATTCTGGGGACAATGTTATGTTCTTATGATATGTATTATGACTCTCTTTCTTTAAGGTATATTTTGACTAGGAGGGTGAGCCCGGTTGCTTGTCTTTGCCCCCGCTAAGTTTTATGGCTAGAGGTGTTGTTGGATATGTTATGTATAATTCCATGAGCTTTGACTCTCTTTTGACTCTTTATGCTTATGATATTTAACTTGTCCTTTAGCCCCATTTATCCCTATTTATATACTCTTATTGCATTTTATTGCGTCCACAACCAAGGATGTGTAATGATATGTTAAGAGGCTTACTTCGGCTCTCTTCGGGTCCCCATCCGCCATGTCACGTCTAGGCCCTAGGCTTGGGTCATTACAAGCCTAGCATGGGTCGATCTCACTTGGGCTACAAGGGTGGCAGCCCAGGGGCGAAGGCTTAGCATGGGTCGATCCCAATTTGTATAGCTATGAGAACAACATCCCAGGGGTTAAAATGCCTAGCATGGGTCATCCTCTTTTACCACTGATCAGCTTGTCATTTGTATTACATGTCTAAAGGAATTATATAGCACAGAAAAGTAAAGAAAAGAATGTAACGTACATGGTCCAATAAGTACAACAAAGTTGCTCTTTACTATGATTTGTACATTTATATCTTGCCACTTGATTTCACTTGAATTCTCATTTTACATATTGAAATGACCCCAAAATGTTCCCGAAAATGTGCCTAGAAAATGCCTAGTATCGTAATTTCTATATATCTCAAAATCCTTGGGTGATTTCAAAAATCTGACTTTATATTCTTGTTCAAGGGGTAAAATTGAGTAGGTAATGGGTCTAACCCAAATTTTAGAGCAACCGTATCAAAATTCAAAAATCCCAAGTTTGCAATTTTCACAGAGGTTTCACGCCCCAGGCGCGACGTGCCAAGGGCGCGCCTCTATGTACTTTGTGCTCAGTTTTGTGGTCCGGTGCAAGGCTTTTGGGTTTTGTGACTAAGTCTTCCAACACGTGAAAATACCTATACTTAGCCATATTTCACCTTTATATCATAGAAGACATTCCCCAATACTCTCTAAAACCCTTAGACTAATATTTCTCTCAAAAATTCAACTATCCAAATCCCTTCCAGATCTTAAGGAATTCATCCAAGCTTCAAGCCTCCATTCAAATCTTCTTCAAAGAATTCTCCAAAATCAAGGTATGTGGGTTTCAACTATAGGGTCCCTTCATCCATGGTGCCCAAGATTCCTTTTTATCTAAATTGCATGATTATAAGTTGACTTACATATGGGTCTTACTTATTATGAAGTTTCTTATGAACAATGTTCGGGTTTCACAAACTTGTGACTGTTTGTGCATGTTTTGAGCTATGAATCTATGATCTATTGTTTGATTTGACGAAGGATTTTGATATATATTGCATTAGAAAATTACCAAGTGTTGGTGGGTGGATTTACATGGGGTTTTCTTGTATGATTTCAATCTTGAATTGCATGATCTTACACTAGCATTACACTCCCACCAAGTGTTTGATAAAATGTCCGATTTTCGATTCTTGAAGTATTGATGATCCTTTACATAACCTATGACTTGAGGGACTGTATGATGATGAAAGGAAGGTATTTATATGATGATTTCATGAAAAGTATCTACTGTGATGAAAGTTGACCAATTGCCTAGTTCAGGGGGTAGTAGGTCCGAACTACTATATTGAGGGGTATATACCTCATTCGCCTAGCTCGGGGGTTGGTAGGCCCATGCCACCATATTGATTAGCTCGGGGGTGGTAGGCTCATGCTACCACATTAGGGACTATATACCTCAATTGCCTCACCAAGGAGGTAGTAGGCCTTGGTTACATAAAGATGGTCATCTTCTTCACATGTAATAAGTTCTACATAAGCATGTTTTACGTCATGTATCATTCATTTATGTCATACTACTAATATGGTATCTCTTGCTTCCGATATTGCATTTTGCCATGTGCCTATCTCTTACATATTGTTTGGTACAAAAAATGAATAATGCAGGGATTAGTAATGCAGGGATTAGTAATGCAGAGATTAGTTATGCAGTGATTAGTAATGTTGGGACTATTTTTTATCCCGTGTTTTGTTTATTGTTTTTCATTTAATTTTGTGTTTGGGTTAAAATTCTTTAAAATGTTTCTTTCGAATTATGCCCTTGAACTATTATGAGATTTTCTATTTTATATAATTAGATCAAAATAGATTATTCTCTTGCGACTTCTAACTGGTTAGGAGAATAATAATTATGTCATTATGTTTGCTATTTTATCACCAGAATTATTTGAGAATAAATAATTTTAATTTTAATAAATTCATAACTAAAAAAATGTCAATCTTTAATTTAATAAAGATAGACCATCTATTATTAATATAGAAAAGATGGTAAACAATTATAAAATACACAATCTATATTTACACATAAAAACTTGGAAGTTGTAGTTTTAATATTGTGTTTATATTTTACAAGACCACTCAACTTTGAGACAATATTCAACATCATTGGACTTTATTTTGTATCAATAAAATCACTTAACTAAATTAATTATAAAAACAAGTGACATGAAAAAATATTTTTTGTATATTATGTAAATGTGAACCCACAAATAAATAAAATTTAAAAATTTTACATGGCAAATTTATTAATTTCTTATATTATGTAACTATGAACCCACAAATAAATAAAATTTATAAGCTAATTTATTAATAAATTTACTAGTACAAAATTACAAATATAAAACATAAAATCAAGAAAATAAAAAAGTTAGACGAATATTTTTGTCTTTACCTATATAATCCCATGTATTAAATGGAAGGTATTAGCTAATACCACCAAATAGAAGGTATTAGCTAATACCATGTAGGGTGTATTAACTAATCCATGGATTAGTTATACATAGACCCACAATTCATGCCAAACATACTATTAAATAATACCATCTATATAATCTATGGATTAAATCTCTAATACCTCCTACAAACATCATATTATTGCATCGCATACCACATACTTAGTACATTCGAACATACTAATGCATACTCTATGCCTACAAGACATTACCATGTAGGGACTGGAGCACCGATTGATTATCCTCCTCCTCGTGGCTAGTACTTCTACCCAAAGCGAGTTGGTGAGTCCTCGATTCCGGGGACAAAGACAATGATCTTATGATATGTATTAAGACTTTCTTTCCTTTATTCTATACTTACGACTATGAGGGTGAGCCTGGTTGCTTGTCTTGGCCCCCGCTCTTATATATGTAGTAGAGGTGTTGTTGGACAAGTTATGCAATTATGTTATGAGCCTTGACTCTCTTGATTTAATGGTGTCTTATATTATGAAAGGTTTTCCCTTAGCCGCTTGGCCCTTTTACTCCTATTAATGTTGTTTAATGCTTCCCCGACCAAGGATGTGTAATGATATGTAAAGAGGCTTGTTTGGGGTTCCCTCGGGTTCTCCATTCGTCGTGTCACGTCTAGGCCCTAGGCTTGGGTCATGAAAAAGATGGTATCAGAGAACTAGGTTGTTAGATCCTCGGCATCCAACACACCGCATCGATTAGAGTCCTATTCATGGTTGTGAAACGCGCCACAACTATGAGTAGGAGGCTATGAGGCTTTCTAGGAAATGTTTCACCTCTTCATGATCTATGTCGTGCGGTAGAGTTAGGTCCCCTAGGGTTTATTGCTAATCCCTAACCATAACATTTCAGGATATGTCTCAAGCTACTCAGGATGGCAATATATCAAATGCGGAGTTTCGTAACGCTTTATGGGTATTGACCAACACGGTGACTATACAACTCAACCGATAAGCGAGTGACCCCGAAAATTCAAAAGGTAAGGGGGGAGTGCTAAGGCAAAAAGGGCCTGTTTGGGGGATATGTTCCAAAGTCCGAAAGGTGGTGGTGGTGTGGTGCCTACTGCTATGTGTCTAGAATGTGGTAAGATTCATAGAGGCCCATGCTTGAAGGGTACTAATGCTTCTTATGGTTGTGGAGATATGGGTCATAAGGTAAACGATTGCCCTCATAAATGCAATAAGAGTAAAGGAAATGATGAGGGAGCGGAAGAGCCTAGACGTCGAAGTTTTGGGAAAGGCCATGGTGGCCTATGTTTGAATAAGTCTAGCAATTGCTTTGGTTTGTGGATTTAGGCACAAGGTTAGTAGTTATCCGCATGCTCAACCCAAGGATGGAAATGATGGCCCTCAAGGCCAAGGTGCCCATGCTGGCCAAGGAGAGGAGGAGATGCCCGATGTTGCTACCGGTATGTCAAAATTTCCTTGACTCATATGCTTTCATTGTTCATTGTTACTAGTGTGCTTCATGTGTGCCCCGGGTGTTAGGTTAACCTTGTCAAGTGTATACCCCGTTGGTGAGTCTATTGTTGCTAAGAAGGCCCATAGAATTGTTACAATTATAATGCGTAGACCTTGTCTTGTTACTATGTTGAATTAGATATAGTGGATTTCGATGTCATACTTGAGGTGAATTAGTTGCATGCATATTATGTCTCCTATATTCTTAAGACCCGTAGAGTTAGCATTCCTACCCCTTAATGGGCTATTTCTTGTGTGAGAAAGTCATGATGCGGTGGTCAAGGGTAGATTCATTTCTTGCGTTCAATCCCATGAGTTGTCTTCTAAGGGGAGCCCATGTCATCTTGCGAGGGTTAGGAATGTTGAGTCCATGGTCCTTCCTATACAGTTGATTTTGGCGGATAAAGAGTTCCTTAATGTCTTTCCTAGTGAGCTTCGGTGTCATTGGTGTAGGAGAAGTATGGTTCCCTTAGTATGTGTTTTGATTGCTGGCAACTTATTGGGGTCACCTTAAATGATAAATACCCTTCACCTAGGAATGATGATCTATTTTACAAACTTCAAGGGGCTAGTCACTTCTCTATGGCTGACCTTCGGTTCGGGCCTTGTCCCCAAGAGAGGATGAGGGTAGGTGATGTCCCTAGGCTTCCTTTTGGTCTAGCAATGAGCGTGTGAGTCATGGTGGAGTTGTTTGGTTGACTTATGCACTGGCTATGTTTATGAGATTCATGAATAAAGTCTTAAAACCCTGCCTTGGCATGTTTGTGGTGGTCTCTAGTGATGAAGTATTGATTTATTTAGAGCTCGTCAATCATTTGGGTAGTGTCCTCTGGTTTACTTAGTGCACCGACTATGCCTATAAGTCTCATGAATATGGTCTTTAATCCATACCTTATTACGCTTATGGTGGTTTTGGTGATGGTAGGTTGGTTTGTCTCTCGAAGTGAGGGGCGCATGTGAGTCAATTGCCAATAGTACTACAAAGTTTAGGGGATAAAGGTTGTATCCTAAATAAGAGGAATATGAGTTTGGTTGCAAGAGGTTACTTTCCTAAGTAATGTGTTATCGGGGAATGGTATCAAGGTGAATCCTAAGAAGGTGGAGGTGGTTAGAAATTGTCCTAGTCCTTTGACTTCGTCGGACATTAGAAGTTCTTGGGCTTAGTGGGTTCCTACCACAGATTTGGGAATGGGCTCTCTTCTATTGCTACTACCATGACTAAGTTGACCCAAGGGAAGACTAGGTTGTGTGTACCGATGAGTGTGAAAGAGTTTCCTAAATCTTGAAGGATAAACTTGTGTCTGCTTCTATCTTTTCTCTGCGGAAAGGGTTTGTTGCGTATTATGATGCCTCATGAATTGGTTGGGTTTTTTTTGATACAGAATGGTTAGATGGTAGCCTATGCTTTTAGACAACTTAAGAGGAAGGACTATCCTACCTATGACCTTGAATTGGCCGCTGTAGTATTTCCTTTAAGATTTGGCATTGTTACTTGTATGGGGTGCATGTTAAGGTGTTTACCGATCATAAGAGTCTCCAAAATGTGTTCATTTAAAGGATCTTAAGTTAAGGAAAAGAAGGTGGTTAGAACTTCTTAAAGATTATGATATGAGTGTGCATAATCATTTCGGTGAGGCTAATATTGTGGTCAATGCTTCGAGTAGGTGTCCATGAGTAGCTTATCTCATGTGAGTGATGGTGTCAAGGAGGTGGCTAAAGAGGTTCATCGGTTGGCTAGATTTGGAGTTAGGTTGGAAGAGGTTGGCTGTGGTGGTGTAGTGGTGGCTAATGGTTATAGGTCTTTCATTGTTGAGGATGTGTAGGCAAAGCAAGATATTGACCCCACCTTGTTAGAATTGAACACTTTGGTATAAGGTGGTGAAGTGGAGGTTTTCTCCCAAGGGGGAGATAGTGTCATTAGAATACTAAGGTAGGCTATATGTGTTTGTGTTGATAATTGGGTTCACTTGGAAGTTCCACCCATGTAGGGTGTGGTCCGATTTGGGAAGGAAGAGAATTGAGATTATGGTTTGTAGGCTCTTATAATGTGTTAAAGATGGTTGGTAAGGTTGCATGCGAATGGGAATTGCCTATGAATATGGGTGTGGTTCATCCGGTTCTTCATGCTTCTAGGTTCAGTGAATGTGTTGATGAATCTAGTGTTATAGAACTCCTTGAGGTTGTGGGTGTTGTGGAGGATAAGTTGTCTTAGGAGAAGGACCCGGTGGAGGTATTGGATTGAAGGGTGGAAGAGTTGTTTAATAAGGATGTAGTGTTCATCAAGGCCCTTTGGAAGGATCGTCATGTCGAAAGTGTCTCTCGGGAGCCGTAGCGGGCATGGAAAAGCAATATTTGTACCTCTTTCACTCATTCAAGCTATGATTAATCCTTTTTATGATCTCAAATCTTATGTTTCAGCCTTATGTCATTTGCATGCATTCATGTTTATGTTGACAAGTTCATGATGATTTTGACACTTGTGTTGAGATTTTGAAAATGGTGTTTTAAATGTATTGTTGCATTTATGTTGGGGCTGATTTGTTTATGATTACTCTTCTTAGATACGTTTCTTTGAAATTCGGGGACGAATGTACCCAAGGGTGAGATATTGAAACGACCCCAAAAAGAGCCCGAAAATGTGCCTTGAAAGTGCCCCGATTCGTAATTTCTATATATCCTAAAATTCGTGTGTGATTTCAAAAATCCAACTTCATATTCTTGTTCAGGGAACAAATTTGAGTGGGAAATGGGTCTAACCCCCATTTTAGAGCAACCGTATCAAAATTCAAAAATCCCAAGTTTTCAATTTCCAAAGAAGTTCGCGTCCCAGTCGTGACGCGCCAAGGGCGCACCTCTATGTATTTTTGTGCTCAGTTTTATGGTCCCATGCAAGGCTTTTGGGTCTTGGGCCTAAGTCTTCCCATGCATGAAAATACCTATACTTAACCATATATCACCTTCATATCATACACGACATCCCCCAGTACTCTCTTGAACACTTAGACTAATATTTATCTCAAAATTCACAAATTCCTTTCGGATCTTAAGCAATTCATCCAAGCTTCAAGCCTTTGTTCAAATCTTCTTCAAGGAATTCTCCAATATCAAGGTATGTGGGTTTCAACCATTGAGTCCTTTCACCCATGGTGCCAAAGATTTCTTTTTACCAAAATTGTATGATTATAAGTTGATTTACTTATGGGTCTTACTTATTATGAAGTTGCCAATGAACTATGTTGGGGTTTTGTAAACTTGTGACTGTTTAGCATGTTTCGAACCATGAATCCATGGTATATTTTTTGATTTGATGAAGGGTTTTGATATATATTGCATGAGAGTATTACCAAGTGTTTGTTTGTGGTTTTACAAGGGATTTTCTTGGATGATATCACTCTTCAATTGCATGATCTTACATTAGCATTACACACCCACCAAGTGTTTGAAAAGATATCCGATTTTGGATTCGTGAACTATTGATGATCCATTGCATGACCTATGACTTGAGCGACTCTATGATGATGAAAGGAAGGTATTCATATGATGATTTCATGAAAAGTATCTATTGTTATGAAAGTTGACCAATTGCCTACTTCCGGGGGTAGTAGGCCCGAACTACCATATTGAGGGGTATACACCTCATTCGCCTAGCTCAGGGGTGGTAGGCTCATGCTATAACATTGAGGGGTATATACCTCATTTGCCTTGCTTCGGGGATGGTAGACCCATTCTACACATATTGAGGGTGATGTGCTGTATTTCAGCACATTTGATGTCTAAAACAAGGGATTTTGTTAGTTCTTAAAACTACTTTTTATGGTTTTTAGATGTTTTTGGTTTTTTATTGTAGAAAAGGCAAGTTGGCATGATTTTGGAAGAATATTCAAGATTTTGCTGAAGTGCAGGACATACGAGCCTTCCTACAAGTCGTAGCTCAAGCTATGAGTCACAGA
>JAPFFP010000070.1:15396452-15414961 GCA_026153255.1 Solanum medicagineum
CGGAGTCTATTAATTTTGATTTTATTGTATCAATTGATCTATATTCTATTAACATCAAAATGTTCTTTTTTTTTTTTGAAAATATGGACCAGGAAATGTGAACCATAACAGTTTTAATCTGGCATTCGAGGGAATGGAATGAAGAGAATTGCTTCATCGAATACAGCGTAGATGGCATTGTGCTGAGGGAATATGCTTCGTATGATGATTTGATCGGTACAATTTCAAATCAATTGAATGTTGATTTGGTTACAAAATCCCTAAAAATTATATACACTGTTGAAGATGTCAACACGCCTTTGGAAATACATAATGACATGGATGTTTGAGTGTATGTTCAGTTAAAGAAATTGAACATGGGATTTGGTGCATATCCTTTATGCGTAACCGTTGTTGATAAAGATGTAAGCTACTCCATTAGGGGAAGTTGCAATTCCTGAATAGGTTATGTTGATAAATAGGGATTTGTATGATACCTTTATGCTGAACATGAATCGCACTTTCAATGCCTTAAAATCATTCAAAAAAATCTTGAATTTTTATGAAGAAATCAAACAAAATCACCCCAAAAAAGGTAATAAAAATCACTGTAAAATACAACTTTTTTTCTAGATTGAACAGTAATTTTCAGAAGATATACACCAAGTAAACTCAAAAAAAAAAAAAAAACTCTTCTAAGAAAATCTATTTGAGTGATATTGATTTTAAGCTAAGTATGAATTTTTCAAAGAAACGTTATTCATAAATTATGAAAGATAAAAGGGTCTTCAAACTGAAATAGTTCATGCGTTTAAACTTTTTCTTTTAATTGGGATAACGTGTAAATTTCCTAGATTGCATGAGTATTAATGTCTGTATTCCTTAAAAGATGGTAAATGTCTTATATTGTATTTTTATTAATTAATACATGATATTTTGCTATTCAATATATATTTATATCCATATATAGTAAATAAAAATAATCATCATAATGAATAAATATTATTAAATATTAGCTATAACATGTAGTTTTCCCATAATGATACAAAAAGATCACTCAGTCATTTTACTTAAAAAAAAAACAGAGAGGCTAAATTGGCCATTCGGCCATACCATTTTTCTTCTCCTTCCGCTGTAGTCATTAATAACTTCGTATTCCTTCCTCTTCTTCCCTCCTTTTCTCTTTGTTGCTTTCAATGTTCTTTCCTTGTTCCATGGTCAATCAACCATCAAAGTTCTAAAGCTTAGTTTAAAAAATTAATGTGTCGCAAATGTAGATCATTTTGAGCGAATTATATATCAAAATACTTAAAATATTTGGAGGATTTCATATCTAAATTTAGGATTATTTAGAGAAAATTTTTGAATTGATTGTGACTGAATAAAAAGAAGTACAAATACTTACAATAAAATTATTTTTGTTTTTGGAATCACTTCCTCCTTTCATAATCAATCTTCCGTGTAATCATTTCTTGTCCTTTTACTTCTTCTTTTATTAGCCTAATAAATATCCAAGAAAAAGTAGTTCGATAAAATGTTAGTGTAAATTGCCTGTGTAATTAAAATACATTCAATTAGGATCTCAAGACGCAGCAACGCCAAGGGAAAACAACCTACAAGGCTGTAAGTTTTTGTGTGTATCATTATGTATAGATAGTGTATAGATAAGCTATATTTTACACTTTGAGTGTATCATAATGTAAAATCAATGTATACTTTCTATGACTTTTGACTTTTTGATGTTAATAAAACATGGTTGTATTTATTGGATAGTAAATACTTTGTTGTATTTATTTGAAAGTATTAGACAAATTAGATAAATTAAATTTTAAGCAAAGGTAGCTCAATTAAAAACATAAGGCACTTATTAGATAAACTAGTCATTCAACACTTGTTTAGTTACAAAAGTTGTCACTTGGATCACATTGTTCACCATCGACAACTTCCTTTTTTTCCCTTCAAAACTAAAGCACTATCATCTATATCTTTCCCTTTTGTTTTAGTCCTTCGGCCCCACAGATAGAATTATGAAAATGGACAATTTTATAGAGAATAAAAAAGTGTGTTTGACCTTGAATCAACGTATAGCAATTTGTGAAACTTATTTTAGAGTTGACCTATGATACTCTTTTGAAAAATTATCTAATATAATTATAGCAATTCTTTTGCTCCCCCTCGTGCTTTCCTCTCTCATCTCACATGATCCTTTTTTGCCCTCTCTTTCTCTTTCTCTATAATTTATTTTTCCTCCTCTTCCTCTTTGTTTCATAAGAAAAATATTTTTTTTATACCTATGATTCTTGATCTGCTATATTTTGTGGGAGTCTGTTGATTGTTAATTTTTTGGATTAACGTGGATATATCAAAAATTTTGATTCTAGGTTCTTGATTTATTGTTCCATGTTTGAATCTTCTCTTCATTATAGATTGATACAAATTAATTATATTTATACAAAGTATATACTGACTATACAATATAATTTACTTATACATGAATTATACATTGAACATTATGATACATTCAAAAGCTGAATATAGCTTGAATATACATGACTATATACCGAATGACTATTTTTTTTTAAATTGATGTAACTATCCCTGAAATATTTTCGCTGCTTCAAATTGAAGGAATCACAAAATCTTGTTTATCAACTTGTTATTAAATGATTTGCAATTATTCGTTATTATGTAACGATGAATGTCAAAGCAATATATGATATTTACTTAGATAAAGAAAGAAATGAAGACAGGAAATTCATGCTTGGATTGATAAAATTTTCATTGGAAAAATAATAATCACCACAAAAAAGTATCACAATAATTGTAGTATTTTATTTCTAATATAGCAAGTGTTACGATCTTTATAAATCATCCGATTCTTCTTTCGAATATAAATATCAAGACTTTTGATTTTGCTCTTGACATTTGATAGACTTGATCTTGACTTGTACTTGAATCTAATGAATTTGAAGCTTGACCTCAAAATTTGATGGACTTAATCTTCAATGACCTTGAAGCTTGATCTCAAAATTTGATGTAGTTGATCTTAGCTTATACTTAAATTCAAGAGGCTTGAAGTTTAATCTTGAATTTTTGTCTCGATAACTAAAGCTTAAATATTTGAATGTTCTGGCCATATTGTTTTTTAAATTTCAATTAACATCTTTAGTTATCGACGTGAAGTGTCATTTGACATTATTTTCAAACCAAAAAAGAAAGCATCACGTGGTACACCATACTAATTAGATATTGTGTGGAAAATTAGCTCCTGTCTGTGGTCATGACTGATAATGAAAAAAATTATTGAATGGAGTGGGAGATCTCTTGGAGTATTAGTATATCTGTGGGGCAGATTATACAATTCAAACACATTAAGAGAAAGGAAACATAATGATAGATTTTTCTAATTAACTAAAAAAATTTATTTTGAAGGTACAAAAAGCTATTTATCCTTTCAAGAATTACTAGGTGAATCAAAGAGAAATATAGGGGTCGTTTGGTACAAAAATGAATAATGTAGGAATTAGTAATGTTGGGATTATCTTTTATCCCAGGTTTGGTTTATTGTTTTCCATTTAATTTTGTGTTTGGTTTAAAATTTTATAAAAAGTTTCTTTCCAATTATGCCCTTGAACTATTATGAGATTTTCTATTTCATGAAATTAGATCAAAGTAGACCTTTTTTTTGTGACTTCTAACTAGTTAGGAAAATAATATTTTGTTCTTATGTTTGCTATTTTCACTTGAATTATTTGAGAATAAATAATTGTAATCTTAATAAATTCGTCATTAATAAAATATCAATCTTTAATTTAATAAAGATAGACCATTTATTATTAATATAGAAAAGATGGTAAACAATTGTAAAATAGACAATCTATATTTAAACATAAAAATTTGGAAGTTGTATTTTTAATATAGTGTTTATATCTTATGAGGTCACTTAACTTTGAGAATATATCTAACATCATTGGACTTTATATTGTATCAATAAAATCACTCAACCAAAATTAGTTATAAAAAAATTGACATGTCAAAATATTTTGTTTGTGTATTATGTAAATATGAAACTATAAATAAATAAAATTTAAAAATTTGACATGGTAAATTTATTTATTTTTATATTATGAAAATGTGAAACCGCAAATAAATAAAATTTGTAAGCATATTTATTTAAATCAAGAAACAAAAAAATGTAAAAGAATTTGAGGGATATTTTTGTCTTTGTGTATTTAATCTCATGGTATTAGCTAATACCACCGAATGGGAGATATTAGCTAATACCATGTATATGGTATTAACTAGTACCATGTATTAGTTATACATGAGTTCAATTTTCTACCAAACATAATTCAATTAATACCATTTCTCTAATCCTTGGATTATTTCCTATAATCCCTCCTACCAAAGTGTCAAGATTAATTATGCCAGGATAAAATAAACCAAAAAAAGTAAGTTCCGCGGTATTTTTAAAAAACAAATAATTTATTCAAAATGATGCAATGCATGTTAATCAATGAACCAAATAATCAATAAAAACAATAATAGGATAACTAATTCTAGCCTGATTTATTTTTAAATCAAATGACCTTAGAGAACTGAAATATCTCCGGAAAAGGAAATCAATTGTTGGTTATCCCCAATATGTAGGAGCTCTTATTAAAAGAAATCTTATGCCTTTGCTATAACACAATATTAGGAAAATTGCTGTTGGAGATATCTCCAAACACACTAGTCTGTCAAAGAGATTACACAATCAGAAATATCTTTTGTTTATTAGTTAACACAATAAATTATTTTATTTAGTTGGACCAATCATTTTGATTAAAAAGACAACAAAGTAGACAAGGAACACTTGAATATTCAACACACATAGATGTGGACCATATTTGATGCTGATTTCTTGCAGTCAACTTGGACTAATAAAACTCTTCAATTGTTTTCCTTTTTTCTCCTAGGTTTTCATTGTCATAGAATGGGAGAGAAAATCGTTGCATTGGTTCTTGTATGAAAAATAAAGCCTTTTATACAATTTATAAAGAACGAAAAGGGATTAGATAAAATATGTTACTTTTTATAAATACTAAACTAAAAGGAAACTAGATATTATGTAATTAATGATCGTAGACTTAAAAGGAATGAACTTATCATCCCCAAGTATATGAGATAAATTATTCCATGACTATTTGTTTTTATCCCTCACACCAAACGAAATATATTTCAAAATAAAATATGCTACTGATCATGTAAATCATAAATATTTTACCATTAATATAAATCATATCCTTTTCTAGTCCAAGGAAAATAAACTTTACATGTATATCCCTTGCTCCCTCAACTCCCTTTAACTGTTCTAAGTTTTCATGTTCACTTAAAAAAGAAAAAAGAAAAAGAAAATCTATGGCAGGGGGATTAGCAGTAACAGCAAATGATGGAGAAGAGTACCATGGGAAACTGACATGTTTTGTAATATTAGCTTGTATGATGGCTGCTATGGGGGGTGTAATCTTTGGATATGATATTGGAATTTCAGGTTTGATTTTTCCACTCCTAGTACAAGTTTCAATTGTTCTGTTTTATTTCACTTACACAAGTGTTGAAAAACGTGAAGGTGGAGTAACATCTATGGAGCCTTTTCTGAAAAAGTTCTTTCATGATGTATACATTAAGATGAAAGCAGACAATGAAATTAGCAACTACTGCAAATTTGACAGTGAATTGTTGACATCATTCACATCCTCCCTTTATGTGGCTGGTCTTTTTGCTACTTTTGTTGCCTCATCAGTCACCAGCGTGTTCGGTCGCAAGGCCTCGATCCTTCTGGGTGGAGCTAACTTCCTGGCTGGTGCAGCCCTTGGTGGAGCTGCTTCTAATATCTATATGCTTATATTTGGCAGAGTTTTACTAGGTGTTGGTGTTGGCTTTGCAAATCAGGTAAAAGTATTCTTCTTTTGTTAGTACATCCTTTTCGATCTGTTTCAAAAAGAATGGTACTTTTCCCTATTTGGAAATGCTTTATACTCCGTTATTTTACTCTTAGAGATGCTCTCATAATCATAAAAATGTCATGACATGTTTCAGATCGCAAGTTCTAAAGGTATTTTTGATATCTGCCTAAAGTCTTCCATTTTAAAAATGAAATGAAAGCGGTACTTGTCAAGTAGACACACTCTTGTAAAAAGGAGTAATCAAGATGCAAATCAGATAAAATATTACTCCATCTATTCCATTTAGTACATTCTAAAGAGAATTATACTTTTCCCTATTGAAAAATACTTCCATTTTACTCTTAATGAGATGCTCTCATGGTCGTAGAAATGCCATGAGATGTTTAAGACTACAAGTCACGAAGGTACTTTTGATATGTGCCAAAAGTCTTTCATGTTAAACTTTGTATCTAATCAAACACGGACATATAAAATGAAGTGGAGACAATACTTCTCAACTAGTAGACAGACATCCTATATTCTCACTCTAGTAAATAGAACTAGAAGTTCTCTAAAAAAACTCCAGGAGTTCCCTTGGGACCAATTTACCATTCTTGTTCCTTTTTGAGACTAAACCAGTTCAATCAACTGTCTATCCTAGCTAAAACCTGAGTTCGTTTCACACTGTTGCAGGCTGTACCATTGTATCTTTCAGAAATGGCACCATCCAAGTACAGAGGAGGATTCAACAATAGCTTTCAACTAAGTGTAGGCATTGGAGTTTTAATAGCAAACCTTATAAATTATGGCACTGAAAAGATCAAAGGTGGTTGGGGATGGAGAGTGTCCCTAGCTATGGCTGCAGTCCCAGCATCCATTTTAACATTAGGCACGTTGTTCCTCCCAGATACCCCCAACAGCTTGATTCAACGCACAAATGATCACGAAAAGGTTAAAAGAATGCTGCAAAGAGTCAGAGGCACTGATGATGTACAAGCAGAACTTGATGATATTATCTTAGCCAGTGAAATTTCAAAAACTATCAAACACCCTTTCAAGAACATTTTACAAAGAAAATATAGGCCTCAACTTGTCATGTCCGTGGCGATACCATTCTTCCAACAAGTCACAGGAATTAATGTCATTGCATTCTATGCTCCTGTCCTGTTTCGAACGATTGGACTAGGTGTAAGTGCAGCTCTTTTATCTGCTGTTGTAACAGGAGCAGTGGGAATTGTCACTACAGGTTTGTCCATGCTGATTGTCGATAAAGTTGGCCGAAGAGGGCTGTTGATTTTTGGAGGCATACAAATGTTTGTTACTCAAATGTTAGTAGGAGGATTAATGGGGGCTAAGCTAGGGGATCATGGTGGAGTGAGTAAAGGTTGGGCCTTTGTGATATTGGTGTTGATCTGCACCTATGTAGCTGGTTTTGGTTTATCATGGGGACCATTAGGATGGTTGATTCCAAGTGAAATATTCCCATTGGAGATAAGATCAGCTGGACAAAGTATTACAGTAGCAGTGAACTTTCTCTTCACTTTCTTGGTTGGTCAAACATTTTTAGCCATGTTGTGCCACTTCAAATTTGGGCTTTTCTTCTTTTTTGGAGCTTGGGTGGCAATAATGACTGGATTTGTCTACTTGTTTTTGCCAGAGACCAAGAATTTGCCCATTGAGAAAATGGACAGGGTGTGGAGAGAACACTGGTTTTGGAAGAGAATTGTAGGAGAAAATAGTGAGGTTATCACCAAAGAAGAGGAAGCTTAGAGATAGTTATCATACATCATCCTTGGACAATTAAAGAATAGTGTTCTTTCTCTATTGTAAATATCCAATTAAAGTATGTCTCATTGACATTATTGGATAAACTAGTACGTAATATGTTCAAACTGTTTACTGCTCAATTTAACTTTCCCGTTTCCTTCCTTCTTTTTGATCTTACATCTACTCCCTCAAACAAATGAAAGAAGAAATCTAATTAAATAAAGACATGGTAATGCATAAACATGCCTTTTAACTTGGTCTCAACTACGCTCCAACTTTCGATGTGTACAAGTAGGCAATTAAACTTGTATCACGTTCTACGTGACTTAATACACATATGGGATGCCATGTAGGATACCAAATAGGATGTGCATGTCTACTTGTTCAATTCTATACAAGTTCCTTCCTATTTTAGTAGACCCAAAATTGATGAACATAAATACAAGTTGAAACCATATTAAAGGATGCATTTATCTATTCTATCATACATAAACTAAAAAGGGAAAAAATTGGCTTCTAGTCCTTTATTAAAGTGATATAACTGGCTTCCGGTCTATAGATTTAACATAAACATATAAAGTGAAACAACTACTCTCTGGTGCATGATAGTAACCCTAGGCATACGTGAATGGTGAAAGTATGTGATTCAGCGCCGGCATGGCAAAGAGAAGGCAAAGGAAAGGTAAAGGATAGCAGTGAATAAAATTCAACTACCAGATACAAAGCTAACTATGATCCATCAGATGTAATAACCCTTATTTTTTAATGAAAGGTTAATTGGTAATTTTAACCACTAATAATTTTTCTTAAAAAATTTAAGATATATATATATACATACAAGGAAACACATAGCTCACAAGGTGATTTGGGAAAGTTCATCCATAGATGTAACAAACACTACTTTAAATGATGCAATTAGGGTTCATATTGCCAAGCATAAATTAATACTCCAATCTTATGTAACCAATATGCAATTTATCAATCTGTTCATGAATACACGTGAAGGCTCAAAATAAATATAAACAGCTCGAAGATTAGGATTTAGAATTTTTCTATCAATTTCTATACACCCAATTCGACTCATGTAGGTGAAAAGACGTGTGGACTCAATCCAACGTGTTAAGTAGCCTTTACCTAGAAATTGACAAAATCCAGAGCTTGGATGAACTCCTCGTCATGCTCTCGAAACCCTAGCTTTTCTCCCTTGGTGCTGTCAAGAATTCTAAGTGTAGAATGAGGAGAAATATCCTTAAGGTACTGTTAAGGGGTCCAAAATAACCAAAACGTCATGGGTTTACTTAAAAAGGGGTAGGAAAGGATCAAAATTTCCCTCCTCAAAACTGTCGAATGAAACTACGAAACCTTGTTTCGGGTCATGGTTCAATTTACGGGCTATAATTGGCCTCTCATAGATGGAGGATGCCAAAAATTTCGATCACCGGAAATTGGACCTGGGGTTCCACGGACCCCCTTTTTACGGATCGTGAACTAGACTATGGGTCGTCCTGTCTATTGTGGTTTGAGATTTGAGAATCTTGATTTCTGAAACTTCAAACCGCGAGCCCATTTCTACGGCTTGTAGAATGAAGTATGGTCCATAAATGGACCTATATATGAGCCTCAAACTTAGAAAAATTTTCTTAGTCACATGGGGTAACCACGAGCACCATCCACGGTCCGTAGATGACCCTTGTAGTCACTATTAGTGACAATTTATAAGTCTTTTTCTCAACTTTTCTGGAGGATTAGACTTACACTAGGCGAAATGAATTAGGCGTGTTACAATAATAAAGAATTTTGTGCCGATAGTTCCGTGTTATGTAGTACTGAAAAAATCACTACCCACTCAAAATAAAGAATTCTTTATTGATTTTACTTCTTCACCGTAATAGTGAGGAAATTAAAAATTCCTTGAGGATAAACCATGTAATCCTTGGACATCTTTTATAGTGAAATAGCAAAATTTGTTGATGAATTGGCAGAGAATTCTCACAATTCTATTATTACCTAGGAGCAATAATTATAATTTATTGTTTTTGGTTGTGATCTCTAGTTAAAGAATACAGAAAAGCACTCATTCAAAATGTGACGATGATGATGCGGAGAAGAATGGACAGAATAGAATATGTCAAAGTTTCATAAATTGACGTCAAACTACAACGATGTAATACAAAACCTCAAGTATGTTACCCGCAATCCCACTTTAGTTCCTTCCCATGCAAAATTAAATATAGTCTTTAGCAGAATTAATTGGATTAGGTAAAAATGGGTGGTTATGGGAGTTGTTGGCGCTGATGCAATTCTTTTTCTCGTCGTTGCTTTATATATACATATATTATGGACCAAGTCCGATAGAGATTACTCCTTCAAATTCAAATGTTGGTGTGACCATTAATGGTGCTTAATTATTTGAAGGGACCATATGTAGTGTGACTGGGAAGAACACAATACATATATCTTGATTTGCATTCACTTTCTTTGTCTTGGGTTCAGGGGTGGAGCTATATTTACCCAGTTGAACACCCTTCATTCGAAAACTTTTTCAAATACATAGGTTAAATATAGATATTTTGATATATATATCAATTGTTGAACACCCTTCGTACAAATATCACCCAACCATGTTCTAAAAGTATGAACAACCTTGATAAAAATACTGGCTCCGCCAGTGCTTGGCTGCTTATCAACTTGCCAAGACTAGCCATAATACAGGAAAGAGTGACGACAAAATAAGAAAGCCAAAAGAATGACTAGTTCAACTTAAAATTTATTGTTATATGCCCCTACAGTCCAAATTAAATAATACGTAGTAGATACTCCAGCCAGTCGCAAGCCATTGACCAAATGTAATTTATTTGGCCATGTTGATTTTGTAGCTGTCATGAGTCATGATGTACAGCTTATTATCTTTCTCCTATAAATTGATGTTACCTATGTCAGGACTCATAAATTCATATTCTTGCAATTTGAACTTGCGGAGAAGAAATGGCAGTTGGTATTGTCCCAACAGGTGATACTTCTGCAAATTACAATGGTAGGATTACGTGGTATGTGGTGTTATCATCCATGGTTGCAGCCACTGGAGGAATCATCTTTGGCTATGATATCGGAATTTCAGGTTCTTTCAAATATTCCCTCAAGATATATATGTATAAATATTTCTGAAATCGGTTCTTGCTAACTTTGTTGATGTGTTTTACAGGAGGAGTGATCTCTATGGCACCGTTTCTGAAGAAATTCTTCCCAGATGTGTTCAATAAGATGACACAAGCCACCGAAATAAGCAACTACTGTAAATTTGACAGCCAACTGCTCACCTCGTTCACCTCCTCTTTATACATTGCTGGCCTTATTGCATCCTTCGTTGCGTCACCAGTCACTCGTACATTTGGCCGTAGACCATCAATTATAATCGGGGGAGTAGCATTTCTCATCGGTTCTGCCCTTGGAGGCTCAGCATCCAATGTCTACATGTTATTACTTGGTCGAATCCTGCTAGGTGTAGGAGTTGGTTTTGCAAATCAGGTAACTTTCTCCTCCGATTAACACGCCTTTAATCTCATAATCAGCTGCATAATCATAACTAATTATGACTGCAGGCAGTTCCTTTATACCTTTCAGAAATGGCACCTGCCAAGTACAGGGGATCTTTCAATATCGCGTTCCAATTATGCGTAGGGATTGGAGTTCTATCAGCAAGCCTTCTTAACTACGGCGTTCAAAAGATTAAAGGTGGTTGGGGATGGAGAATTTCCTTAGCGATGGCTGCAGCTCCTGCTACATTTCTAACAGTAGGAGCATTTTTTCTCCCAGAAACTGCAAACAGCCTAATTCAACATGGCAATAATCATGAAAAAGCTAAACAGATTCTACAACGTGTACGAGGTACACACGATGTCCAAGCAGAACTAAACGATATCATCAAAGCAAGTGACAAGTCAAAAGCTGTCGAGCATCCTTTCAAGCAAATTATCAAAAGGAAATACAGGCCTCAACTTGTTATGTCAGTAGCAATACCATTCTTCCAGCAGGTGACGGGGATCAACGTGATCTCCTTCTACGCTCCAATTCTGTTCCAAACAATAGGCCTTGGCGCGAGTGCATCACTTATGTCTGCTGTGGTGACTGGGTTAGTAGGCACCAGCGCGACTTTCTTAGCATTGTTGATAGTTGACCGGGTGGGGCGAAGGGCTATGTTTAGTTTCGGTGGAATCCAAATGCTTGTTTCACAAATTCTGATAGGGATAATCATGGCAGTTAAGTTAGGAGATCAAGGGGTCTTGAGCAAGGGATATGGGCTACTGGTTTTGGTGTTGATATGCATTTATGTTGCAGGTTTTAGTTTTTCATGGGGTCCATTAGGATGGTTAGTTCCAAGTGAAATATTTCCATTAGAAATAAGGTCAGCAGGACAAAGCATAACAGTGTCTGTGGGCTTAATCTTCACTTTCATAATTGCTCAGACTTTCTTGGCTATGCTCTGCCATCTAAAATCTGGGATTTTCTTCTTCTTTGGGGTGTGGGTTGCAATTATGACTGGATTTGTCTACTTTTTTCTGCCAGAGACGAGGAATTTACCAATTGAAAGTATGGAGAAAATATGGAGAGACCATTGGTTTTGGAACAGATTTGTTTGTGATGAACAAGACGACGATAAGAAAGGTGACAGTACTTAAAGCTATTGTCACTCATACAAATTTAACATGATTTCCTGTTGGATATGATTGGTTTGTAATTGAAAAAGATTATAGTTCGACACTCTCCATCTAGGAGAATTATACTACTTTAGTAATTTTTTTAGTCTTTCTGTCCATGTACTCAATAGTAGTGACTTTTCCATTCATGAAAAATGGATTGATTTGTGTGTGTGTATATATGCAAAACTCAGTGGCTTCTTTTACCAAGAATTTCTCAATTTCCAAGCTCCAACCATAACGAAACTATTGTTGTTTGGGGGGAAAATATCTAAGATGATATAATATAGTTCCTCAACGTCTCTAATAGAGTGGTGATTGGTGAAGGAGAAAAAAAATTATTTGTCTTCATTGTAGGTAAACTAAACATGGGGCATGTTGTCATGCAACAAAATAACAAGGTCAAAAAGCAAAGGAAAATCAGAATGATGAGATAATTGGCTTGAAGCTCGTTACCTAATTTGACTGCTAAAATGGAAATCAAATAAACAACTATAGACGTGCGCAATGGGATGAAAGTCATCCTCCTCTTCTTTCATACCACAGCGGACAAAGAAAATTTTCGTCATTCAGAGGTTCCAAACTCTACTTTAAAATTATTGAGTCCTAAATTTGAACATCATGGTAGAAAGATTTTAGGTTCAAAGTTAACTATGGAGTATGGACATGTCTTTCACTAATCTTTTAATTAAAATTTTTTTGGCCAACTTTTAAGCTTCAATAATGACAAATAGACCAAATATTATGGTTAGATGTTACTCTATGTGCTCAACAGGAGGATATTCTTTTCCAGCATCTTTGAGTTCTCTAAATGATTTTACCGAGACGTGCAAACATATTTTCAACTGTTTCTCCTTCCTTCGTGTGGAACAATTCATATTCGTATACAAGAAGACCAACAATTGTTTCTTGAACTTTGTCAGTTCCTTCTTAGGTGACTAGTTTGTCCCACATTTCCTTAGCGGTGTCACAACTGGAAATTTTTTCATATTCTTCACCACTGATGGCATTGTAAAGAACATTTGTAGTCTGAATTGATCTGGATAACTTTCATTTGTTCATCAGTGTAATTTTTCAGACTTGGTGTGACGGGGTCTTGGCTTACTTCAGTACTTGATTGACTTCCATATGTTTGTTTGGACATAGGGATAGGGGTATCACCAAGTTTGATTACCCTCTAAGCCTTTACGTCATAAGATTTTATGAATGTTTCCATTCTTATTTTCCAATGAGAGAAGTGTTTTCCATTGAAGTAGGGTTCTGGTTTGAGAGGCCCCTCTCGAAAAAGTGCTCCAATAGCTTGAGTTTGATTGACCATGATCTTTTCTCACCTGTGGTTAGACAGAAGATATAGTGAGACTAGACTCTTATACCAATTGAAAGTGCAAGAGGAGGGGGAGGAGGTGAATTGAATTTTCTTCTTTTTTAGATATTAGATAGTCGACTAACTTATATATCGGTCAGCTAGTATATCAAACAATAAAGTGCAGAAAATAAAGTGTGTAAAGGAAATTCAACACCTGATATTATTATACTTGTTCAAATCCAAAGTAGATCCTAATCCAGTCCCCTTGGGTTGCAAGGGATATCTCTTCAAGTCTTAATGAAAAAGAGTACAGAAAATTACAAAGCTTAAAACTACACTGGATCTTTTTCTCATTTTCTTTCTTTTCTTTTGATAGAAACCTTTCTTCAATTTTTTTGTTTCTTTTCTCTCTCTCTTTTTTCCCACAATAAATCTATAAGAAATACAATGTTTTTTTAAAAATGAAGAGTATGAAGAATGATTTGAATGTTGTAGGCTTGTACAGTCTTCAGAAATATCTTGCAATTCTTTTTAAGTAGAAAAAATGGCATTTCAAGGAATTTGATTCTTGGAATTAGATAATGATGATTCCTATTTCCAAGAATAAGGTAATTAAGGTTTCAAGGAGGGTGAGAGATCTTGCATCATCAGGATGACTTTTTCTTTCTTGATGAATTGCTGATTGATTTCATGATCTTCAATTAAGATTTTATTGATTTTCTTTCTTCTAGCAATTTGTCAGTGTGCTTGCTTGGCGCTCTTCATTTAGTACTTGATTTATTGTCTTCCGTCTGTCAGGGTGCTTGATGATTTTACTTTCCTTTGCAAGGATTGAGCCACCTCATAATTTATTTGTTTCCTTTCCTATAAATAGTCATCAGTCAAAATTAAAACACTAACACAAACCCTACTTCCATGAATGAGTTTATGGTTAGTTATGTATTTCTGCTTTCTTCTTTCTGTTTGTCATATTTGTTGTTATATATTAACATTTCTTGCTACTTCAAATTAATTTGTATTGTGAATAAAGAGAGAAGACTTTCGAGTAATATTCGTAATTCTCCAAATGTCAATATTTCTCCATAAAATAAGAAGGAATATTCAAATACTTTTTTTTTTAATTTCTCACCCGGTGTCTGAAGCCCGTGTAGCCCCGACTAAATTCGAATCGTGCACTGCAGGGCTCATTTTGGGTGTGCCGCTCCCAGTAGAATCTCAAACTCGAGACCTCTAGTTAAGGGTAAAGCACTCCCACCAGTGTATCACAACCCATGTTGATGATATTCAAATGCTACAACAACATAAGATAAGAAGGGATATTTAAATGCTTAGTCAAAACTTCAAGTTGTCAACAGTGCATACTAATGATAAAAAATCAATTAAATAATGCTTACTTAATAAATTGGTGCTTGTTGTTATCTTCTTGATTTTTTTCAAAAATAATGTCTATCTTCTTAATTCTTTTTTAAAAACTAACTTAATTAATTATACTTAGCACATCATCAATGAGCATTTATTGTGGTCAAAAGTAAAATTTAACGTGTTGTCCATGATTGTCTTGAGGTTCACTTTTCTCAAAAGACTGATTTTCATATAACTATGACATCTTTATATTGTTTTATTTTGTTCGTCCAGTATTAAGAAATTACTAAACTAATTTTTTAAGTGTCTCTTACTTATGTATTCATCGGTTATAAATTGTAAATACATTGAATATATATATGTGGTTTAACTTAATCTATCATGATTTAGAAACTAAGAATAACAATCTTTCTTCCATCCTATCATATAAAAATTGAATTTCTTAGAGTATCACTTTTCGAAATCCAAATTGCTCCCTCTAGACAGAAAACATTGGAATTTGTACTAATTTTTCCTCTTTTTTTAAAAAAGAAAGTACTATGTTTCCTCTTTAATGGGCACTATTTTAGTCGAATTCAAGTTAATTTGGACATTAAAGTAGGTACTCAACCAATAAAATAAATATAAGATATCGAATAAAAAATATTTTAAAAAATGATGGCAAGTTTATATATGCATTTGATTTTTTACATCTCATTATCAAAAGAAAGTGCCCATTTGGATTGATTTATTTCAAATATTTATGTCAAAATAAATTTTAAGCAATTTTGAAGTGTTTGAATAAAGATAAAAATTATTCATAAACATTTATTTTTAATTCAAAATAACCCAAAAAAAAAAAGAAAAAAGATCAATGGCTATAAATTATAGCTTTAACTTAAGATTTTTAACTTATAAGTCATAAATCAAAAATCAATCTAAACAAGCTTGAAGTCGTCAATAACTAGCGTTGTTTGACTTCAAAAAATTAAGTCTTTGCAAGAAATTTTTAGAAAAAAATTGGGAAAATGACATGGACGGTCAACAATTAAAATGATCTCACTTTGAACTCTATGACTATGATTCTAAATATTTTTTGTCCACCTGTCACAGAGAGTGTATGCACTCTCTTATAAAATACGAGCAACTTAAAATAATAAATATAATTTTATTTTGACAAGTATTTTTTTATTTTTTAAAATTATTTCAACTTTTTTCTATTTTTTCTTCTTCTTCAAAAATCCATTATCATCTCCATTGAAAATCCTCACTTTCAATATCGCTATTTTTATCACAACTGTGCCCTCCTTCTTTTACTACTATTAGATTAACTCTTCAATTTTAAAACTTTATCTAAATATTTTTTTTACATTTTCAAATAATTTAAATAAACTCATTAGATTTCAAGATGATTAAGATGTATCATTTAATTTTTTGATCCGAATTTCAATTAAGCTTCTTCCAATGTATGATGAATTCATTGGTTCTTTCTAAGTTGTCTTTTCTAATTTTGAAGTTACATGAAAAGGAGATAAATTAATTGATAATACCTTTAAAATTTTGAATTTACTTAAAAAGATAATTTGTTGTTGTTATCAATAACTCAACAATGTCTCGAAAATAGTATAGAAAAATACTCAGAAAAAAAAGAAAGTTGATCATCACAGAAGAACAAGAAAAAAAATAGAGAAAAGGCTCAACCTAAACATGGGGGATGGGGATGACTAGTGAGTGGAAGGCGAAGAAGAAGAACAAAGAAAAAAGAAAGAAAGAAAATGTGGGAGGAGTCATGAACATAGGTTGGATGGGAAGGGGTTGGTGCATGATATTACTTGCTTTTTAAAATCTAGGACCGGATGAAAAATAATGTAATATTATTAATTAGTTCATAATTGTTTAGGATAATAGTACGATGCCTACATAATTAAATTATCTTTTTGAAAATTTAGAACAACTTCACGTATCACTTCATGTTTTTTTTTAATTAAAAAAAGGGGATAAATATAGAAACGACATGAACTTCTTCTTCTTCTTCTTCTTCTTTTTTTTTTTTGGTTGAAAGGATATTCCATTAATTAATAGAAAGTTAGCTAAACGTAGTCTTTTCGTCTAAGGTTGGTGTTTGTAAGTTAAGATTAGTCGGGGCCACATCCCGACCCTGAGATAACAAAGTTTCTAACTTAGTTCTCCTAGCAAGTTCCTACAAAGTCTACTTGTAAGTGCATACGAGCACACCTTGGTGGAACTTCCAAAAAGTCTGAATCACCAAAGTTTCTTTGTTGTACACCTGCTTCGGCCATGCATTTGTCACCCTATTTTGCTCCCTGAACATATGCACGATTTTTGTATCTGCATCAATCAACTGCATCAAAGATTAAACTATCATAGAGTGAGTTCCCTTTTTCTAGCATCGTAATTAGTTCAAGTAAGTTAGTATCAATTTCTAGAGGGGTCAATTCTTTTCTCTATTGCCCACTTGAGTCCTTTCTGGAGTGCTTGGAGTTCCGCTATAGTCGAGTTGGACCAAAAGGGACCTTGGTGTTGAATCCTACAGACCAGTTGCCATTGTGATCTAGAAGACTCCATCCAGGCCTCCTACTCTAGGGTTGTCCTTGACTGCCTCGTTTATGTTTAGATTGAAACTTCCCAATCTGAGTGAATTCCATCTCATTAGGGTGGTTACTTTATGGTTTGCCTTTTCTTCCCTCTGGCTTGTTATTAGGTGGTATTCCAAAGCTTTTCGTAGTAGTGTTACGCATGCACATTGATTCTGTCACTTTTGTTATTAAATTGATTGACGTTCCTAGTAAGCCATAGATTTCATAAGCAAAAGGGAAATAGGAATCCCTAGTATATTAACGAGTTGTACTGTTTATTGCTAATGTTGTCCAAGAGCCCTTTCCACTCATCCACATTGACAACTCTTATGTCAAAGGCTTGTAGGGTACTGGATTAGCCAATAATTTCCATCCAGATTACTGCATTATTACATCTAAAAAAATATTGTTGGAGTCTTCGATCGGGCTTCTACAAAGGTGACGGTCAAGGGTTATGTTGATGCCTCTGTTGTGGAGGAGTGAGTTGATGGGCATTCTGTTATGGGTGAGTAGCCAAAGGAAGGTTTTAAACTTGTTAGGAGTTGGGGGTTTCCATATCCAAAGGTAATCCTTTTGATGTGAGTAGGGGTGATTTGGACACTCCTTTGAATGTGGATATAAGCAGTGTTTATGGTAAAGGTCACATATTTGGTGAGATTCCAAGTGAGTAAGTCATTCGTCAGGGTTCAAGGTATTGGTTCGTTAAGGATAACGATCGTAAGATCCTCTTTGGACCAGATTACAACTACAAGGTTCTCTTCCTCTTTATTTAGATACCCTTCCACCCTTCCTTGATAAGGCGGGGGGGGGGGGGGGAGGAGGGTTCAGGGGTCCTCAAAGAATTTTGCCTTCTTCCCCGGGTGGATTTTCCCTCCAAAGGCATTGGAGCAAACCTTCC
>JAPFFP010000070.1:15425573-15453046 GCA_026153255.1 Solanum medicagineum
TTTTGTTTTTTTTTTTTCTTTATTTTTTTTTTTTTTTTTTTTTTTTTTGTTGTTTTTGCGGGGGTGGGGGGGGGGGGCGGGGGGGGGGTTGTTGGGTACTCCGGAACTTCCTTTGCTTAATTTGTCTTTGCCACTCTTTTACTGGATTCTATTTGAGTTCATTTAACAATTAAGGATGCTGTAGTAGGAGATGTCTGTTATACTTGGTCACACTTCTTTAACACTTCTACCCCATGTCCATGAGCTGTAGAAATCGGCTCAACATTTATGAAAATGGAATGAGCCATATGATTATTTGCTTCCACAAATCTCTCAGGAGATATGTTTTTCTGCGATAGTGATATGTCTTGGTTTATCCAGTGTTTGGAGTTCCCATCAATATCCTTGTGCAGAGGCAACAATCAACTAGATCTGTTCCTTACATCATGGTGAAATGTGCAGATTATCTTGTCTTATCAGGTGAGAGATGTACCAAAACATACAGTAAACTGTCATTACTGTTATGTAAATTTTCTCAGACACATTTAAATGATGTTATGGGACCCTACTTTTGGTCTAGGGCTGAATTCACCTGAGCTGTTCAAAGCTGAAGGAGATAAAAAGGTCATACATCAATTGGTTTCTCTCTACAATCAAGGTATTCAGTTTCCAATCTCAAACATAATTTAGTTGTCAAGGGATAATCTATTTACTTTTTAGTTTGCTCATTTGTGTTATAGATCAAAATGCATCAATACCCGAGGGTGTAAATCCGGTTGATATTGCAGCTCTGATGAAATGCTACCTTGCAAGTCTACCTGAGCCATTGACAACCTTTGAGCTCTATAATGAAATAAGAAGTGCTCGCTCAAGCATACACACAATGAAGAATACCTTAAAGAAGATTCCAACCGTCAACTACATGACACTGGAATTGATCACTGCACTGCTACTCCGCGTAAGCCAGAAATCTCTGGTTAACAAGGCAAGTTTATTCCCTTTCTGAGTGAACAAAAATTAGCACCTACCTCTCCTTTTGTCGATTTGGATATGTGAAGATCTTTGGATTTGAAATTGTCTTACTGTATTTATCATCCTCTTGGTTTTCAGAGTTGATGTTCTCAGAACCTCCACCTACTTCTAATATGAAGAAATTGTGTGGTGGAGAGTTGTAAAACTTGATACAATTTTTAACACTTGGATTTGAACTTGGTAATTGAGCTACCTGGTTGCTATGATAAGCCTGGCATATTTTGAATTTTGTTTTCTTTCTTTTTGCGGTCGTGATTGAGATCCAACAAACTTGTTACTAATAAATCTTCATCTGTAAAAAATGCGAGTTCCTTTTTTTCCTTTTCGCCTAGATGATTGAGATCCGAAAATCTTGCTCCTGGTGAGCCTTTATCTTGTCCAAATGTGCGAATTCTTTTCTTGACTGCGGTTTATATGCTTCTCATACTTTCTTCCTGGGCAGATGGATGCTAGAACTCTTGCAACAGAAATGGCTCCAATCCTTATTTGGCAAAGAGGACAGGGTCCACACCAGTTCAACCAGTTCTGGAACCATTCAACAAGGACTTCTTCAAAGAAATATATGGACTCCAACTATGACTCTAGTGCATGGGAGATGCTTGAAGGTCTGTTTCTGTTAATTCCTTTCTGTTCTCTTAGTGGGTAGTGTAATATTTTAGTTATCTTTATAATTTTCAACACAAATCATATTATTAATGGAGGGGTGGATACTTCAGTATCTAAATAAATACTGAACAGTAGCACGTTGAATCTATATTATAAAATGTATAGCAGAAACATCATAATTTGTTCTGCTAGAATGAATTATAGGAAGTGATTATGCAAAGAGATTAACTTAATCTGTGTGCTATAACTACTGTATTTGCTTGTTTTGCATTTCAAAGAAATATCTGTACAACTGCAACTGAAACCTCACTTTTTAGCATACATTCTTCCATTGAATTATGTGTAGCCTGTTGCACCGCTATTTCCCAAAGATTTGTGTTTTCTAAAGACACCCACGGCAGAATATGTTGTTTTATATTCCTTTATATTTCTCTTTCGTAGATTTTGTGCTAGTGGAGGCTTCCACTGCAATTGTTAATGTAGACTAGGAGTAGGTAAAGAATTGCTTTTAATTCCTTGATTTTCAGCAAAAAAAATTTAAGCCAGAACTACCAACAGCTTGAATTAGTTTTTGGAGTGGAAAGTCATTGTGCCGACGGAAAATCAATAAATTTCCATTCAATCAAATAAGTTATGTTTATTGAAGACATATTTATCTTTGACTATATCTTGGAGTATGTTCTGTCTACATTAAGTTAAGAGTAAAAGCATTGCATTTTTGGGATTGCCATTTGCAACTTAAAACAACTGCTGAAAAACTCACTCCATTTTTCACCTGTGATTGTTTTTGCATCCAGATGAAGATGAAAATGTTGATGCATCTTCTCCCATCCCCTTGGATGATGGGCTGCCAATCGACTTGGGTGCTATTGATGCCATTCAATGCTTAATTGAACATCACAATGCTATATTTACCGATGCAAATGAGACTGTTTGGCGATAGTATTGAATCAGACTCTCGGCTTGGAAATATTGCACATATGGAATGTCTTTATCCATGGTGAACATCAGAAAAAAGTTTGAAACTTGTTATCATCATACTTGCTTTTGTCTTAGCATTTAGGAGTTTGTAACTGTGTCTTTGTAAATTTTTTATTGGGATAGGCATGCATAGGTTCAACACCTTTATTTATAGTTTCAGTTTGTTTTGTTATGGGGTGATTGTTTGGATGCTATTGAAAGTACAAAGCACGAAAGAGCTTCTGTGCCATTCAAAAGGTTTGTAGTTGGGATTGAACTTTGTGTTGGAGCATTTGCGAGTATCAAATAAACATAGATGTTCGCAGTTAACGTGTCATTTTCGATTTATCTCTATAGTAAACGTGTGATTTGCTTCGTGCGAAGAGCCACTATTATGCCAAGTCTTGGTGAAGGATTTTAATTGAGTTCACATAATGTAAAACGCAAAAAAAGAAGTCTTGATTAAAGGAAATCAGCTATCACTTCCTCGTGGATCCTAGAAATCCCACTAGTATTTGGAATTTACGGCAATAATAATATGATATAATTTCATGAGTGTTGTTCGGGAGTATGGTGAGTCCGTAAATTTTTGTTATCGAAAGATCTTTTGCCAAATATAAAGCAGAAGAAATACTAGCAACAATATATAAATATAAAAACATAATTATAGGAAACAATCTAGGATGACAAAATTGAAGAATAAGATAGTTGTAATAATAGCAGCACTCAAGACAGAAAATTAGATACTACTTGAAAATGCTTAAAAGTACTCCCTCCTTCGTTAATCTTTATTTATCTCCTGTTAACTTGGCACAAAGATTAAAATGTAGTAAATTTATTCGTCTTTTGTTGACGACTACTTATCTCTTGGCACAGAGATTAACAAGTAGTAAATTTACTTATCTCCTGTTGACTTGACACAGAGATTAAGAAGTAGTAAATAATAGGAGTAATTTTACCAAATTACTCTTTACAACAACAACAATATACCCAATGGAATCCCACAAGTAGGGGTCTGAGGAGGGTAAAATGTACGCAAACCTTACCACTACCTCAGCCAAATTATAATAGGAAAATGATTATAATTAATGATAAGGGTAAATTAGGAACTAAGTAAAATTATCTCTTCATTTCATATAGTGGAGAAGTAAAGATAGACAGATAGGTAGTATATTTTTTATGATGACGCATAATTGAGCTTCATCACCATAATTGTATCTTTGTTATGAGACTGTATAAAATAATACAAAGAATAAAGTAGGGGAGAAGAGAGAAGATTTCTTATTGCTCTTGAATAATATTGAGGTGTATATTACGGTGAAGGAAACCTTTATATTTATAAGGAAATAACTGACTTAATCTCCAAGTAAGAAATTGAATTGGTCTTCAAGTAGGATTCTAACTCTTAAAGGAATCTACATAAAATAGACATTCATCATAAATATAATATGTTTATAACACTCCCCTTGGATGTGTATTTGCTAGATTATGTGCCTCGTTAAAACCTTATTAGATAAAACCCTGTGGGAAAAAATTCTAGTGAAGGAAAAGAGTACATATATCTAATAATATGCATTTTGGATGCCTCATTAAAAACCTTACAAGGAAAACTCAATGGGACAAAACCTTGTGAGGAAAAAAGAGTACATCGCGCATTAACTCCCCCTGATTAGAACATCAATTCATGGACTTGAAGTTTCGCTTCCCAATCTTGTGTACCATCTTCTTGAAAGTTGCAGTTGGTAGAGACTTGGTGAACAAATCGGCCACATTGTCACTTGAACGAATCTGTTACACATTTATATCACCATTCTTTTGGAGCTCATATGTATAGAAAGCTTTGGCAAAATGTGTTTTGTTCTATCTCCTTTATGAATCCTCCCTAGGGTCAAAGAGTTTTGCAAGTTCCTCAAACGAACTTCTTTAAGCAAACAATCTACTGCCTTTTGAAAACTCTTGAAAAGTTTCAATTTAAGTTATCAACTTGCATAACAATATGAAAGATTCTTGATTTGTTTTAATCAATATGAGGATTAGAAACAAGTTTTTCAAGAACTTGAATATGCTTCATGCATTTTAAATCCTTCAAATACTTTCAATCTTTCATATCAATTTTGTCCAATGACAATATTCAATATTAAATGCATGACGCTTTCTAGTGTTTAGATTGCAAGTCAAATAAACTTTCGTTTACCAAAATGTACCAGTCCACTTGATAGTTAGAACATACTTTAATATATCAAAAATTTGGATCCTCATAATCTTTTACAATATTGTGCTATCTTGTATCAAAGATATCATAGACAAAATATCTTTTTTATATGTTTGCAATGCGACATAAGTTGTTGAGATCTCATCACTTAATTATTTTCATGTAGCTACTTCTCTCATGAGGTTTCACGAAGTGTTATGTCATAAGCTCTTCAAGAGCACATTACCTCTTTATTGTGATCGTTTTGGATCATTTGCTCCTTTTCAAGAATTATCTTATTTGGGATCACTTGCATGTTTCATGCATGTCATAGACTTTGTCCTTCAGGGACATTCAACAAGAGTATTTCAACTCTTAGAGGTTGTCTGGTTTGAATATAAGTTATGATGGGATAAATTATGTTGAGATTAGTAATGATGGTATAAGTTATGTCGAGGTTATTTTTTATTGAGTGTCTAGTGTGTCGGGTAAATTTTAAGAATATTGTGCTTGTTTATAAAAATACCCTTCACTTTATTATTTTTTAATGTATTTTCTTTGCTAACTTTAGTTATTCAATATTCGTTTTTAAAATAAATCTTTCATCTTATTTAGCTTAAATATTCTTAGGTGTGCATTTCAATAATAATATTGTATGCATTTAAAATAAAACTTTTTTGAAAAATTAATTTACAAATAGAACTTGCATTTTTAAGTTTGCTAAAGTAAAAAAGGAATTACGAAAAATCAAAATATAAAAAATATAATAATTAGTCAATAAAAATTATACTATATAGTGTAATTTTTTAATACAAAAATATGAAGAAATACTATAAAAATAAGGAGTGAAGGTTTTGAATATTATTATATATTGTATTAAAAATAATGTAAATATATATACAAAATAAGGTATAAAAAGTGATAAAGAGAAGGGTACATTTGTCATTTTATAACTTTATCCCATGACAATTTGTCATGGGATTATTATACCATCCCTTGGATAACTTATTCCGGGACTTCTAAGCCAACCAAACGGACATTTAAGGGGGGATAAAATTTTATCCCGAGATTATTTTCATTTATCCCTTACATCAAACGACCCCTTAGTTTATTATTATCTCCTCCTTATGTTACACAAACTAACATATATTCTAATCTATCTTGGAAAATCCATCTTTTATGCATCACAGTATATTTATTAATTATGTACCGCATATCAAAATTATTAAATGGAAGTTATACGGTCCATGGCCATAAATCAATTCGAGGAGAAATTGATCATAACGTATTGGATTGATGCATATCTTTGTATATAATTTGTCATATTTCAAACTATGAAGTTTTGTTCTCATAAGCAATGATTGACCATTTACTTAAGGAATTTAGTGTCAATCATCTTGAACATTTATCAATATTATCAAGATGAATTGTCTTGATTACGTATTCTGAAAGTTGTGCTCGTAATTCAATTATCTTGCACAAACAATTTTGCGAATGTCAAACTTCAGGTTGACAATAAATGTACATGTGATCATGATCACATGATGGTGAACGGGCCCATATTCACCTTTTTTTCATACTTTCAGAATTTTTTGTAGTTCTTGCTCACAAATAGAAGCACATGAATCAAGATGAGACAATGATAGATTTTTCCACAAAATTTCTCTTTTGATATCATCATCTTCTCCACCTAATTTTGAAAACAGTGTCTCGTCAAACCGACAATCTGCAAATCAAGCATTGAACACATCTCGAGTTAATGGTTCAAGATGGCAAATAACGGAGGGTGATTCAAACCCATCATATATTCCTAGTCTTCTTTTAGACTTTATGCACTTGCTAGCACATTCACTTTATAGAATGGAGCATTTTCATATAATATATTTTATGGCTTTTCACCAAAGCACATTATTGTGGTTTTCGTCATCATTATATCATTAATATGGTGCATTGAGACTTGAACTCAATGTCTTATCCATATAAAGGCGTCTTACGCTTTAAATTGATGGAGTTTGAACTCAACATCTTTAATTGTGAGATATTCATATTTTCAAATTCGTCAAAACGATGACACAAGAATATTGTAATCTTAGCACAGTCTTGTTTTAATGCTTTATTTTCATTATCAATGGTATCTCTAAGACAGATAGCATCCAATACCCATAAAGGGTAGTTCTTGCCCAAATTATGAAGGGCAACAATTTTCAACTTTCTCAAGGTTAGTCATATCAATAAAGAGAAAATAAACAAATAAATAGTACCTTGGACTTGAAACTTAACCTTTATCCTTTAAAACGGTAGAGTCTCGTGCTAACAAAGTTAGTCATATCAATAAAGATAAAACAAATAAATAAACAATACCTTAGCCTTGAAACTTAACCTTTAGAGTCTTGGTAACGTGTTATGAAGCTGTATAAAACAATACAATGAATAAAGTAGGGAAGAAAATAGGAGATTTCTTATTGCTCTTGAATAATATTGAGGTGTATATTACAAAGAAGAAAATCGTTATATTCATATGTAAAAAACTGATTTGGTCTCCAATAAGAAATTGAATTAATGTAGGATTCCTATATCTCAAAGGAATTAGACATTCACTATAAATATAGTATGTTTATAAGGATCTTTTTATTCTTTAATTAATTAGTTGCGTAAAAATAAATTTGATTTACTCCGTACTGTATACGAGTAAATAGGCAGTATAAAGCTTTATTCAGTTCTTTTGGGTAAACAATTGGAAAGTGGAAAAGAGGGGATGAAGAAGCATCTCTTCGTCTTCACAGTACTCTTCCTCTCCATGGTATGACCAAAATTCATGAATCCAATTTATTACAAAAACATTGCATTTCGTTTTATTGATCAATTTTGCTACCAGGTCGTGGTGAATGAAGCTGGGGGTTATCCTGTCGTTGTGAGCACCTGGCCTTTTTTGGAAGCTGTTAGAGCTGCCTGGAACGCCGCTGACGGCGGTTTATCTGCAGTAGATGCAGTTGTGGAAGGTTGTTCTGCTTGTGAGAAACTAAGATGTGATGGTACAGGTATATACACTCATTTTATGTACTATTTGTTTCATCTTTCTTCATCACGAGTTAGTTCGCGTTTGTATAATATTTTTAGAATTTTCCAAGAGTTGAATCCAACAACATGCCATATCTAGATCGTAATTGGTATATGCATCTAGTACAACTCTCCTACAGTACTATTTAACATCGAATTGGCTGATACCAGCGTGAAGAAAATATAATGAACAAAAAAGTTCTCTTGGTCATTCATGAAGTAATTGAACTTCTGCAACTAAAGTGGTGTTTTGTTCCAAGGAATTTGATGGCAATAATTGGAGCGGTCACTCCTTTGTCCCCAAACTGGTACTATCCAAGAACATACCTTAGCTTGACTTCAGTCTTGACTTAGACAACTCCAAAGTCCAGAGGTACCAATATGGCCTAAGTTGCTCGGACTCGAGTGTTGGTGGTTGATATGGGTGAAGATCTAGCGGTTTGAGCCTTCATGATCTAAATTTTGAATATTTAGAGACATGGATCTAGGTATGGATATGGATGCAGCTATGGTCTTAAAATAAAGTTATAAAACTTAATGTGGATAATTTGACGAGAAAATATTGATCAAGAGAAGAACATGGGAAGGAGAAGGAAAGGGAGTGACATAAAAATTTCTATATACAAGGTATTCCATTTACTTCGAAGTACCCAAAATCAATCACTCCTTTTCATGAATCTGTCAAAAATGCTGGTCAAAAAACTCAAAATTGGTTCTCTAGATCGGATATGGATCCCACGTTCATGTCATGTCGACACGGGTGTGGGATCAAAAGTGAAGAGTCCGAGCAACTTAACCAATGCCAACCCCATACTAAATATTGAAATAGCAACTAAATTAGAAAACTCATTGAAATCCCCGAATGAGTACAACTTCCAGCGAAGATCTATGCGTGCTCTATACCAAAGAAGTTCCTTGTCAAAGATGTCTTAACTACAGGAATTTTGAGCTACATGATATAAGGAAAATTTTCTAATTCTTGGGGTTCTAAACTATGGTGACATAATTATTAAGTTTCTGCACAATATTTGTAATAATTCCCGTGGTACTTTTCTCGACTTTACACATGCCCTCAAACACAAAGTAGTGAACTAACTTGAATGCAGTATCCAAAAGGCAAATGCTACCACCAAATGGATCCCCCAGAAAGGCAGTGTCACCAGAATAAGTATTAGAAAGAAAAATCGTACTTCCAAAAGTCACCAGAAAGAAACAAGAATTGTGAATTTATTAAAACAAGGAAAAAATTAGTCAGGTAGATAAGTGTAAGGCTGGCTGCCGAAAGTAGAAACAACTTAAAGTCTCCGCCAGGATCGTAGAGATATCCATACCAATGATAAATGGGGGGGGGGGGGTTGTATAGGATTTTGAATTATATGAAATAAGAGAATTTGCCTAATTCACGGAATTCCAAATTATGGAATTTATTGAGATATTCTTGTACTTTCAAAAATAACATGAACATTAAGCTTATTATGCTTAGTTGTTCTCTGGACTTCCAATCATATCACTACATCTCCCACATTTTATTTGAGCTATTTCAATGTAAGCGGGTTGAACAGTTGACAAGTTAGTCCTACCATTGACTGTCGTCAAAATAAAAATTATATGCTTTTAGTTCAGATATGGGAAATTAGCACAATTTTGTGCCAAAGGAGAATATTTGGTGACAGAAAAGTCAGCCAGTTGTAAGGTAAGAGTTGATGTAGTTGAGCATCTAGCTGATGGTTTATACATGATGATACTATGTATTACTATAGCAGTTCATAAGTATTATTTTCATGTCAGTTGGGCCTGGTGGAAGTCCAGATGAGAATGGAGAAACTACAATTGATGCCATGGTCATGGATGGGGTAATAGTTTTCTGTTTTTTCTTGGATATCGCTTCATGATCACTGTGATGAAGACAAACACAATTTGAAATTTATTTCGGATTTGCCAAGACATTCATAGGTAACAATGGAGGTTGGCGCTGTTGGTGCTATGAGGTATGTCCCAGAAGGAATTAAAGCTGCGAAGTTAGTGTTGGAGTATACTAAACATACTATGCTTGTCGGGGATCAAGCCTCAGCCTTTGCGATTTCGATGGGCCTTCCGGGACCTATAAACCTAAGCTCAGTTGAGTCTATGGAGAAGTGGACAAAATGGAAAGATAGTTATTGTCAACCTAATTTTCGGAAAAATGTTATCCCTAGGGATAGTTGTGGTCCATACCATCCAAATGGTCCTTCAATAAGAAGATGCCTGATGGATAATGTGCTTAGGTCTAATGAATTTGGATCAGTCAATGTAGGTTTACATAGCCATGATACAATATCCATGGCTGTCATCGATCAAGTAAGTTGTTGGTGTGTTATCCTTCCTTATTTTGCTTAGCTTTTAGCTTCTTTCACCAGAAATTGTTATTCCTTTCCTTTTTAGGTTGGACGGATTGCTGTTGGCACATCAACTAATGGAGCCACGTTCAAGATCCCCGGAAGGTGACGATCTTTACTTGTTTATGCGATGAGAAAAATTTGTGAGATCTTTAAACGCTTTACCATGAAGCCAAAAAAGAACTACAATGACCTTTTCAGAATTGTTGTGCATATGCCACAGACTTTTATTTTTGCTTTTACAAAACAAAGTACTTCGCAACCTGCTTAATTATATCAAGAAAGCTGCAAATGTGGTTATCAAGTTTACTATCGCTTCTCTAAAGGAACCATTCTCGTCTTAAAAGGGAAGATAAAAAGACAAATTACATAATGTTGTGGAGGGACATGCCATTTATTCAGGGGTGTCTGAATAAGGTGAAACAATTTATAAACATCTCAAAGATTGTAATGAATAGTTTACTGGTTGATCTATCTATTTTGGATGGAAAGAAAACGTAATCCTTTGTGGTGGTCACTGAGTAATCAAAAGATTAAACATTTCACATTGTCGACTTCTGAGTTTCTGTCAGTCTGCATTTGTAAGTTTGGAACTTTGTACCCGGCAGAATAGTTGAGGTTGCGCAAGCTGGCTCGGTCATCGCCATCATAAAGAAGAATGTGGAACTTTGTTAATGCATGATATATTCTACAGATTACACTAATTCACAAATATATAGGTTCGTGATAACTATCTCTTTTGTCGTAAGTTAAATGTCTTTGTTTGACTCTTCTCTTCTTTCTCCCTTTCCACTACTCATGGTTTATAGGCAGAAGAGGAATTTCTTATAATAGAATGGGAAAGTCTAAGTTGATACGTCTAAAAGTGGCTCTTATATATAGTAGACCTTTAATCTCGTTGAAGGGAACTGGACCGTGTTTTGGTATCAAGTGAAGGAAAAGTGGAAATTTTATTACAGAATGAGGGAGCATTTCTTTATACTTAGATTAGATTTCTGAAGAATTTCTCATTTCCCTTAATCAATATGTAGAACGTCCACTTGCTTTGATATTTGATCGGTGGAAGATTTTGCATCGAGTATACTTGTCTCTACAGTAGAAATTTACTTCTCTTACAGAATAAAGCCATTACTTTCTTTACCTTTTTTTCAGAAAACAAATCAAGCATTACAGTGGTGATTCAACCACAACTATTTATCAAACTGGTTTCATTATTTTTCATTTGGTTTTCTATATTTAACAGTTTCTTTTTACTTCTCCTTTCCCTTTTGAATGCAATTGTAGGGTTGGTGATGGACCTATAGCAGGATCTTCAGCATATGCAGATGCTGAAGTTGGTGCTTGCGGAGCCACTGGGGATGGTGATATTATGATGCGCTTCCTTCCGTGGTATTTCGCAAGAACTCCATCTGATCTTTTTGTGCCATCATGTACAACAGAAATTCATTTAGAAACTAAGAAACATAAGCTTTTAAATTAAATAGGTAAATAAGTTATAGAGAATGTTTAGAGTATCTGACCTGTTAAAGTCCGAAGGAAGGGTTTGAAGATTGGGAATCATACACAAAAATTTGACATGAGAATAAATATTGAACCGCAGCTCCTCGGTCTTTCACACCTGCAGGTTGTATTCCTGTGAATGTTAAATATTAATGTGTGATGATTAGCATTTGGCTTGTCAAAAGATTTTGCATGTGTTAAACAAGCATTTTAAAGGTCTGGTTTGATTCCTGAATCAGTTATCCTGGAAGTAAGAAGCTGAAGCCCTCTTGAAAAATCCTAGCTTGTCATAGGTAATTCATAAGTTTGCATCAACCCCGCTTCTCATCCTCTTAGAGATAGGAACAGAAAGTTTGTGCTATAGGCGTCTGAATTACTAGTCAATACACCTAGGTTATAGTTGATTTTGCTTGCTCTCCAGATTCTCTTGCGGGGATCACAAACTCTAGATAAAGTTTTAGATTCATTCCTCTGATGGATTAGTGCTTGGATATGTCATTTTTTCCTCCTTCACTTAATAGGAAATTTAAGAAGTTACCAGCTGAACCCAATTCATATATTTTAAGCTTATATGCTGCTTCTTTTTTTGAAAGCTCTTATAGTCTTGGTCTTCTCAAAAGGGATCTAAAACATCAAAAATAGATTCATGGTCTTCTAAGTACTTCCCTTTAAAGAAAAAGTAGAATAAAGCTAGACACTTCATTTCATCTTCTGAATGTGGCTGGATTTATCTTCAAAGCACCTTTAGTTCTTTCTTCCCAGATTGGTCCATCAGTGCAAGCTGGGAGCCTGGGGCATTCCTCCATCTCTCTTCTTAACTCCATTAATTACCTTTATTGTTCCAGCTATTTAAGACTTCTAGTATTCTTCCTAGAATAGCCCACATGCTGACTGTTAAACTGATGAAAATCCTCCATAACTGTACAGTCAACTTACAACAACAACAACATACCAAGTGAGATCCAGCAAGTTGGGTTTGGGAGGTAGAGTGTACACATACCTTACCACTATCTCGTGGAGGTAGAGAGGTAGTTTCTGTATCTAGTCACCTTACAGTGCAAAAAAAAAAAAAAAAGGATTGATTGTCTCTGCCTCCTCTCTATACATAAATAGCATCTTGAGCATAGATGATAGCGTCTCTTGATTAGATTATCTTGTGTCAGAACTGCCTCTTTTGCTACAAGCCATGTGAAGCAAGCAACATTATAAGGAATTTTCACTTTCTAAATCAACTTCCAATGGTCAACAACCAATCTCATTATTTGATAAGTTGAACTCCTTATAGGCTAAATTGATAGAAACTTCCCTTGCTTATTCACATTTCAATTCAGGTAGTCTTTTAGAGTTACTGATTCCCTTAAATGTTTCCTTCTTCCAAGGTGTTTTTTCCTTCTTCAAGGTGTTTTGAAACTCTTTTAATCTATCAATCCCCCAGTCATTAAGTAATCCTTCTGAATGTAAGGTTCCAACCTTGATTGGCCGTGCTTCTCCTACAATTGCTTCTTGTTGTCTATTCAAAGTGTATACACAATTAAATTGAGATGAACATTTTTCTTTGCTGTTTGCTGGATATCAGTTATCAGGCTGTGGAGAATATGAGATTAGGAATGGAACCTGAACTTGCTGCAAAAGATGCTATATCGCGGATTGCGAGGAAATATTCAGACTTTATTGGGGCTCTATTTGCAGTCAACAGAAGTGGAATTCATGCAGGTGCATGCCATGGTTGGACTTTTCAGTATTCTGTCAGGAATCCTGGGATGAACGACATTGAGGTCTTTACTGTTCACCCCCAGTGATCCCTTTAGCATAATTTGCTTCTATTGAAATTCTTCCTCTTCCATAAAGCCAAATTCAGTCTCTTTTGTATATTGCAGAAACCATAATTTCCTTCCATATTGTGAACCATAAAATTTGTCACTGATACATCAAATTCAAATTTGACTACTTGTTATGTGCAATGAGAATCCTATAAAACTTCTAATGTATGCTTGTCCTAAGACATCTCAAAGAGCAATACTATACTCAGTGATTTTACCCAGCTGCTTGAAATGGGCTATAAGATCAACTTTTCTTTTTTCAGTAAAGAAAAACTGCAAGTTTGACAACTTTTAGATTTATGTACTTAATGTGGTCCGATCCTTTTTCAGATCTCGTAAATCGTGGAAGTCTAGTGCAGTATACTGTTTTTTTCCCCTCCCTTCCTGTTTTGGGGACCAAGGAACCTAATTGATTATCCATATTCCATCCTTGAAGAGTTTATTGTTGAAGTGTAAGGATTTTGCTTAAGAAAAGGAGCTCTTTGAAGTTCATTGAAAAATGGTACTACCTGGAAACTGAAGCTGTGTTTGAATATGTATTCCACCTAAAATAAATTAAGTTGAAGTAAGTGAGGGGAAAGCTAACTGAAAAATTTTATATATAACAAAACAATATTTTGATAATACTTTCTGGATTAAAAAAAAAAAAAGAAAAAAGATTTTTTTAAATGTCCAAACGGCTCGTTAAAAGTTGAAAAGGTGAAGCCAAGAATCCCTTTTCTGGATTTTCGTTTTAATGAGCACGGGTCTTCGGTGTTGTCACACATGAGAAGTGAAGAAAAGTGGCAAGTACTCTGAATATTTTTTGTTTAAGTAAAATATTCCTAAGTGAAATATAAGAAATAAAGTCATGCAAATCTAGTTCAAATTATTTTTAAGAAATTTCTGATGAAGTGCAAAGATCCACTTTAAAGGTTTAATTCAGGTCAAGCTTTCTTATGCTAATAAATTATTAGTTCCTTATTCCTAATCAGCACTTTCTCTATCTCATTTTACGTGACATTATTTGATTTGACATGATGTTTTAGAAAAAGAGAAAGATTATAAAAATTTATAGTCTAAAACAATCCTTAAATATTTATGTGATTGTAAATTATTTCACCAATGATAAAAGGGGAATTTTAAAATTATCTTTTTTAATAATAGTAAAAAATGATATTTTTAATGTAACAAATTAAGTGCCACATAAAATGAAACAGTAACATGTATATTCATTCATCATATTAAAAAGAATAATGTATCATTTTGCTTTGCTTGTTTTATTGATTCGTGTTACTCTTGGAGCCAAATGATGGTGCGTGGAAATTTACAGTTGAGATGTAAATGGACTTTACTACATATGAAGACATACAAATTAAACTCCCAAATTGTTAAAATCAACATTAAGTTATAACCAGGCAAAAATTTTACTTCCAAATGGTTAAAAGTCGTTTATATGTTTAGTGTGATGAATAAGAAGAGATAAATTTTTAATACCTCTTAATCTTTTGTTTGGTTACAAATTGAAGTTCGATTAACTTATCTCAAGATTAATAGTTAATATTGAAATAAATTATCTTTAATTTGCCTCTCGGTGGAATAACAATCCTAAGATAATTTATTCCAAAAATAAGTTAAAATGCCAAAAAATACCCATTCAAACCCTTTGTATATCGCGAATATTTTTATAAACAAACAATTTATTCTTAGAAATTATATGATTCATATTATTTTTAATATACCAAATCAAACATTCAGTAAGAAATAGTATGAAGATAATTAACTAATATCAACATAAATAATCCCAATCTAATTGAGTTGTGCATCACTAATCTTATCAAATCAAACGATCAAGATTATGATCAAATCAAAAACAAGGGATAATCTAAGAAGTGTCAACCCTTTTAATTGGTCAATGTGAGTAAGTGTATTTAGACACGACATTAATGTACAAGGAAAGTTGATAGGTATGTAGGTCAATTTAAGCTCGAGAGTTGTAAGGCGCTTTAGTGTGACGAAAGTGATAGGAGCAATTGTCTACTTTGAGTTGCCAACATACTCACTCTCTTTCTCTTCTTATACATAATTCTACATGTATAAATTGCTCTAAAGATGAGTAAATTTGTTGTTTGACTATCTGAATTTTATTTTATTTTTTTGTTAATTTTAGTTCTTCTCACTTGGAATTTCCGTCCTTCATTTACCTTTTTCTTACTCTTTTTTTCTTCGAAAAATATAATTTATCTATATCTATACTATATTAAAAAGGTGAATATCCTTACAAATGTTATTTAAACTTTTTTCCCTTCATTAAAAGTCTCTTCTTGTCGAAATCATCTTTTTTCACTTTTTTTCTCAAATTATCATTTAATTTATCTTTATAATATAAGGAATCCTAAAATATATGGAGTCCTAAAACATAAAAAGAATCATAAAATTAAATAAACTCAACTACATAAATTTAATTAAGTTAGAATAGTACTCCTTTATTTTCTTTCTAAAAATAATAACATTGTCTTAAGCAACGTAAATTTAATTTGGATTATTAATGTTTTACTTTATTTTTGTAGTGTATTTTCATATTTTATTATATGATAATAACATTTGATCATTTGTTCTTTTTATATAATTTGCTATTTTTAAGATTAATCACGTTATATTATTAGATAATAATTCATGAAAATATACAAAATAACTATTTATACGGATTTTGCGTATTTTTAAGAATCATTTTAGGATTATTTTTTTTAACTAATTAGTAGTATTACGTATATTAACTGTCTCTCTTTATTTAGGTTTAGATAAGCTATTGTTTCAAAATTATCATCGATGGAAAATAGGTTTAGGTTTAGAATGTTTGTTTATTAATTGAAATTTTGATAGAACCTATAGTTGGAGAGATAAATTTGTTGGTGATTTTTAAAATTTTAGTCTGTTCTTGAAATTTATGAGTTTTTATTGAGTATTGTATTCTAATTGGGTTACTTTTTCTTTGCAGGTTCGTCTTTGTCTTATACAAGCAACAATGTTTTTGCTGGTGTTTGAAAAATCCAAGCAACTTATGCTTTTATGATCTTGACAAATTAAACAAGGTTCACATCATTATTTATCCATTTGCTTATTTGTTTAGCTAGCAATCTCCTATACTTCTATATTTCAGAATAATTTCTAACTTCCTCTCAAAAGATAAAATCGTGTCATTACTATACCATATTTATATCTAGCAGCTTAAATTAGTAGTGGATAAAATAGTAACATAAAGTACTGTGTTCTATAATTTATTATATGGTATTGACCTTACATTGAGGAAGAGAGCTTGCTTACTTGATCAAAAAATAAAAAATAAAAAAATTATTTGTCACCCCCGAGCCTACACCCTGGACGTGACCGACACTTGAAAATCATTTCTGGTCTCCAAGCGAACCACTTGGCCTGCCTAACTTACTCAGCGAAAGACATTGATACTGTAATGAATTAGAATAGACTCGAAATTTATGAAACTTAAAATAAAATAGTAAAGTATACAACTTGACATCAAATCTTTCAAAGAAATAATTGGATACATTGTCTTTCTAGTCTAAGAAGCCTCTAAAGTACTGGCTCTGAATAGGGCACCAGAATAGACTCATAGGTACCTCAACAAAATAAACGACAATTAAATGGAACTCCTGAGCTCCTCTGGATGCTAAGAGGTCTCACCGACCTCTGATGGGGACTGTCCAACTGATCATCTGCTAATATAGGCACCTGCAACTGCATGATAATAAGATGCGCGCCAAAGACGTTAGTACGTGGAATGTACGGTATGTAAGATTGCCAAAACGTAATAAAAGTAGAATACTTACTTTAAAACTGCACCTGAAGATAGCTTAACTAACAAAATATGTCATGCATATGAAATATACATATTTATTCTTAAACTTGTTAGAAGTGCAGATCAACATAAGAGAAATATTTACGTTAACACTTTAATGTACATAGCTAAATATATATAAAACATGGTACTCAAAACTTAGCTCTGTACTTGGCTCAACTTCATTAAATATATAGCACAAATAAAGAAAATAATTTAACATGGAAATACTGAATCTCTACTATGTAGAATAAAAATCTTTACTTTTTGGGAAGTTTCTCTTACCGACAACTAT
Source organism: Solanum medicagineum (assembly GCA_026153255.1). Classification (NCBI taxonomy): domain Eukaryota; kingdom Viridiplantae; phylum Streptophyta; class Magnoliopsida; order Solanales; family Solanaceae; genus Solanum; species Solanum medicagineum. The sequence continues at coordinate 15,443,221 of JAPFFP010000070.1, forward strand.
CACTATGAGCTTTGTGATGATACAACATCTTGCATACGCTGCCAGAGCCGTTCCGTACTTTGCCGGGGTAGGGGATGAAAAACTAGTGGAGTGGATCCATCCCAAAACTGGGTCATATCAGTGGCTAATGAGGAAGGTACCTTGGTACAATCCTATCCTATGCTCACTACATAGTTTATGAGTTCGAGTAATTACTCTTACTAATATCGATGCTCAATACTACTCCCAAAAAACTTTTATATAGCTCATACTTAAAGAATAGAAATTCTCAAAATCTGATCCTTTCGGGGACTTAGCCCACCTTTAACTTTTCTTGGACTTTCCTAAACTTGTCTTAAATTTTTTTGTGACTAAACTCTTTAACTTGACTGAAAACTAATATCAACTCAGTGACTCAAAAACATGCTAGTTTTTCCTGGCTAATATGCAAGAATTAATCTTTAAAAATATACTTCTTAAACTTAGCTTAAAAGGTACTCAACTAACCTTTCTTTTTCTTGGAATAATATCAAGATTTTCAAGAAAACCCAATAGTCATAGATCTTGTACATAAATGGATCTAAATTCAATGACAATACTTTAATTGAACAATGTAAAAATCCAAGAATCATACTACTCATCAAGATATCTAGCAATTTACATGGAAATCATCATACTTTGCAATATTTACAAGAAACTTAGTTTCAACAATTATTTGAAGATTCATGGGTGAAAACTAATTTCAATTCTAAAGATATTAACAAAATAATAACTTTTGGGTGGTCTTACAAGAATCGGAAAGAATTCTTGAAGAATCGGAAAGAATTCTTGAATCCGTCAACCGTCTTGATTTTCTTACTCTTGAGTTCTTGAGAGGGTTTTCTTGTTTTTGAGAGAATGAAATAAGAGAATAAACATTTTTGGACATGAAACGACCTTAAAAATTGATTAGTTTAGGATATGTGGTGTGGGAAAGGTCGAAACTACCCTTCCCAAATGAAAGAAGAAAAACAACATATTTTTATACTGGTGCGCGTCGCACACCAGTTTATTTCGCCTGGTTTTCAAAAATTTTCAGTTTCGACGAATTTCGAAAGAAAAAGCAAAGTGTAATTTCGCGTCCTTTCCACGTCGCGGAAGGGGCAAGGAAAGCCCACTATTTTTGACTTTCTTTGAAAACAATAATTCACATTTTTTTGAGTTTTTGTCAAGTCAAGACCATTTACCGACTCAATTTCTCACACTGATCGCAAATTCGATCTCGAATTTGTAAACGGAGCAAGGAAAGACATGTTACGGGCAAGGTCAATTCTAGGGAATTTTCGTCTTTTCACGGGGTGTTGTTTTGTTTGAACAAAGGTCAATCTAACATTTAATATCTTGAGTAAAACAAATTATGAATTTTCTGTGAGTTTATAATTGATACTGCTAAACTCTTATAAGTGATATATTGTTAAACTCTTCTAATTGGTATATGATTGAGTTCGCATTTGCATAAAGTAGTGCAAGTTTATATTTTTTTAATTACTATCTTGAAAATTTATATATATTGGTGATATGAATTAGTGGGGGTGTCTTTATTCTGGAGAAATATTCCTTAAATATTTATATAATATGAAATACAATCTTAAAAGATTAAGGAGTCTTAACCACAAGGGTTGGTGTGGTGGTTCAGCACCTCATCCCTTAAGCAAGAGGTTGGGGGTTCGGTCCCCACCTCTGGTGAATGGAAAAAACTCTGTGGCCAGTTCCTTACTGGTTAGTGCTCTGACTGTGGGATGGAGGATTAGTCTCACGGCTGCCGACTATGGGAATACCTTGGGAAACCAAGAAAAAGAAAAAAGGAGTCTTAAGATGAAAATATATAGAGAGTCAATGTTATTTAGACTAAAAAGTAACAAATTATGAAATTTATTACGACCACTATCTTTAACAAGTTTTGAATGTTTCTTGCGAATCAAAGTTCTAAAATTTATGTTTAAGAAAACTCCTTAGCCCTAAGTTGATACAATTACGCTTTGTGTTGATAATGATCATGTTTTCTGCTTGCTTTACGTCACTTCTATGCTAGGGTTTCTCCTACTTTTAGACATTTGATTGATTCATGTGATAATTATAAGTCTTTTACAGATTTTAAATTTCTTTTCCTTTGTTAAATATGTCAATACTAGTGCTTTTTTATTCATTTTTTGATGAGTTATTTCGTGTTATCCAGTTTAGCATGTGAATATATATTGTAAGGCTCGACTACCAAACTTCAATTCCAAGTTAATCGGAGATTTGGGTTATGCTCTTTTATTTCTTAGAATTAATATTGGTAGTTTTTTTTCTTTGTATACAATTGCATACAATAACACATTCATCCATTTTGATATTGATATTCGAAATTCAATCAGAATAATTTAATCTCTGAATGAGATATACTGGTAACAAAAACTAAAGAAAGGATGATGTCGACAATAAAAAAGTGTCCTATAAAAATATAATTAAAAAAAATAATGTCAGTAAAGTATTAAAATTTCAAATTCTCTTTTATTTATGAATACTTTCACTTTCATAAACAGAATTTTCTAGAATTTTATTCATTAATCATCTCAATTTTTTTAATCAACTTTGTCATAACTTACACTCAATTTTCAAGTTTTCTTTATTTTGAAGTCTTCTTTTTTTGTTTCATATTGTAATTTGAATAAGATAATTTTTAATTGTTATGTCAACTTAAGTTATTTATCTTCAAAATAAATATCGATTTACTAGGATCTATTTTTCATTATTCAAATAAATATCACATATATTTTAACATTAATTATTATTTTTAATATATATTTTAATTGACATAATAAACACATGCAAAACACATACTATAAACTACTCAAATAAAATGTTGCTCTTCTCAATTATTAGTATGAAGGAAACAAAACTAAATTGACCAGCAAAACAAGTCAAATAACCCCATTAAATGTCACCTTTTTTAATCACTACATATTTTCTTTTTCATTTTACCTGACATTTTCTTTTTCTTCTCAAAAAAATATTACTTTATTATAATTAAAAAAAATTAATTTTTAATTTTTTTCTATTTTTAATAAAATAATTTATAACCATACAAATATATAAAAATATTTTAGATCATAAGTTTTAAATTTTTTTCTTTTTTTAAAAATATTACGCCAAGTGAAATAATATCACATAAAATAAAATAGAGAGAATAATAAGAAGGAAACAAATTAAATTATACTTATTAAATAAGTCAATTAACCGCGTAAAATGTCACCCTCCTTAGTTAAATAGGAAGGAAACACATTTAAATTATACTTTCTCTGTCTTATTCGATGTAATATTATTCTTTTTTTTTAAAAAGACTTTTTATTTTATCTAAACATGGTGCTAAATTAAAAAAAAGTCTAAATGACAGGGGAGGAGTACTAATTCAACAAGTCAATGTCCAACTGGGGGAGTAAAGGTCGATGACTATAATGTTTTGTGTTGGCAATTTTTATATTATCCTTAATCATATAAAATTTATTAAAATATAAATTTTATAATATAATTCAAATTATATTAAATTTAAAAATATATTAGTCCAAAATGAATATTATGGTTTAATATAATTGGGTTTATTAATTAAGTCTAATAAAATGTGGATTTAATTAAAAGCCCAAATTCATTTATTTGGGCTATAAAAGATGACTCACTTCATTGGGCCCCATATCCCTTCATCCAAGAGGCCCACTTGATGCCAAGTGTCAAATGACGTGGCACGCCAAGTCAAAGAAAGAAGCCAATAGGATCATATCATGTGTCAAGATGACAAGTCCATTTCATTAAAACCCAAATATGTCATGTCACTTAAATCTAATTGGTCGGAGAAAGTCGGATCCTATCATGACTCCTCTATTCTACAACTATATATAGGGGTCTTCATAATTCAGAATTCACATCAAGAATTCTAACAAAAAGTTAGAGAAAGCTCGTGGATCAAATGCCACAATTACTCTACAAATTCAAGAATTCAATCATTCAAGCCTTCAAGTTCAAGAACAAGCTTAAATGCTCTTGAACTCAAGATTCAAGATCGAAATCAAGATTCAAGAACAAAAAACAAGATCAAAATCAAAATTCGAGATCAGAATTCAAGATCAGATTCAAGAGCAAACTTCAAATTCAAGAACAATCTCCAGAGCCCTTGAATTTACACTTGAAAAGGGGAATTAGAGGATTCGTAAAGATTGTAACACTTACATTATTGAAATCAAATACCACAAATTGTTGCGATATTTTCGTTCTTGATTATTATTTTCTCAACGCGAATTTTATCGTCTACAAATTCTAGCATGCCCGGTGGGACAGTCTCTACCTCTCATCTCAACTTTTCAAGCACCAAAGAATACTGAAATGGCTTCTAAGAAGATTTTCGAATCAACTTCCTCTAAGGCTGCTGATTCCAAGTTCTCTACTAAAGTGGAGGGAATCCTTGGTGTTACTTTTGGAAGCGTCGAAGCTGTTACAAGAAGCAAAGCTACTATACTGGGACAACAAACACTGCGAGTGTCATTCGCACCAACTCCCGATTTTAGTTCTTCAACTCCGAAGGGAGTGAGGTCCTCTGTAGATGCTTCCGAAGAAGGAAGCAGTGTTGCTGAAAAGATTAAGCAGACGTTGGCGCTGCTTGAGGTCTCTGGTTCCAAGAACTCTACTGCAAAGAAGGGCCATGACTCATCCAACTAGTCTTCTCCATGTGCGTCGCGTAATGTGAGACCCCTGAAGATCAACTTCTATGATAATCCATACTACTCTACTGTGCCTCCAACGGTCATACAAGCGATGATAACTAATGCTTCATCACGGAGGAACAACTTGGGAACATAGTGAAGATGATTGAAGGATTGACTAGGCATACGCAATACCAAGACTCTCGCATCAATAAGTTGATGGATAAGGTGGAAGGTTTACTAGATGGAGAATCTTGCCATGCACCAGGGAAGGGTATTGAGATTCAAGAGGCTGAGAATCCTGTGAAATAAGCACTGACTATCAAAGAGCTTCCTGTTTCTGCCAAAAGGAATGATCCCACTTGATCAATTGAAGGAGTTCATTGAGGGGACCATTAAAGACAAGTATGAAATCTCCACAAGGTCTTCCCATATGTATGCTAAGCCTTACACTGCGAGGATTGATAGCCTTAGAATGCCTGCCGGTTATCAACCCCCCAAATTTCAGCAATTAGAAGGCAAAGAAAATCCAAAGCTGCATGTTGCACACTTTGTGGAGACATGTAATAATGCTGGGACCTATGGAGACCATCTCGTCAAACAGTTTGTCCATTCCTTGAAAGGAAATGCCTTTGACTGGTACACAGACCTTGAGCCTCATTCCATTGATAGTTGGGAGCAACTAGAGCATAAGTTTCTTAATCGCTTCTATAGCACAAGATGCATAGTGAGCATGGTAGAACTCACAAATACTCGCCAAAGAAAGGATGAAACATGTCATCGACTTCATAAATCGATGGAGAATTGTGAGCCTTAATTGCAAAGACAGACTTAGTGAAGCCTCTGCTATAGAAATGTGTATCCAAGGGATGCACTGGGGGCTTCTGTACATCCTACAATGGATCAAACCTAAGTCTTTTGAAGATCTAGCAACACATACTCATGATATAGAGTTAAGCATGTCTTCTGCTGGAAAAGATGGGATGCTTGTTCACGATCCTCGCAAAGGAAAGGACAAACAAGAACCCAAGAAATAGGACAAATTTGTGCCCAAGAATGACAACAAAGAGTCCATGAATGTCAAATATCTCACCTATGAAGTTTACTACAAAAGAGAGTAGGAAGCAAAGTGTAAAGATGACTTTTCAAGAGCATCCAAATCGAAAGCTAACCTTGAGAGAGATGCAAGAAAAGGAATACCCTTTTCTGGATTCTGATGTTCCTGAAATTTTTGAGGAGTTGGTTGAGCTAAAGCTCATTGAGTTGCCAACGATGAAACGACCCGATGAAGCTGGGAAGACTGATGACCCAAATTATTGCAAGTATCATAGACTTGTAAGCCACCCTCTTGAAAAGTGTTTTGTCTTTAAGGACAAGGTTATGCAATTAATTAATGAAAAGAAGATTGTCCTTGATGATGGAAAGGCAACCTCTAATCAAATCTCTATCGTGTTCGACTCGCTTGACCTAGTCCAAATATGTTCGCCTGAGGAAGAAGAGCCAATAGAGCAAGAGAAATCCCAAATCGATATCGATGATGATGAAGGTTGGGTTCTCGTAACTAGGAAGAGATGCAACAAGATGATCCACAGAAAGGATCAATTGAACAACTGATCAGACAAAGGGTATTGAAGAGATCAAAGAAGCAGAAACCCGTCAGGCATCCGAAGGGGCCAAAAATGGAGATGAATCACCACCAGAAACTGCGACATCATGTGACTTTTGGGGAATTCTTACCAACTTGGTTCTGCGTGGACGCCACCCAAGACAATGTTGGGGCATTATGTTTCAGTACTGACAAGGGAGAAACAACGAATGAAGATTCGTCGAAGGTGTCTCTTGCTAACAAAGATGACGTGGCGGGTGAAATTCCATCAAAAGCATCTTCGTCATCTTCTTAAAAGTCTGTGGAACCCCTCTTCAAGAAGTACATAAATGTGCCACAAAGATCACATTCACTGACAATGATCTTCTATTTGGCGAAACTCTACACAATCGTCCTTTGTATATGATGGGTCACGTGCTAGAGAAGAAGATAAATAGAATTTTGATAAACGAAGGGTCTAGTGTCAACATCTAACTATTCGCACGTTGAAAGAGCTTGGCATCACAACTAAAGAGCTTAGCGAAAGTCATTAAATACAAGGGTTCAATCAAGGGGCAGAGGTCTATAGGCTCGATTAAGCTAGAAATTCATATGGACGATTTGCGAACAAGTACATGGGTGCATGTGATTGACGCAAAGACTTCATATAGTATATTGCTTGGAAGGCCTTGGGTGCACGAGAACAAAATTGTCTCATCTTCTTACTATCAGTGTTTGAAGTACCTCGAAGACGGAATCGAAAGAAAGATAGTTGCTGACAATAATCCTTTCACTGAGGTTGAGTCACATTTTGCCGATGCAAAATTCTATTTGAAGAGTTATATTGTGAAAGGGGTAAATCATGAGGGTGTCAATCCAACCAAGCCTGAGAAGCTCAAAGGAGAAGCAACTAATGCAGCCATTGAAAGGGTCAAAGCTGACTTTGGGGAGCTTAGTACTTGTCCTAATAAGGGGAAGACCATCCCCTCAAAGATCCAGCTAGCACCTACACTCCGTTATGTCCAAAAGGTGAAGAAAAAGGAGGGTCAGTTATCTGATGTACGAGGGAATGTGCTAGGGGGGTTGAGTCTCCCTATAAAACGGATCAATGCAATAAATTTGTCTTCAAAGCTGTTGGGAAAGCATTGTGGCTCAAAATCCATCACAAGATACATCACTCCCTACAAAAGTATAGAAGACGTTGATCCAAATGCTTACAAGTTACTTGCAAAGGTCGGGTACAACCCTAATGAGCCGTCTAGGCTAGGGAAACTCCCATCGGAGGGCACAACCAGGCAAGCACATGAAGGTTTAGGCTATAGCCATCCACCACCGGTGCGTATCTCCATAAGAAGGGCAAGCAATAACTATATCACTATAGAAGATGAGTGTGTTTCTTCTAATAGACGACCTTCTGTCTTTGATCGACTTGGAAAATCCGCTGCAAGAACTTCTGTGTTCGAGAGGTTAGGCCATTGAAGAAGAACAATAACAAGCATTAGAGAAGTTACCTAAGAGTAACGACACTTCCTTCACCTATGATCCAAAAGGATTTCGAAAACGCAGTTCCTTCCATGATGAAGCAACGAGTGGAACTCGTAGTTTAATGTAAAGAGGTACTAAAAGCGAAGGCTCACACTGTGGTTTACACCAAAGAGAGCGAGGAAGATGAAGAAAGTGTAGGCTCCTCATGTCATGTTACAACTCATATTGAGAATGACGCCTCATGCCAACTGAAAATTGATGAAGAGTTGGGAGGTATTGTTTGGTGTAATCATATATCAATCAATGACAATGATCCACAGGAAGAGGAGGATGTTAGAGATGCTCCACCAGAATTTGAAGAAGGAGCGAAGACCATGATTGATCCCTTAAAGAAAGTTAACCTTGGCACAGATGAAGACCCGAGGCCAACTTACTTGAGTGCTTTCCTAGAAGCCAATGAAGAAATGGCTTATATGAACATACTCAAAGAATATAGGGATATCTTCGTTGGAGCTATAAAGAAATGCTTTAGCAGTCCATCAATTGGTAGTCAAGCACGACGCTCGTCCTGTCAAGCAGGCTCAAAGGCGTTTCAGGTCAGACTTGGTTCCATTGATCGAGAAAGAAGTTAACAAACTCATTGAGGCGGGCTTCATTCGAGAAGTTAAATACCCCACGTGGATTTCAAGCATTGTCCTCGTGAGGAAGAAGAATGACCAAATTCGAGTTTGTGTCGACTTCAGAGATCTCAACAATACATGCCCTAAAGATGAATTCCATCTGCCTAAGATAGAATGTAGAATGTATGTTTCTTTAAAAAAAATGGAGAAGATAGAATGTATGTTTCTTTTAAAAAAAAAATAAGTGGCTACTCCGTGTTTTCTTATTTATCGAAAAATTGATTTTTCCTTAATAATTTTTATTTTAAACTAATTTTTTCCCCTAAAAATTATTTTTACGATTAACATAGGGTCATACACTTGTCCTTTAGAAGATACAAAAAGATATTGATGTGTTGTCATTAAAAGCTTGTCATTAATTTGTATTTAATTAATTTGACTTTGAAACTTCAACATTGCCTTTTCCATTGACTCACTATTCAACCCAAAGGCAAAAAGAGAACATTCAACCTACTGAAATTTTACTCATTTACCAACTTGAACCAACTCAAAATCAAAATTGAGTATTCTAGTATTTTATTTTTTTTAAAAAAAAAATCAAATAGTAGAAAGAAAGAATGTTTAGGTTTTATGTGATGAAAGAAGATAGTGCAGCACATATGTTTGGTAAACAGAATCCTATTTTAAAGTTAGTATCTGGCGTAAGAAATGGTAAAATGATTCCTATATCCTGGCAATACGGTATACGGTCAACAACTACCAAACTACCCTAATGGACTGATAAAAGACGATACGTACGCCAACAAACTATTACCTTATAATAAAAAATATTATGCTATTTAATATTTTTATCAATATGTCAAGTTAATACTGAATAAATTAAAAAAAATTCCAATTTTTGAGTAGTTATTTGTTATGGAATTAAGTTGGTGTTATTAATCCTTAGATAGATAAAACAAATGATGTGACCATCTAAAAGTAAGAAATAGTGGTATCCTAAAACCTAGTTGAAAAAAACAAAGGATACTTTGTTTATGGACAAGATACTGCTCAAATATTTATTTATAATTTACTTTTGAGTATCAATTACTTATTTCTCAAATTAGGAGAAATCATCTGCTAAAATTATTATTATCTTGTTCATGGATATTTCAAAGTAAGGTAAATAAAATAATTGGATAATAGGGCAGTGGGTTTTTTATCTGTTATTTATTTAATATTTGTTTTGGTCATATCTAATTTATTCATTTTTGAGATAAAATTCCCTAAGAAACATCCACTATTGTTGTTATTGTTTAAAAAAAGATAAAGTGGCGAATTGAGTGAAGTGAAAAGTTGTCATTGGTGATGAAATGGATTTGCGGCATGCTCAGCAAAGTCAGAGAATTTTCTGATACCTTAAATTATTCAAACGAACTAATAAATATCACACGGAAGCAAAAAGT
>JAPFFP010000070.1:15461797-15472427 GCA_026153255.1 Solanum medicagineum
CAATTTTCTTGGTTTGGGTTGGGTTACAAATGACTATGGCCACACCTATATACTTATCTATGAATAATTCTAGATACTACAAGATTTAAACAATTCTATGATTTTCTACAAATATCCTCTACAAAATATCTTCAAGAAAATTCAGGTAACTTTGCCTTCTACTAAATATCTAGATATTTCTTCAAGATAATTATCTAAGTTTCTATACTAAGACAATCTAGAAAATTCTATCAATTTTTAAAAAATTCTACTGAAGTTGGTGAAGGGATCCACAAGTAGAGAGTTCTAATAACAACAAGGTATTTTCAAGAGAGAATCATGAGGAACAATGGAGAGAAAAATCAAAAGAATATAACATAAAAAATCATACTAATAGAAACCTTTTCTTCTTCATAATTTATTTTCCATGATGTAAAATGTGTCACAATGTGCTTGAAGAAATAATAGAAAGAGTAACAAAAAATATTTTTTTTCCAAACAGTATGATATGTTTCATTGTATGTCTTTTTCTCTTTATCTACACTTTATTCAACAAAATTTTTTATATATAATAATGGATAATATTTTTCACTTCATTAGTGGCCTTATTTGCTTGTTTTAATAAACGAAATCACCACTACCTTGTTTGGTATGTAGATTACCATGCATAATCTATCAAAACTTTTCAGGAAATGGGGAAAATATACATATTAGTGGCAAACAAAATAATAAATAAAGATATAAAGTTCAAGAAAAACAGCCGTATGCGATATGGCCAGGTGAATGGTGGGGTTTACATTGAGTGTGCTTATTGGACATCTCCTTTTTTGCCATTATTTAAATAATAATTAATCCTTCTTCAATAAGTAATTAGTATGTAATTGTCCTCTCTTTTAATAATTTACAAGTGGAAAAGTTTCCTTTATTCTTTGCTTTGGGCATTAAGCATGCGTTAAATAGACTTATTTTAAGATGACGCCAAACAGCATTTATGCATAATTGTGACATACATATGGAATTGGTATAAGACACTAATACCTGTTTAATCAAAATGTTTCTCTTTGTCACAAACCACCAAATAAGAGCCAGCTAAGTTTTACATGGGATGTTTTTTCTTCACTGCTATGGTATCGATAGATTCACTATTTCAGTGTTGCTATCGGATCTCGCAGTCGTAGGTTGAGCATTTAGGGATGGCAATGGGACAGGTTGAGCTTAATTCGCAAATTTTGTAAACCACCCCGCCCCATCGTGTCTTGCCTCACATGATGACTTTTTTCTATTTTCAAACTGCTCCACATAGACCCGCCCCACTTAAATTTTAAAATTCTTTTATTTTTTAATGAATTTAGTTTTTTTCACCCTCTAATTAATGTCTCAACAACTAATTAACTATTTTAGTTGACATTTTAATAATTGTTTCTTAATCTTCAATTAAAAGTTTTTAATAAATATTTTAACAACTAACAATTTTACCAACATGCCTAGTTTAAATTTTAGAAAAAAAAAAAATCAAAGGCAATGTTTAGTATAAAAAATTTATATCTTTATTTTTTACTAATTACAAAAGATTTAATTTCTTCGAATTCCTATTTGATTTTTTAAACTCACAACCTACCCTGCCTCATATAACTTTAAATCTACCTTAGCCTGCATAGCTCTAAACCGGTCCCATACCCACCCCGCCTCATTGCCATCCCTATGAGCATCTATTTCTCGTATTATTTATTGGATTATAACAGTCCCACATAGAGACTAATTATTAAATACTAAGACGATTACTCTCAAGCTAGTAATCATGAGCTTGGAATCATTGTAAATTGTATTTTTTCAATCGATTTTCTTCTCCCATGCATTAGGTTGTTATCGATCACTATGTGCCCGTGCATTGGGAAACAGATAGAGAGCATCTTTGTGTAATGCATACGTAAGAGAAAGGAGAAATACAGTAATCAAATCTATACAGTAAGGTTGCAAATCTCATGGTGTTCAGACTTTTTGGACAATGACAAAACTGGCAAATCAATAATTTCAATGGCTCTTCTTTTGTCTTGTTGCTGAAGCATTGCGTCTTTTCTAACTAACGTTTAAGCTTTTAACCCAACAAAACAAGACACTTCACAACTGGTTGCTGGTGCTCATAATTCATATCCTCTGGAGCTTCCAACTGTCACCAGAATTTTCTCTGAAATCAAGACAAGACCACTGGTGGTTGTCTGCTATCACAGGATAAACTAATTAAACGTCTCTAAAATATCGACTATATTTTACAAATATACCTTGGTCATATCGCGACTTATACTTCCTACTCGACCAAAAACTCTGTTATGTGCGGCTTTTACTGTCTCACAAAAAAGTGGATCCAAATCTTATACTTCCGGGTCCATCTTTTTGTGAGACAAAAAGTAATCTCACACGACAAGTGTCAGCTGTGTGATCCACTTTTCGAATCTTGAGGATGACGTTGGAAGCTAATCTTCAAGATCCAGAAAACGGAACACCAACTCCATAGTTGTTGCCAATTGTGATAAGCTTCACAACATTCTTGCCCAAATAGTCAGTGTGTTATATCAGCATGCTTTATCATGGCCTTAAGTATATTGATATCAATCGATGGTATCACGTCAGTCAGAGGAAACAGGTCATGCTTCAAGCAGAAGCATAAAGACTGTTCATTTTACTTTCCAATTTCTTGAAGCTTGCTGAGGACCTGCTTTATAGTAGGTCTAAGAGCAGGTGAGGGGGAACAACAAGCCACGGCAAGCTGAAGGAATTCATAAATATGATCTTCATTAACTGCCCTTCCGCCATCAGTTTGACTAACCAGAATCTGTGGATGATAAAAGTCAACAACTCTATGATCAAGAATTGCACTTTGAATGGCATTAGGCAAATAAATATCCTTATCGAAATTTGGTTTCCTGTAGAATGGTTCTTTCCCTGTTAATAACTCTAACAAGATAACCCCAAGGCTGTAAATATCGGTTTCTTCGCTAACTTCTTTCATCTTGATCAATTCAGGGGCTTTGTACCCCCGAGCTGCTGAAGCTTCAAGCATTTCTTGGCCTGCAGTTGGATTCAAGAGAAGATGCAAGCCATAATCGGACACATATGGCCTCAAGTGTCGATCCAAAAGTATATTATTCGACTTGAGATTTCCATGGATTATGGGAATTTCCAAGTCTGTGTGAAGACAGTCTAGTCCTTGAGCTATGCCAATGGAGATCCTACATATGATGTGCCATTTATGAGCCTCACCGTTCCCGTCTGTATCATTAGCCACAATTTTCTTAAAACAAATACATTTGTATACCTAAGACATAAACTGAAAACTAACACATGAGTAATCTTTTAGACTTGAGAGTGGTTCAACTTAACACGATTATTTATTACTAATAAAACTATAATTTTGACAAATTACCTACCATTAGGTTCTTAGGAAAAACGACAAGAAAACAAGCTGAATTTTTTTTAGAGTAAAAAAGAGATGAAAATGGAAGAAACTGAAGTTCCATCTATGCTTTCCAGATTCAGAAACAGTGTTGTTGAGATGTCACCAAAAGCTTGAGAGAGAAAATTAAACAATCAAAGGGCCTAAAAAATTCAAACATCATATACATATCTAATTATTGAAGTCCCTTCCAGTTGTGAGAAAATGATTGACAGGGACTTCTTTTCAAGGTACCAAACTGCAAAATCAAGATCCACCATTCTTGGCCCTGAAAATTTTGTATGAGCAAATAAAGAAAGCAGAAAATTGCTGTGAAAATTAAGCATCTCAATGTTACCAATCTTCTCTTTCCTGATACTACTCCCTCCATCCATCTTTACACTATTTTACGATCTCCAATAATACTTGTCCAATTTATAATTTACTGCTAGTTATTCATGTGCCAAGTCAAGAGGAGACAAGTAAAAATACGCGGACCGAGTATTTCCAAGACATGATTTTAGTTTAGTTTTTTGAATAAACACCACGCCATAGCTCAAAGATTTGTCAGATGAGCTGAATGCCATACAATTTAACAAGAGCCATACCTCTAATCAATTGAGCTAAAGTTCCATGACGATAAAAAGGATGTACCATCAATTTCTCTCCTCTTTGCCCAGCATAAAATGCACACAAAGGTACCAAATTGGGATGCCTTAAAGACCCCAAAAGCTCCACTACAGGCACCACTTCTTTCATTGTCACAGTGCAAGCTGGTCTCAAGAACCTCAACAATGTAAGCCTATCAGTACTCAGCAAACTAGCCCTGTATAAAGTCCCATAACTTGATTTCCCAATAACTTCTCCAGGGGCATCCAATATATCATACACAGTAAGGTCTTCACCATCCTGAAACTTGATCAGCAAATCTTTTTCAACCCCATCTCTTTCTTTAACCTCAAAACTAGCTTCTACATCCCTAGAAACTATTTCCCCTCTTTTCCTTGTACAGAAATAGATCACTGCCAACAAAACAATTAAAGCAGCTACTGAACTTGGTACTATAATAAGTATGAGCAAATGCTTGTGTTCCATTTTGTTTAATGAAAAGATTTGAACTTTATGACATTTTAAAGGAAAGAAGGAAGATCCAAGATCTGGTTAGAATGGGAAAGTCTTGAAAATGTATGAAAGTAAATGTTCAAAATGAAATGTAATCATTTTTATGGAAATGGAAGGAGAGAAATCTATAAAGGGAAACGAGGGGGGGCTTGTGGAGATTGTGGGAAACAAAATCTTGAAGAGGACTTTGGGTTTGGAAGAAAGTTGCCGCAGAGAGAGGGAAAGAGAGAGAGAACAAGTCAAGAGAGGGGAGTTGGCAAGAGAAAGAGTGAACAGATGGAGGCATGTGCCTATTATATGGAAGGAATTCATTTTCTTCATCTCAACTCTCATGTTTATTGTTTTTTCTTGTATAAATTGCCTCTAGTGTACCCTATTTCTCCTCCTTTCTTTTTTTTTTAATTTAGGTAAGATATTACACAAACTTTATCAGGTTATTTCTTGGAAATATTCGTCTCAAACACTTATAAACAAAATAAACTAGATATGAAAAAAAGAAGAATGACTAATAACGAAAAGTATATTATTTTTAAAAAAAAAGGTGTCATATTTTTCTATATTAATAAGTAATAATTTTTTATTATACTATCTAATGTATTATGTTTAAGATCATAGAAGTTAAAAGATAATTTTCTATACATATCTTTAATTTACTATCATAAAATTCAAAAAAAAAAAAAAATCGTGTCTTAAAACATACAAAGTATATATACATACTAAGCCAGTTTAGGACTCGATTCAGCTTGTTTGTATTTTGTTTGACTCGAGTCAGTTCAGTTTTGATCAAAATTTAACTCGGAGTAACTTGATTCAGTAAAGCTATTCTTTGTCTTGTTATCAATAGAGTAGTGGTATTTTTTGTACCCGTCAAATGAAGTAGAGGGGAAAACTGGAAAAGAGAAGGAAAATGGGTTTGTTCGGCTCGTTTTGATCATGTAATGATTATTTTAAAATTAAAAATTCATTCACTAATTCAATTAAGTTAGCAAAATATCAATTCAATAATTATTATTTATTATAAATCAAGTTATAATTTTGTACTTATTTAATTAATTTAATGTAATTAAATTTTTCAATACATCAAAACAACAACAATATACCAAGTGAAATCCCACAAGTGGAATGTGGGGAGGGTAGAATGTACTCATACCTTACCACTTGTCACTCCCCGGGAAGGTACCCTAGGCGAAACTGGCACTCGGAGACTATTGCTAGTCTCCAAACGAACCATCTGGCCTCATTACATTCGTTCTTTCATTAAAATTAGCAAAAGACGTAAAAATGCATATCAGCGGGCACTCTATCCTATCATATTTCCATCAAAGAAACATGGGTCATAGGCCACAGAGCTAGTCATCAATATCTATCAACGCCATAGAATGTAAAAAAAGTAAGTTTAGAAAAGAAAAAGAGGAAAAGAACCCCAACATCAACCCATCATCTCTCTATGTCTATGAAGCTTCTATAGCTAACAATCTAAAAATGTACTATGACAGGTCATGGGCTATCACAAACTTCGAACGACTTGAATCATAAAGAAAAGAAATAAAAGACATCCTCCGAATGCAGGGGAGGACTCACCAAATTTCTTGAGCTAGAAGTTTGGACCTCAACGATTCGCATGCTGAAATCCTCCGTCTACTGAATCTGCATCATAAAACGATGCAGCGCCTGAGTGGCATCAGTACGTGGAATGTACAGTATGTAAACAGGCTAAAAGTAAGCGAAATAAATAGGATAGCAAGGAAACATTAGCTCATCAAACATTCATCTCATCACAGAACAAGGAATAGGTAATACCACACTTAACATCAGTGAAGACCCATGCCATCACATCAACATCTGAGTACTATCAAGAGGAACCTATATGGGAGTTTTTCAGACCTACAACCATCACCTATGAGCCGATGATGATACAACGAACCGATGTCGTTACCACATCCTTCCAACACCGTGTCCGGGGTAGAGCGCATGCATTATTGGATCCAAAATAGAAATAACATTAAGTCCTCTTTTAGGACTAAGGAAGTATCCGTTTCTCACGATTCAATCCACACCTACATTGTTATGAGTGCGAGTGGGACTCACTCTTACCCATTTCGGTACTCAATACTCCTCCCACAGACTCAACATGCTCACGTTAATATTCATCCTTTTTCATCAATTAGTCTCCTTTGGACTTGGACATCAATTCATTATTCATTCATTAACTTAAAGAATTTGGAAATGTTCCTTTAAGATTACGTTCAACTTCTTTGAGGTTCTCAAGTCATTATCATCAACTTTCAATTCGTTCAATTTAGGACACGGACCATAACCATCAAATACAATCATGTGATCAAGGCTCTAGGCAACAATCCCTATCTTCATTTTTGGACTCATTAGCCACATAATCATGTATAATTTATATACTCATACAACTCACTTGTTTTAAACCATGTAAACAAGTAATTCAGTTATGATAATCATCACATTCAAGAATATATATATATAATAGTTTCCATTAAAACATTCAAGAATTATACAGACAAGACTCATTACCTTCAACCCTCAATTCTCTACAATTAGGGGGCACATGGGAGAACAATCTCATGCTTTGAGTAGCCTTACATACCTGGTATGAAAAACTGTTAATCTTCTCCAAGAATTTGACCTCGAAGCTTGATATTCGCAACTTTCTCTTATTTCTTCCTCGGTAAACTGTAGCTTAGGAACTAGGAAAAAAATGAGTTTTAAAACCCTTAATCGATATAAAATGACCCCTAATACTCGTTTATTAGATTTAGAATAAGTTGGAAATACCTAAAATACCCTTTCAAAAATTAAAAGAAAAAATTTCATTTCTCAATAACACGTCTATGTCGCGCCAAGGGCGCAGACGCATGTTTTTGCCGAATTTACGAAATTTCAAGTTTTCATCGAAAAATTACAAAAAAATCACAAGTGTTGATCCGCGCCCAAGGTGTGTCGTAGCCCTAGCGTGTATCAACATTGTTTCAAGAAAAAATTTGAAAAATTATTTTTCGACCTGGTTGCTCAAAAATCGGGTTGAAACCATTTTCCCACTCAATTTCCGTGTTGATCATACATCTGGTCTCAAATTTTTCATCGGAGCTTGGGAAGATGCATTGCGCGCACGATTTCTTTCTAGGGGCATTTTGGTATTTTCATGGGGTGCTACACCACTACCTCATAGAAGTAGAGAGGTTGTTTCTTTGGAACCCTCGTCTCAAAAGTCCATAACCATAATAAACTAGATATGATAAAGAGGAAAGGAAAGGGAACAGAAAGAACGACTAATAACGAAAAATACATGACAGTACGTAAAGACAATAAAATTAACACATATACGACAGATAATGACAACACATGACAGTACGTAAAGACGATAAAATTAACACATATACGACAGATAATGACAACACATGATATAAAACACAACTACTCCTGCTACCCTACTATACCCCAAGGTCAGATATCCACCTACCCTTACTAACCAATTAGCCTGCTACTTTAATTCGCGACCTTTACTCCTTTCTATCTAAGCTCATGTACTCAGTGAGATCAAATTTCATCATATCTTTTCTGATCATCTCTCCCAATACTTCGTCGGTATACCTTTACCCCACCGTGTAACTCTCAAAACCAACCTCATGCACCTCCTAACAGGAGCATCGGTACTCCTTCTCTACACATATCCAAACCATCACAATCTTGCTTTCCTCATTTTATTAGCTACACGGGCTACCTCTAGCTTCTCCCGAATGACCTCATTATTAATTTTATCACTCCTAGTGTGATCACACATCCATCTCAACATCCTCATCTCTGCGACGTGCATCTTCTGAATATGTGCATTTTTTATTGGCCACCACTCCACCCTATACAGCAAAGAGGGTCTAACCACCATTCTATAAAACTTACCTTTAAGTGTAGGTGGTATCTTCTTTTCACACAATACTTCAGAGGCAAGCCTCCATTTAATCCATGCTGCCCCAATACGATATATGACATCATTGTCGATATCGCCACTACTCTGGATGATGGACCCCAGATACTTAAAGTTTTCCCTCTTGGGGATATGTTTAGTGGCAAGCCTCACATCAATGTCTGCTTCATCCCTTTCAACACTGAATTTGCACTCCAAGTATTGTGTTTTATTCCTACTCAGTTTGAATCTTTTGGACTCCAAGGCGTGTCTCAGCCTCCAACCTATCATTAACTTTAGTCCGAGTCTCATCAATTAGTACTATGTCATCTGCAAGTAGCATACACCATGGAACCTCCTCATAGATAGATCGCGTCAGCTTATCCATCACCAAGGCAACACAGGAAAAGGCTCAATGCAGATCCTTGATTGAGTCTCATCTCAACAGGAAAATACTGAGTCTCCTCCCACTGTTCTTACCCGAGTTTTGGCTTCGTCGTACATGTCCTTAATCGCCCTGATATATGTCATTGGGACACCTTTCACCTCTAGACACCTCCATAGGACATCCCTTAGAACTTTGTCATAGGCCTTCTCGAGATCAATGAACACCATATGAAAGTCCTTCTTTCTTTCCCTATATTTCTCCACTAATCTCCGGACAAGATGAATTGCTTAAAAAACATTTTATAGGTATTGCAAAATGCAATTGATAACTTAAGTTTAAAATTCATAAATTAAATATATTCAACACTCGTACATTTTTTAAAATTTTTGTTTTTATTTTTTTCCTGAAAGTTTTATTATGTATTCAATATAAAGCTAATGACATTTTAAGTTTGAGCTCTAACTTAGACTAATAATATATTTATTATTCAATGACACTTGAATGCAATTATATCATCAAATCATATTTATATTTTTCTTAATCAACCAATTTGTTATAAATTAATTTTTGTAATGGCATAACACTAAGTAGAAATAAACATTAAGGAATCTTCTACCCAAAAAAAAAAAAAAAACACTAAGGAATCAATTCGAGATCGGCTAGAGCTTTGTTATAATTTGACAAAGATCAATTAAACTCGGCTCAAACTTGATATTGTAAACAGTTTAGCTAAATTCGATTAGAGTTTTTCTAATTATTGATAGACGATTTCGTACAATGACTTTAAGGTTCTAGAGGGCTGATTTCCACGTCATGTTAGACTTTTTTGTTGAGTGTATGGAAATTCAATCTTTGCTCTATTTAAATTTACTTTCATAATCTTTAAATGCTTAATTCTTGATAGATATGTAGTTGAATTCTGGTATTGATTTTCCCATCGAAGGATTAGCATGGATATCACTGACAACCTATTTGAAGTTATGACAAATTACTTAGTAGTCCTATGATCGAAACGACTCCTATTAAGAACTCGATAACCTTGTCTGGTTGAACGCTTAACCTACTTATTACTCAATCTTTGGAAATGTGAATACATAGAAGGGGGTAATATTTTAAAAGGACTTCCTTCTTGAAGATCCTAGAGCATTTGTTGGTGGTTGCACGTTGGGAATAAAGGCCCACACAAACTGGAATGACACAACTAAAAGGAAAGAGGACTCCACGAAGTATCCTTTGCCTCTTTGGACCATTTCCTTTACAATTGACAAATCCCAACCAACAAGATAGACTCTAAGCAAAAGAAATAAACACATACGCACCAAAAAAAAAATGACAATGATACACATGTAGAAGGAAGGAGTTTCTGTAACGATGAGGATAGAATTTTCATCAAGAAATTCAAAATATAAAAAAAATAATTAAATATATAAAAAGTCAAAATATATTAAAAGATGATATAAAATTTTAACGACGGAAGTTCATTTGAACCTCCTTCCAATACTCTAGCTCAGCCAATAGTTGTATCTATGGACAAAAAGTGATACAAATGATAGAAGTGGGGAAAAAGTTAGTACAAAAATTATTTGTCTGTTGTATAAAAGTTTCATGAAAAGTGGGGAAAAAGTTGGTATAAAAATACCATTACAAAGAGACAAAGAAACAAGGTGGCATGCTTCCGTAATGCTTCTTTCACTTTTTTTTTTGGTAGTACTTTGTATTCGTCTTTGAATTTCGATCATATGTTTTTAGCCATGATTCCATGATTATTGTTTCCAAAAATAGT
>JAPFFP010000070.1:15475515-15486197 GCA_026153255.1 Solanum medicagineum
AAGGTCTGCGTACATTTTACCCTCCCCAGACCCCACTTGTGGGATTACACTGGGTATGTTGTTGTTGTTGTTGTATATTATTTACCTTCATATAAGTGAATTTTTTTTCCAAGAAACAGCCTCACTGCCTCTATGAGGTAGTGGTAAGGTCTGCGTACATTCTACCCTCCCCATACCCCACTTGTGAGATTCCACTGGGTATGTTGTTGTTGTTGTTGTATATAAGTGAACTTTTTTCAGACCAAGCGGATGACACCACTTGGATCTACGTGCGCCCACCCCTCCTCTACGCACCTGACTAACTCTTTATAAAACATAGAAATAAAGTATCATGCAACAAGCCAGATTGACGGCACTGCTTTTCATTCTACCATAAAAAGTCAATTTAGTTGTATTAAACAAGCAATTGAAAACTAAGAATGAGCTATCCATACTCCAATAACAAGTGAAGCTAGCTTACAAATGCCAAACCAAGGGATAACCTATCAACATTAGTGGCATTCATGAGTCAAATAACGACGTACTTTGCAACAGAAAACAAACCTATTCATTCTAGCATAAGTGAAGCTAGCTTACAAATGCCATACCAAGGGAAAATCTATCAACATTAATGGCATTCATGTGTCAAATAAGGACGTACTTTGCAACAGAAAACAAACCTATTCATTGAAGTCCTCCCTACACAAACGTATAGGCAGACAATGAAACAGATGGAAAATGGTAAAAGAAGAATATCACGTATTATCAAGAATGAACTGCTTGTTTACCAGATCGAACAGTAAGTGCAGAAAATGATTTAGTAAGCTTCACATATGCAAATTAATAGAGAAAAAGGTGCCGGGAGTATAACTTGCCTGAAAATTTGCCGAGTCTAGAAATTTCAGGGTCCCAGTGTCATACAGGAAAGATTTATGCAGGGAGGACAAAACCAAAGCTCTCAGATGCCACAAACCAATGGACAAACCACAATCAATATCTTTCTTCTTGCTGTTGCTTTCCTGAAGCTTCACCTTTTTCTTCTTGTGCTTCGGAGCCGATTCTGCACCTTCAGCATCCACGAGATGTCTCACACAGCCATCAAGCAAGTGCTTGAAGTTTGGTACAAACAACGACCTGAGGTGAAACACAAACATTGACATTCTAGTTTTCTCATAAATATTCCACCAAAGAAGCATCACTTTATGGGGTCGTTTGATTGGGAACAAGTTATCCCGGGATAACATGTTTCCGGGATAAGTTATTCCACCATATATATGGGATAATTATCCCATTACTAAGGCAAAAATGGTGGGATAAATAATACTAGGACTACCTAATACCTCCAACCAAACATGGGATAAAATAATCCTACATTTTATCCTGAGATTATTATACCATATACCTCACATCACACGACTCCAAAGAGTACTGTTGCAACAATCTCAAATATTTCCTTTAAAATAAGCATCAGTTTATAAGAGTGCTGTTGCAATGATCTTTTCTTTTCTTTTTTTTTTCCAAGATAGTCGCTCAACCAGAAAAGATTCACATAGAACCCAAGCTGATATGATAAACAAGGAGTTCCACGCCTATTGCGATAGGTACCTCAGAGAGGGAAAGACTAGTGCAATGAAATAAAGGAAAACAATGCAGGAGAAAAGTGAAGAGTCATAAAAACAACTTTTGCATGGAATAATGACAGAGTTCTCCTAGGCATCATAAGCTTGTGATGGGCAGTCAAAAACCAACTGGACCTTGTAGTCTGGCAGCTAAAACTACTATTTTAGGTATCAGACTCAGCTTGTAGAAGAAGACCTCTTATAATGAGTTGCTGAATTTCTGATGACTCACCTTTGGCTGTCAGCTAGACTGTTAACCAAGCCATAGAAGGCAATAGATCGATCTATACTTTTGGTCCCTGCATTTTCATTTTCTTCAACAATTGACTCTGACCATTCAATACTCCTCATGAAAAGAGGTTTGAACATTTTCTCTGTAAGTTTCATGGTAAGCGCCACCACCGTATTGATGACATTCTTCTCAACAGCATCAACATTTTTAATAGCAGCAGGGTGCTGACGCCGCAGGTCAAGACCTTGCAGGCATACGTCGAAAATTTTTACATGATAGGCACCAACCGATGATCTATCCATAGCAGCCACAAGGTTTTGTATCATTTCAAAAGCAATCGCTACACTAGAATCCCCACACGTAATTGCATCAGAATATACCCTCAGCAATGGAGAAAGTAAAAGACGGACCTGCTCAATCAAGGAGTAGAAGGAGTTCATAGTAACATTCAAGGTACTGGACATATAATTCATACCATAGGAAGAAATGCACTAGATGAAACTTACAGGGACTCTTTCAGTGATTAACTTGCGTACAGAATCAGCTTTCAGCTTCAGTTTCAGTTCTGACATGGAAGTGTACTGAGGCTTCAATAACATAAGTTCCAAAATATCACCAAGATATGGATTCAAAAAGCCACCAAGCTTGTCTACAATGGCCTCTAGGGCGAGCAAAATAGACATGAAGCCAGGATTATTCTGAATTGATGAAACTATGGAAGCATCACCATCAGGTTGCTTGGTTTGTGCTGTAACAGTTGACAAAGTATTGCGAGATTGCCTAATCATGCCTTCCATGACAAAAGGCAGCTGAGGAAGTGCCTTTGGCCCTAGCACATTAATCAAGGCACCAGCTGTACGAAGGCAACTAGAAGAAAGGGCAGAATTGTCCATACAGATGCTTTTACTAACAGAATCTAAGCACACAGTAAATACTGCATTATCTGAAGGAAACCTGTTTGCCAAAATTTCCAGTGTTGACACTGCTGCCAGTTTCAAAGAACTACTTGATTCACTCTGTGAGTTAACTAATTTTAATATCTCGAGACACAAGGTGTCCAGGGATTGCAATGAATTCTTGTCCAGATGAAACCACGAACTCCTTGAACTCAAAGCCGGACCCCTTTTTTCATGCTTGAAGCCAACAAACCCAGTATCCTTGACTGTCTCAGATAAAGTTCCAAGAGCCTGTTTATACAAGACAGAGATCTGATTACATAAAAGACAACAACAGTAACACCACAATAAAACTGAAATAACCCCAAAATAACTTAACAGGACAAATTCCAACAACATCCCTTTCACCTGCCACATTCCACATGCTCATGCATTTTTTTAACAAAGAATGAGAGTGCATTGATTAGACTGTTTCCAACAGGAAATAGGCCCAAGTGCTGAAATGTCTTATATTTAATCACATAAGAGAAAGTGTAAAACTAACAGGTTTCTCAAATGCACCATGTAAGACGTGTAAGGTGCCTAAGCTCCCAAAGATAGCAGGTGCCACAAGTGTATACAATGCTTTCTGAATAACAATGACAAGGATAAGTGTCTACATTACCTTCCTCCTCACACATTTATCCACATGACCCAGCAATTGAACAATAGCATTGAAGTATACAGAGGGTGTAAGTCGTTTTGTAACAGCACTTAAAACAGTATTTATGTATTCCTTTAGCTCCCTCCGGAAAACAGAAAGAGCACCAATCTGCTTTCTTTTTGAGTCAACAAGTTGGAGATGACAAACAATTTCCTTCATGATTAACCCAACTGTCAGCTGCACCCGCGATAAAATTAAATTAGTTGCAGAAAAGAATTATGCAAATGCACAAGAAATAACAGCAGCAAAAGTTGTCATGCCATTTGAAAAATCAATTCTCAGTATAAACGGCATTTTATCTTAGTATAAATTGAGTCGCTGCAATCATACATCTAAAGGAATCTGGAATTTAGTCGTCATTTCAGAACTTTGGTTTAAAAGACAAATCTGAAGGACCCAATAGGGAAAAGAAACTCAAGAGTATTATTACGTTAGAACATAAGGCATGGCGTCGTGAAAAGAAAAATACCAACTACGGGAAGTAACAAAAAGGGCAATCTGTGTATGTCACAATAACAAACAAAGACAAGTAACTTCATGTATTTATAGTACTATACAGCCAAGCGCAAGTAAAACATATTGTGGTTAAGTAGAAAAGCTTTAAAGGCACTCCAAAAAATTTCTGGACTCCTCCATGCTTTGCTGGATGTCATATCAAGATTTCGAATTAAGTTCGAAAAAGTTACCATAGGATGGTAGGCAAGATCATACTATAATGATCTGCATATGAACCCAAAATATTTTATTAAAAGGATACCCCCGAAAAGAGAAGGCCATTGGACAGGAAATATCCATTCGCATACAAACCCAACAAAGTTTATTGCATGAATACAAGAAGAGAATCATTCCTCACTACTACATCTCAAAAAAAAAAAAACAGAGAATCATTCCTCACAGTATGAAGCACTCGTGCACTGTTCATCGTGCAAGAGATCGGGATAATTATCATACATTCACTAAACAGTAGTGCAAAAGAAATTACAACGGATTCAAACCTGAATGTTGTCTGAATCTTCCCCTAAATCAAGCTTAAAAGCAATTTCAGGATCTTGGAGTTTGTTTGAGATGAAATGCATTGCAACTAGCTGCTCCATGAAGAGTGTTGCATCACTGTCACTAACTACTATTCGCTGAAGAAGCAACAAAATAGAGGGAAGCCATACTGTACACGAATATTTTTCCAACAAATCTACAGCGAATAAATATTCCCACTGCGTATTTATGAGGGAAATTGAGTAACTGAAAGATGGATCACTTCTGTCACACAAGGAGGAGCAGTTTCTCGCAACTAGCGAACGAAATAGGAGGTAGAGCAGTGATCCTAAACTAACACTTTCACCCAGATGCCTGCAAAAGAAGAGTATTATGGAAAAATGATGCAGGCGACAACATATTAAAGCTCAAAATTTGAATTCTATACCTCAAAACATGTACAATCATTGGAATCCTCCGGTGTTCAGAAACCTGAGGCAGAATACTTACAAAGATCTGGAGAAGTAATTTAAGCATCAATACAAAGTTCCATGAGTTATGGCATCTATCTGTGGATGCTGCCATATATTTTACATTTTTTTATTTTTGTCAGGGGGATACTGCCAATATTACCTGAAGCAACGCGTCGGCACTGTTTGTTTTAGACAGCCAACATGGTACAACGGCAGATATGAGGTCCTCAAATATATGTTGAAAATTGCTGTCCCACTGTAGAAAGAAAAGGATGTAAAATCTCTCGTAGAAATGACACATAAATATACACAAACTCAATACCATAAATGCAGTGTTCAATTTTAAAACTATTGAACTTCTAATTTCAACTACAGTTTCAACCAATGTTGCTCGGACTCTTCAAAAGTGTCGGTGGGTGCATGTCGGATTCTCCAAAAGTAGTGTATTTCCGGAGAATCTGACGGTGCAGCATTGAAAGTGAAGAGTTCACGCAACTTAGGTTTCAACATGCAGACTGATGTGACTAGTGGAACATGGTGTTCAATTTTTCATTAGTTAAATTTGAAGCAAAAATTCAAAACTGTTATCACAACACAGGATTACTGAAAAACAGAGGGGGGGCAAAAGGAAACAGAAAAAAATGCATATGCTCAAAGGAAGACCTGAGTGACAGCAGATTCCCCAATGATAACAAGAATTTCCAAGATATGGTCTAAAACTTCATCTGGCTTAGCTCTAGAAATAGCAGATAACAATGAGAAAATTTGATTGCGTGTCACCATATTGCTTGAAGAACGGGCACACTTAGTGAGGAGCTCCACATCAAAGTTCATAGAATTTTTATCCTGACAAAATACACAAGTAAATGTGGATAAGGGAACCCAAAATAACTCAGTAGAACACCATTTAGACAAAAAGGGACCTAGTAAAACCTCAGATGTGACACTAGCAGTAATGTCTTCCAAGAGGAGGAGCAACTCATGTTGGATGTGAACGGCAGCATCAGCAATGATTTGAGAGTTTTCAGATGAAGCATGATAATGTAAATCGTCTTGGTTCGCAGCAACATGAATCCACTCATTATCAATGAAGGCATTTTGAAGAAGCTTGAACAAGGGACAAATGAGAGAAGCTCTACAAAATGATTAATCGATATCATCAATAGATAAAAACAAGGGTATCTATAAACATAGGTTAGTCATACTGCTGCAATAATCGTGAACAAGTAATAAGATGATAGCATGACAAGTCCAACTGACCTGTTCCCCATGTCTTTCTTCAGCAGCAACACATCAAGCAGAGAACCAACAAAAGCAACAACGTTTCCACCTCCCGGAATAATACCAAGGCAAACATCACGGTTATTGCAGGCACTCCCTTTTTTTCTTTTCTTTTCATGCCTTGAACCAGTAGAACAAACTTTCTGCTCACAAATGAACTCAAGTATCCGACTAACAAGCGAGCAAGTGATCTGGAAGAAGAATCCAGTCAGTCCCCACTAGCTACTCAGTGCATTGCATTGTGAAGGAAAACTAATCAGAAACTGAATTATACAATTTTGAAGTGCTTCCAGATACTCTAACCGCGCAATGGCCGACAAAGTCCTATGACAATACAAAAATACCAGAGGCACGACTCCTCATATATAATCAAGTCGGACAAAAAAGTAACATCTACTTGCAGAAAGAAGTCTATCCGGGTGTACAACTAGTATGTTATGTTGTCCTTGCCCATATAAAATATTTTGAAATACAAAATCACAAAACAAAAAAAGCCAGCACAAAGTAACCATCTGCATCATTTAGCTAAATACTATTTCAAATTTTAGCAAAAAGACAAATCACAAATGTCGCAAATTGTATTGTGCATGCAAAAGACTAAGAAGAACAAGGCCTAGCATGACTACAGGCTGACTTAGCACCAATTTAACATACAAGAGAGCAACGTGGTGGATTTAAAACTCCATCATGCTTAATTTTCTTATCGAGGGTGACTTTTGTTGTTAATAAACTTACAGGTCATTTGGTGTCAAGGATAAGTGCAAATAATCCTTAGATTAAAATAGGGAGAACTAAGTAAATGCCCCTTTGAAGCAAACTACTTACATCCATATAACCCCCACCCCCCCCTTAATTTGTCTACCATTAAAATTTGTGCACTGACATCATGCTGACGTTAGAGGCCACCTTATATGACACCAACAGGGTATCAATATACCCGCAGAGTATCACAGAGGATTAAACTCGGTCCTATATGATACCGATATAGTATAAATATACCGATAGAGTATCACAAAGAATATATTTTCTGCTAATTTAGAGTTTAATAAAAAAAATTGAGACTTCCATATTTTCTCTTAATTGTTTTATTTCTTTAAAAAAAGAGTCCAAAACTATATAATACCAACAAGGGTATCAATATAAATCGAGTATCACAAAGAATTAAACTCAGTCCTATATGATACCGATATGGTATCAATATAGCGTCAGAGTATCACAAGAATGTATTTTCTACTAATTTAAATTTTAATAAATAACTTTGTGACTTTAATAATTTTCTCTTAATTGTTTTATTTTAAAAAAAAAAAAGAGTCATAAGTATATGATACCAATAGGGTATCAATATACCAATGGAGTATCATAGAGAATTAAGCTCAACCCTACATGACACCGATATTGTATGAATATACCGACGAAGTATTACACAGAATATATTTTCTACTAACTTAGAGTTCAATTATTTTCTTGGGATTGTTGCTTATTTATTTCTTAAAAAAGAGCCAAATCCTATATAATAAAGATAGGGTATCAATATACCAGCAGAGTACTACAGAGGATTAAGCTCGTCCCATATGATACTGGTATGGTATCAAGATACCGCCAGAATATCACAATGGATTAACTCATATGGGCAAGGACCACATAACATACTAGTAGTATTGACACCGATATTGTATGAATATACCGATGAAGTATTACAAAGAATATATTTTCTACTAATATAGAGTTCAATAATTTTCTTGGGATTGTTGCTTATTTATTTCTTAAAAAAAGAGTCAAATCCTACATGATAACGATAGGGTATCAATATACCAGTAGAGTATTACAGAGGATTAAGCTCATCTCATATTATACTGGAATGGTATCAAGATACCGCCAGTGCAGTTATGTTGATGTCAAACTAACATCGTGTTAACGTCGTGGGCGAAATGAAAAGGGGAAAGTAGGGTAAGAAGATAAATAATTTTGGGCTATGGGTCCATTATGGGTAAATAGTTTGGGTTGGGTCCAATTTGAATAAATAATTTCAAATTAGGTCTATTTTGTGTAGTTTTCCCATTAAAATATAGTGGTACTTAAATTGTTGTTTGGTTGGTAATTCAGTATAAATTATCTCAGGATCAATTACTAATCCTAGCTTAAGTTATCCCTTCCCTGGGATGTTATAATAATTTCATCATTTGTCATGGGATAAACTTATAAAATGACAACATTACCCTTCAAATCCTTTATTACTTTTCACATATATATTTGTTACAATGCGTCCCTTAGGGTCATTTGGAGGTTTCTCTTTTCATTTTTGTGGCCACTATTGTTGCAGTTCGGCAAACAGGTGTTGTCATGGTTGTTATCACAGATATTATAATGATGTTGCTCCTATCGTAGCTAAGCTGGGCATTTTCTTATTATGTGAATCTTATTGGGTTAGAATGTTATCCCAAAAATAGTTTTCAAGTCCTACAACCATACCATGCTTTTGGAAGAGCTTTTAGAAGCTTAGAAATATCAAGTCCAGAAGCCATGCCATTTATCTTGAAACTTCACCCCAGAATATAGTGAGATAATGTCACAGAGTCGATGGCTTGATGGCTATCATTTTAAGAGATCTACTATAAGTCTGGAAGATATGTAAAAAGACGGGACTACACATGTATGTTTAGAGTGGAGTATTGACACCTCCAAAATTGGGAACACAAAGAAATTCATCCGAATTCATACATTAAATAATTTAGTTAAATAAGGTGGACGTTTTGTTTTTAAGAATGAATAACTAAAGCTCTACCAAAAAAATTATATATAAAAAGCTAAATAAAAGGGTATTCTTGTAAACATACAACTTATTTTAGGAAGTATGCTATGGATCCTGTTTTTAGTGCAACAAACCAAACAATCAAAAAGAACTAATGCTAGGATAACCAACCCCAACATAACTAATCCCAGCATTACTTATCTCAGCATAACTTATATTCAAACCAAATGACCCCTTAAGGAGATGAAAGTTTGGAGCTATACACATAATGAGCCATAGATTTGCAAGATGTTATACATCAATGATAATGCAATGGCAAAGTTGTGAATGCTGTCATCAAATTCTGATGTACAGCTTTAGAATAAAAATATATAAATAAAAACAGAAAATATAAAGTTAATATACACCTCCCCGACAAGCTACACAACTGGTCTAATCCTTATGCACTATAGAAAGTCATTTTCATTTAGTCTGTACAAACTACACAAATGGTCTAACCCTCACGCTATCTAGAAATTCAGTTTCATCTAGTCCCCACTGCAAGGTAATTTCAAACCACCAAGATTTCAGATTGACTACTGTCTCAGATTATTCAATAGACAAAATATCTTGAACTATTCTAGCCTGTCACCCTTCCAAACGCAAAACACAACTGTAAAAATTATGCACCTCTATAGCATCTTCTCTTACCTCCACCAAATCCCAAAATATTTTACACGAGTACTGATTATGACAACCATAAACCAAATTTACTTAATGGCATCAGCAACATTGTAGTAGTATTCTTCAGTTGAGTATACGGACACGGATGTGCATTATTCAACTCAAACCAAAAGCAACTGAAATTTCAATTTATTTGGTTCATTTTCGGTTTTAGTTTACGTCCTGTTCCTTCAGCAAAACATTCTCGCCTACTGCTACATGTCACTTCTGGTGTTAACATTCTTTTTTGACAAAGGTAACAGGTTTGTATATAAATCTTCAGCAGTAAAGGCAGGGATCCCAAATTTACACCATAAAATACATACAACAGAGTATACTCAACAAACTAAAATTCAGGGAAAGTCTTACCTTAAGATCCTCTTTCATCTTACAGAGAACCTAGAATATCTATAATAGCTACAGGATCATCTATATACTCAGAATTGCACCAATAGCAAAAAGTGATAATGCAGTTCATTTTAGTCCTATGAAAAGAATTGCTAATGCCCTCAAAGCATCTCAAATTTCTCTGCTTCCATATGTCCACCAAATCACTGCTGGGACAATTCTCCATCTACTTTTGTCTGTATTGCCACTACTTCAGGGGCGAATTTAGCCCCTTTTTGGGTCACGGGAACCCGTGGTCATCCGACTAAATTCGATATATTACTTGTATAATTCTTAAAGAACATATTAAATACTAGCTAAAGGACTCGTGTTCAAAATGACAAGTTGGTTCACTGGTTCATGGGCTCTTTGTTAGCATGAAGGTTGGGGGTTCAATTCCAACCAACATCATCATTTTTGCCCTTTTTAAAAAATAAAGTAATGGTGCACCCATGTTCTTGAATTCCTAGATTGGCCTCTGCACTACTTTCATTGTTCTAGCTCTCAAGAGCCTGACCTGCCCTTTCTGACATAGTCCACCTTATGCCCCTGAAGCTGGCAAACAGGTTCCAAAGTTGCCTACCCACCCTGCAGTCAAGAAACAGACAGTTGATTGTGTTAGAATCCTTAATTATAGGGATTCCTTAATTATAGGGATTTTTCCTTAATTATAGGAATTCCTTAATTAT
>JAPFFP010000070.1:15486297-15496331 GCA_026153255.1 Solanum medicagineum
GAACCTCGTAAATTATTTGTGTTCTTTATTTTTCTCTACATCATAAATTATTTGTGTTCTTTATTTTTCTCTACAGATTGTTTCTTCCTGTTGCTCACAAAAAAAAAAATCTTGGACACATGTATTCCCCGACTTATGAGACTCTCCTGAGTTAGTGTTGCATCTTTCACTACCACAATCAAGTAAAACTGCCACCTTGTATGAATTACAACTGTCATCTTGTATGGATTTTTAACTTGCCATATAAGCTTCTAAGACAATCTGGTTAGGATTCTTGCAGGTAGAGATAACTGTGAAAATACTTTTGCTATGATGATTCCACCCTGAGAGTGTCTTCACCCTCCTCCACTCCTCTAAATTGGTCTACGGTGCCATAAAATTTAGCCAGTCTATCCACCCCCAGGTCTTGCATCAACTTTCTGTATGTTAAGTTCCATCCACGAATGGACCAGACTTCTTGCAAAGTGGCCTTCTGATGCTGATTCAACAGATAGATGTCTAGGAAAAGCTGCTTGAGGCTGCCATCTCCTAACCAGTTATCATCCCAAAATCTTCCTTCCATTGTTATAGTGAATCTAGTGCTTTCAGAGAAGCTATGTCACAAATTCCTGATTATTCTCCACAAGTTAACACCATAGACAGAATCACTTAGTTTTCCAGTAGACTACCTTCTCATACTTGCCTGAATCACTCTAACCCATAGAGCCTGCTCCTCTTTAGGAAAATTCTACAACCACTTCATCAATAGGCTTCTCTTTAGTTTCCTCAAATTTCCAATGCCTATACTACCTTGTTTCTTTGACAGAACTACAGTTTTCCATTTGATCAAATGGAATCCTTTGTTCTCTCCTTCAATCCATTCCAAAAAAAGACTCCTCCTTAAAACATCATGTATTTCTTCCACCCTTGCAAGGAGAGCAAAAACTGACATCAACTATGTAGGAAAAGCATCTAAGACTGAGTTGATTAGGACTAATTTTCCACCTTCTAGACAACTACCGCAGTTTCCATCTAGGCAATCTCATTTCACATCTCTCCACCACCCCATTCCAAATCTCTTTGGATTTGATTTTGGCACACCAAGGCATCCCTAAATATACTGTTGGCAGCTGACCTATTTCTCCTCCCAAGATCTCTATCAATTGTTGTATTCTTTTCACCTCATTAATTGGAAAAATATGACTACTCTTCAGATTGATATGGAGCCCAGATGTTGCTTCAAACAAAAAGAGTACCACTCTTGAGATCTAAGTTCGCTTTCTTCAGCATCATAACCCCTTCTTTGCTACATGGAAACCCCTTCTCCACCCATTGATATGAGCAGTCTTTAGGATATTATTCAGGCCTTCCATCACTAGAATGAACAGAAAAGATGAAAGAAAGTCACCTTGTCTCGATCCTCTGTTTGAAGGGAAGAAACCTTTGGGAGATCCATTTGTTGGTATTGAAATTTAAATGTGCTTATGCAAAATTTTATCTATCTGATCCATTTCAATCCAAACCGATCCTATGCATGATTTCAAGTTCTAAAAAACTCCGACTGACATGATCATGCACATTTCTATCTCCAGATTGCACATGACTCGTGCGGACTTGTCCTTCATTCTTGAGTCTAGACACTCACTGGCAATTAGGACTGCATCAGTGATTTGCCTTCCTCTCAGGAAGGCCATTTGTTGAGCATCGACTAGCTTGTCCGTCACATTCTTCTATCTTTCCGTGAGAATCTTGGCTATTAACTTGTAGACATTACAAAATAAACTGATTGGTCTAAAATCTTCTCAATTCCTTATCACCACTCTTTTTTGGGTTCAGAGTTATATATGTTGCATTGGAACTCTTCTCAAAGAAATCATGAGAACAAAGTTCCACATAGTTGCCATCAAATCCCCCTTTACTATCTCCCATCATTTAAATTTTTTTAAAAAAAAAAAAGCCCTGGTATCCATCTGGGCCTATTGCTTTGTCTCAGCACAAGTTTTTAGGTCCAAGTAGGACCTCTTCTTCAAAAGGCTTTTGTAGTTCTTGTTGATGGCGTTAACATTCTTCTCGCCCTCATTTTGACTGTTTCTAGCTGGAATTGCTCACTAGAGAGATGAAGAATCTACTTTCCGTCGTGTTTGTTTACTTATTGATGCTTATCACATTCTATAAAATCGTTCACTATTATCCTTATTGCTGAGCCTTAACTAGTTTATTTAATTCTCACGTTGATTTAGTTTTTTTTCCTCGCGATCACAAAGGAATTTTTTTTTCCTTATTTTGCAGCTGAAGGTATAAATAAAATCAGTGGATTCAGTGGTCTAAATACTCATTCACCAAGTTATTCCTTCTATCACTAACAGCGGCCAACTGCCTTTTTTTGGCTAGCAGTTTCATTCTACTTCTCAACAACAACAACAACAACATACCCACTGGAATCCCACAAGTGGGGTCTGGGTAGGGTAGAATGTACGCAGACCTTACCACTACCTCATAGAAGTAGAGAGGTTGTTTCATTCTACTTCTCGAAGACAAATAATTACACATCCGATATTGAGTAATTCAACCATCATGTTGTTGTCTTCACAGCCCTTGGTGTCTAATCTTTTGCTTCAGAAAAGCTCAGTTTACCCACATATCCTCAGGCTCAGCGTCTGATGTCATCTTTCTGATTTTTGGCGTAATTGTTGGTTTCAATTTCACATGCACGAAAAAGAGACTCTAGCCCAGCTCTTTTTTGAGTGGAATGATTCACTTCCCTGCGAACAGCATTTTGTACTATTCCTCCCCACTAAAAGAGCTATTTGGAGAATACAAGGCTTAAAAAAATCCAGATAATTATATCATCGAGGTCCACCAGGTCAGTAAGCAGTGTGGATTCTCTTTACCATAAGACAATGATTTCATGTACTCAGAAGATATTTTCAACTTTAAGCAAGAATACTTGAGGCCAATAATAGGAAACTGAATCAAGATTATCAACCTGAGAAAGAAAAAGTGAGCAAACACCGACAATCAGATAAACTGAACCGAGTACCAAAACTCGAACCAACTGAGTGAACACTTCATTACTTTCACAATCTAGAAATAGACGTAACTTAGTTTAACCCCTCACTAGCACATCATACACAAGTTAGGGCTAATGGCTTGTATGGTTTTCTCAACTGCAATAGGTGTCAAGTCTAATATAAGCTTAGAGCGTAAAGACTATGTGAAAGCCTTAAGCTTTTGCAGGTTCCAGATCAAAGCAGAATGAACTCTAGCACTATTGGAATGATCTGCACATGAACGCACGGACAGATTCCCAAGTCTATTGTTTATTACTGCAAACATTCTCACCTATGTGTTTTTGATACAACCAACTGACTTGTCACATATGTGCTTCATATTACATATAAGCACAGCACAAAGAGTATGTGTGTAAGTTAAAGAAGATTTCTAACTCAGAGAACACTCTAGACACATTGCAGTGAGCTATATTAGTTTCGTATAGACTTCTTAACAAATACATGTAAATTGGTGCCTGATATTCTGGAACTTGGAACATGCCTAGAAAGTGAATAAACACTGCAAATAAGATGAGAAGAAAGTTGGGAACATACATTAATGCGAAGCAGGGCTTCTCTTGTAGCTTTTTGTATATTCCCATTGGTACTGCGAAACAAGAGCACAAGATGCCGAAAGACCAGATCCTGAAAATTCAAACCATGATCAATGACATCGACAAATATAAGTTTCAGGAAAAATACTAAGTTTAAAGAAGATATTCAAGTTCATGCACTCTACTCTCAGAAAGAAGAATGAGAATAGCAGCAAAAGTAATCAAAGAAGTCTAGATAACATTCATATCAAAAAAAGAAGTACAGATAGATTGAAAAATGAAGCATCCAAATATTTAGAAAATGAAAAGAATATGATAAATATGATAATAGAGGAGATACTTTCTCGGTTTCTCCTGTCAGGCATCCACACAATACATACGTACTAAAGAAAATAGTAGTAGCAGAAGCAGAAAAATGAAGCCAAGACAGCATGAGAAGCAAGAAGCCAAGACAGCATAAAATTGGAAAAACTACGAGAAGAATATTTTTATCATTAAGCAATTGAGAAAAGAACCTATGGGTGATGGAGAAAGCATTTGAGAATAGAATCAATTGGTGATGGAAAAAACTTTCTCCCGCTTATTCTCTCTGTCCCACAAGAACAAGAGAGTGCCAGAAATCAACTTTTCTATAGTTTCCCCTTCTTATCCTGATGAAAAGAAAGCTGACTTGAAAAGACCAACTACATGCCGTACAGCCGTAGACACTAAGAAAGTGCTGCATTATAAAGCTTATGCTGGCTGGCTCAGTGGATCTACAGAAACACCAAGAAGTTTAACCTAACGCAGGCTTACAATGCAGTTACCACATGTAAACCTTTAAAATACTCTCTAGACTCAATGAAAGTTCCCAGATTGTATACATGGCATGAATTTTCCTTGAATCCAGCAAGCACAAGTACTTTAGCAGGTAACATCAGGTAGATGGACACACAAGAGACAGATAACCAAAACAACAGACTTCACATATGCAAAATAGCTATATAATAGGCAATTATTAGAAAATGTATAATGGAGGAAGTATTTGAGTATAATTATCATATGTCCATCGGCAATGTCAAAAGTCCGCGATAAAACAAGTGAGGAGAAAAACTGCTTCAGATCAGTCTTTGCACATTGAGCAAGGTATTAAATGCTCAGTCACTAACCTGCATCTCAGTCTTCAGACTTGCATAGAAGGAATTGCTAAGATTCCCGAGGACAGTCATGCAAGGCTTCAGAATAGCAGGGTCTCCGGACAACACATCGCTGACCTAGGGCCAAAAAGTATGGCATATTATCAGAATATTTCTCAGAAGGCTATGATTCATCATAGTATAGCAATCCATATAAGTACATGTTCAAAAGATGGGAGGGTACAGAATGAAGGCCAACTAACCTGCAAGGCTTTTAATACAGGGTCCAAGACCTCAAGGTCACCAACAGTTGATGTAGAAGGCTTTATACACAACTATGAATAATGACAATCCAAGTTGAATTTTTGAGAAACTTAGATCAACAATAATAGGAACTAATAGAAGGAATTTACATATTTTACAATTTTACCTCCAGTAGAAGACAAAGAATGGTGACTTCAACTTGTGATAACTTATGGCATGATTTGTCAAACCCAATATGACACTTCTGGCGTCTATCAAGAAGATTAAGCATTAAAGGTTCAATACCATTAACGCGTAGAACCGTATGTCCGACGCCTTTGAGCAACGACAAAATCTTTAGCTGTATACAAATTTTGACAGTTATAGCCACAGCCAACTGAGACAAACATTGCATGTATAAACATATCAAGAAGGCCAACCTTTGCATACGCAGAAAATCTAAGGGCAGAATCTATCAAGAAAGCCAGGATTTCTTCTTTAGTTGTCTGATCAAATCTGCAAAAGCAAATATAAGTAACCACCTTTGCAGAATTTAAGTAACCTCCATTAATGCCAACATATTTCAAAAGCAACGATGACTGTACAAAAAGATGATGTTGACATCTGATAAGACTAAAAGAATAATTATCCTTTTAGCAATCCCAGGTCTAACAACCAGTAACAGAACTATTTCCTATCACAAAAACCCAACCATTAACAACAGATTATAATAAATCATGAGACACCGCTTAAGTTACAGCAATTATGCTTACAATAACAACATATACAGTGCAGTCCCATGTAGCCAGGGGAGAGTAGCATGTATGCAGACCTAACCCTACTTTAGAAATGGAATTTGAAAAATTTAAAAGGATGCCAAAACTGCGTTTGCTGGGTCTTCCTTCTTAACAGCTTAGCTAGAATTTACCTTTTGTTGACTACAAAGTACACACAGGTACGTCCTTTATAACAAGAAGATGTAATATAACTTATTCCACTAAAAATTATAGACAAATGTAGAAACAAGTCAACAAAAATATGACCGACTGAGCAGGTCCAAGAACAGAAAGATAGCACCACCATTGCTCAAAGTGATGCTAGATACAATTAACAAAGAAACATTTGTAAATTTTGAGAGATAAAGGGAAAATTCACCATAGACCTGCTACAGGCTTGAGAAAATTGATAAGGCAATCTTTACGAAAAGCTAAATACAGAAGACTCCAGAGGAACATCCACAAAGCTCTCCAGAGTGACACCATAGGACCGAATGGTGAATTTTATCTTTTTTGAGAATGTAGCATGTTTGTACATCGGTTACAAAAACTGTGTAGTCCCCTTTAATTACAGATCACAAAAGTATAAAGCATCTGATCATATGTCATCTGACAAGGATTCCAACAAATCAAAAATTAATTCATGATCTTCTAGACATATTCTTTTACACCAAAAGTAGAACAGCTCTAACACTTCATTTTATCCTTTGGAGATGATTGACTTCATCTTCAAAGCATCTATGGTTTCTCTCTTCTCAAACTGTCCACCAAATTCAAGCTGGGTCCTCCATCTTGTTAATAGGCATTAGCCATTTAAAAAGATGGATTTAAGTTTCAGAGGTAGATTGCCTAATGCCTAATAGTGAAATTGGGTGTCTTTGGGTGTTTTCCAACTTTTGGTGAGGATCTTACAACTAGGTGTTTGATAATCCATTGTAAGAGTGCTTTTTATCAATCTAATTATTACCTACTCTTTGATTCTACTTACGTCTAGCTTTAAATTTATATCCATTTTCTATCTTTTATGTTGTCCTCCTTGTCTTGTTATCAGATAACAACAAAGCTGTAGTACAATAATCAGTACAACACTTCAGCCAGCTACACTCCGAAAAACTTATGAATGGTAATTTGTGAGTCCATTTCATCGCCAGAAAATATCGTTATTTATCTTAGATTAACTAGCAGAAAAGATCGAAAAATAATAACAAACCTTGCCTACCACTGAAAGAGAAACTAGAAATGGCACTTGCCATGTCAACGACACCACAGGGATATTATATGAATGGGACTGGAATATGGATGGAATATAATAAAATAAAGCTAGCAAGGTGGCAATCACAATATATGTCCAAAGGTGAGAGACCTACTTTGATAAATTTTGTCCTTGATCCCCTCCCAACTTATATGATGTCAGTGTTTCCAATTCCTCACAGAGCCATCAACAGACTGGAAAAAATCAGAAAGAAAGTTTTTGTGCAGGGAAACAATGAGAGAGAGTTATAACCTGGTCAAATGGGATGTTGTAATAAGAGACAAGGGGATTGGGTATTCAGAACTTGAAAAACCAGAGCAAGTCTCTCAGAATGAAATGGTTGTGGAAGTTTTGCAATGAAAACCAATCCTACTGGAAGGAAGTCATTAGTGCAAAGTATGAAGGGTAAGATTACTGGATGACTAAAACTGTAACTGCACCTTATGGATAAGTGTATGAAGGTCCATTAGATAATAGTGGGATGATTCCAAGGACAATATAAGGATCGAAAGTGGCAAACGGGGAAAGAACTGACTTCTGGAAAGATGTATGGATGAGGCTGGAAAGGTAGAAAATCTGTTTCCAGATATTATTACCTTGGTGTCCCACCAGCATAAGTCCATGGCTGATCACTGGTATCCTCAAGGGTGGAACTTCATTTTTAGAAGACAGTCAAATTATTGGGAGATTCAGAGAGTTGCTGATTTTTACAATAACATTGGTCCATTAAATGGTTTGGAGGGGGTGTCAGGATGCTTTATGGTGGGAGGGCAACAAAATGGGTACTTTCAAGATGAATTGTGCTTTTGACTGGTTCAAAAACTCCTACCAGTTTGACTAGCAACTGATCTTAGAAAGGAATCTAGAAACCCAGATACCCCTCCAAGTATCATGGTTTGTGTGGTTATTGGCTAATGAAACAGTTCTGACCCAAGATAACCCAATGGTATGAGGGATTTCATTGAGCTCAAGGTGCCTATTCTGTGGGAAACTGCTGAGAGAGTTAAACATATTTTTCTACACTACAAAATAACTAGCCAGCTCTGGAGACTATTCCTAAATCTTAAAGGCATGTCATGGGTCATGCCCAGCAAGATTGCTGAAGCCATTCAGAGCTGGGAAGAAGCTGGAATGAAGTCTAAGAGCACAGAGAGATGGATATTGTCCCTGCTAGCCTTTGGTGGGCAATATGGAAGGAGAGGAATTCCAAATGTTTTGATAGTATAGAGAACAGTATGCAAAAGTCATGCTTAATTGCCTGTTGCCACAGTGTTTTGGTGTAATCAGTTATACTCCAATGACACTATCTCCCTACGTGATGTACTAGACTCAATTTTGGATCAGATAGCAGGATTTGATGAACTTATTGTAAATATGACTCAGTACTGCCTATGTACTGTTAAAGTTACCTGCTTCGACCCAAAAAAAAAAAAAAGAAGAAATACAGCCACTTTGAGGTTCCCTCTAAAATGAAGGATGCAGGGGAGCCACTACGAAGAAGTTTTGGGAGCTGCAATTGCAAAGGAAACAGCGAGCTCATACTGTTCAAGGGTTGACAATGGAAATTGAACTCCATGAGTTAGAATCTCAAGGGAGAAACGAGAAGGAAAGGTTGGTTGCACGTTTTTTGGGAGCAATGCCTACTTCCTCTCTCCCCCAATGACTCAGTATCTCGGGTATATACCAACATATAGAGATCTTGCCTATGCTGCTGCATAGCATGATCTTCTTCAATCTCCAAGTTCGAAGGGTAGAACAATTGACTGCTCTGATTCAAGAATTATGTTCTTTATTTATACAGTTTACCAACTCAGGCTCTGGTATCAGCAGGTGGGGTTTTCTTTTAAAGAGGATTCACTCTATCTTCCTTCTTGTCTTGGACTTTGACTACTGGATATCGACAAAAGCGCTTGACCGAGTTCCCTTTGCTTAGCTACTCCCCATAGGTTTTCAATAAGAAAGAATATCGAATAGAAGAGCTCTGGTCCTCAGATTGAAGTCTTCTAGCATACAACTAAGTTAGTGAACCCACTCCCCAACCGCAGGCTGCAACAGAAAGCAATCAACATTGTTCCTAAATAGACCCAAAAATATATATATATGGTGCAAAGAACGCAATATTTACAACAAAAAGTGATGGGTGCTGTTGGAGCACAGAGCGAACCTTTTTCCAACATTGTGTTGCACTAAGAGAGAATCGTTGGAGTTGCCTAGCAATGATGAAAGGACATTTTTGTCTGATATTAGCAATCTCTTCTGCTGAACCATTAAGCCCAATAGTTCTCCCAGAAAGTGCCGGACAGCATGAGGACCTGTCATTTGCATAATGTTAATGCCATATGGAAGAGAAAGACATCACTGGAGAACCTTCTTTTTCATGGGGGATTTATTTTGTTGATGTGGAAAACATTCCCGTACAGGAATGGTATACAAGAAGTACACGAGAGTTGACTGACTTCTGTCAGAGGAATACCATTTTTATATCTGGATAGATTAATGCGCGACCACAAGGATAGAAGTCCTTCAATGGTATTCATTGCTGCTGTGCGCACATCCTACATACAGAAAAATAAGTATGTTGCTTTCAAATGTGAAACAAAACACCACCAAAAGCAAAAAGCATGTTTCCGTTTTCCTTCCACAAAATTGACAAGCTAAAATGTGTTTCTCCTTACAAAAAAGAGAGACACGAATATTTTCTAAGAAAATAGTCCGAGTTGTTTTCTGAAACATTCTAGATTTAAGAAGTAAATGCAAAACCTGATTATCACTTGATAGCGGAACAAGGATCGAGGGAAATTCAGCAAAGAGTTGAAATATGAGACTCTCATCTGGACGAGCGCAAAGAGATGTGAAAACTTGCAGACTTCCAATAAGGAGAGCAGAAGAAACACCTGTGAACATCCAAAACTATAGTAAAACAGTAACACAAATCCTCAACAAAAGATCATACAGGAGCAGGGAATAAAAAATTCCACATAGTTGACTACACCAGAATGGACATCCTCACCAAGTCCATAAACATCACAAAATCATCACTGCCGTCACAACCATCTACTAATTAA
>JAPFFP010000070.1:15496431-15516410 GCA_026153255.1 Solanum medicagineum
ACACCAGAATGGACATCCTCACCAAGTCCATAAACATCACAAAATCATCACTGCCGTCACAACCATCTACTAATTAAGACTGACAAGGGCTACTAAACCTTCCGAATCAGTTTAAATTTCATCAGACCTCCCACTGTTAGCAAAATTAGGATGTTCAGTCACATTCTACAGTTATCCTAGACTGTATATTTGCCTTTCAACCATTTTGTTTCCTTGATGTGCAGAGTTCAGAATTAACCTTGAAAGACCATATAAACTGCACAAGGTTTATCCTTACAAACCTGGAAGCCTGGTCCAGTATTAAGTATACTGTTCAGTGCAACATCCCCAACTTCTTATCTAGAGAACTCCCTAAAAAGAATTGACAAGTTTCTTTTCTTTTGTAGTGTTGATTATACTTTATCAATTTAATACAAAGTTTAAAATGGAATGGATTAGGATTCTTGGCCATGCACGGAAAATTCAGACTGAGAAAGTTGACACGGAAATCACTTTTTGCGGAGAAAAGGAGAGGTAATGGATCAATTCCCCACAGAGACAAATTGATAATTCTCCTGCAGAGAACTATGAACTTCAGATCTTTTATTAACACATCCCTAGCTTCACACCTAACCTAAACTTTACACATCATGGATCAGGTTGAATGTAGTTTCAACATGCCTGTGTTCCACAGATGCTTTTAGATACTAAGAGCCTGTTTGGATTCACTAACGTTTGATGCTTTTAAGCAGTTTTGTATTGTTTGGATAAAATTTAAAAAAATGCTTATAAGCACTTGTTTTCAAGCCAAAACAACAAAAATAAGCCAAACGTCATAAGTTAGAATTACAAACTTAAGGCTTTCTGTTTATAGGTCATAAGCCAAAAGCCAATCCAAACAGGCTCTAATGATCTTTAAGAGCTTGCATAGAGACCATATCACTTGAGCAGAAAAGCTTGCAATTCAAGTTCCTTAATCTCAAATGAAACTACCAATCAGAAATGAAAGTAATATGCAAACTTAAACCAAAAAGTGTCACCATATCTGAACACACTGGTTTTAGCAAGAATGGACGGGTCAGTTATCTATCCAGAAAGTGATAAGCTAAACATCAAAATATGAGTCTTTTAAGACATGATAAACAACTACTGCAGCAAAGAAACTTTCTTAATCATTAACTAAGGAGAGGAACATTAAGGTAAAATTTGTAATAGCAATACAGGTAAGCAAATGCACAAGAATTTAATGGAAACAGTTTCTAAACCTCCCTCAGTAAAGAACTTCGAAGAAAGTACACAAAACAATGAGTCACTATGGGGGAAAACAGCAGTTATTAACAGCACATTTAAGAAAGGTGCCTTTCCAGGAATTGATATTCTGGAGTCTCAAGATATTACTGCTTAAAAAAAGACAGATTACTATTACAAGAGAGATACCCAAAAAATGAGTTGAGAATAACAACACTAATACAGAATGATAGAGAAGATAAAAAGGTTGTGTCTAAAACCTTCATCAGTAAAGAACTCTGAGAGGAAGTGTGATGTCTGGATCTTGCATTTTGCAACAACATTAGACAGATGTTTCCTAAACACATGGTTTGTACGGGATACAAGAAAGACAAACAGATCCCGAAAGCAGCATAACCATTTCTCATTCTTATCCTGCAAAGGACACAGGAAAAACAACAGCTGAAAAAAAAGAGCGAAAAAAATATAGATCTCAGAATAAGAAAAAGGATCACCCACCAAATATTCTGTTTCAGCTGCTATTTTACTAAATGACCCAAGCAGCCTCCAAAACAAGCAAGTCAAAATTTCACCATTGAGTTCTTTCGGGTTGGTAGCAACCATATGTTCAATGAGTATATTGATGTCTCCCTCAAATAATCCTGGGTTGAACTGTAATTGTTTAAAGTAGATATTAGCAAAAGCTGGTGACAAAAAAACAACAATAACCTACTGCTGTCAATGGCAGAAAACTACATATCAGCCACCTCTTCAGAAATACTCCCAGCAGACTCCAGCAACTCCCACTCCATCCGGAGGATCGGAAAGCAAATGCCAAAGAACGTTGGAAATTGACCATCTCCTAACAAAGCGGAGGAGCCGAAAGTAAACATAAGATTTTCCAAAATAATGTTGCAGTAATATATCACAAGTGTTGTCAAATTAGAGCAAAAATATCTTTACAACTTACTCTACACCTTTGTCCAATATTAGTTAGCTTCTATACTCTTTCTGAGTTCTAAATTGAGTCAGTAGCTGAGCCAGAAATTCTAATAAGGAGATAAAAAGATGCAAGAATACAACACTAGGAATATGAACCTGAGACTTAAAGCAATTATTGAACACCCTTCGCCACTACATGATTATATTAAGGGAATTTAATAATGTATATACATACAAGCAAAATTTTTATTTACCCTACTTGCACAGTATTACTTCCCGAGGGATGGAGGGAATTCAATTGAACCCCTTAATTAACTTTGGCTCCATCACTGATTTCAATAATCAAAATTTCGTTAAAGAATTGGCTGCAACAAAGCAACTGATTGCAACATGAATCCTTGGGTACCATTCCTTGGTTCAAAATGTTAAACACAAGAACAGAGATTCGAGCATTGCAATTTGAAATCTTTACAATGAAAAAAGCAGTATTAAAAACTAATTTTAAAAGAAAAAAAAAAAGAGAGACAGTTGAGAACAGAAGTTGGCTTCTTTTCTTATGTTTCTGCATATATTCAAAATTGTTTACATCAGTGATCCAATACATGACGCAAGCGTGGAAGCGAGGCTTGATACACAGACTATCCCCAAGAGAAAGAATTTCAAGTATCTTGGGTCTAGAATCTAGATAACCAGGGACATCGACGATAATATCACACATCGCATAGGTGTGGCATGGATGAAGTGGAGGCCTGCCTCAGAAGTCTTGTTTGATAAAAAGATATCACCTAAAATTAAAGGTAAGTTCCACAGAGTGGTGGTTAGATTATCTTATTGTATGGGGTAGAGTGCTCGCCAGTCAAGAACTTCCATGTTCAGAAGGTGCAAGTTGTGAAAATGAGGATGCAAAGATGTATATGAAGGCATACTAGCCTATCGTATGTGTGACCGTCTTTATTAATGTTTTTGAAATCATAGTACTAGTCGTATTTTGTAGCTTCTTACTTTTGATATCTAT
This sequence comes from Solanum medicagineum, assembly GCA_026153255.1. Taxonomy (NCBI): domain Eukaryota; kingdom Viridiplantae; phylum Streptophyta; class Magnoliopsida; order Solanales; family Solanaceae; genus Solanum; species Solanum medicagineum. Next base: position 15,499,595 of record JAPFFP010000070.1, read on the forward strand.
CATCTCATATTGTTTATTGTGTTTCGATTATCACATTATTTTATAGTTGTTAGATTTCACTATGTTATTCTGATAAGGTATTGTTAGTTCATTTTCAAGAAAGATATTACCATTTTTTACAAGATCCTCAAACTTCAACCCAAATTGCCACTATTTGATTCAATTGCAAGTGTAATTAAATAACCTAGTATACTGAGAATCTATTTTTTATTTTGCCAAATTGGGCGATTCTTGAAAAGTAAAAAACAATAATAACTCGTATCTTTTTCTTGATAAATGAGAAATCCCCGAGGAACTATTATCCACCAAGTTTCTAACATGTGATACTGACACTCTAGGATTTCTCAGTTATTGAAAAAATAGAATAATGAAGTCTGAACATTTCAGTAGGGATGTGCAAAAACTGAACCGACCGAAAAACCAAACCAATAAAAACGTAATTGGTCTATTGTTATTGGGTTATCGGTTCGATATCGATTTTTACTATTGGGTTATTGGATAAACCGATAACCCAATAAGATTATAATAATTTACTATTTTACCCCTTCGTAAATATTAAATATTAGTAATTTAATAGTTATAGAACACTATAGCAATACTTTACCTATTTTAATATTTACGATACTTAAGTGATTAGTTATCCACCGTAGTATTTTAATTTGTAATTAACTAATTATAGTTTTTGCAAGTTTATAAACATAATCTTCGTACCCAATCTGTTTTTTGTTAATGCAAATTCTCATTATCATTCTTATCGGATAAACCGAAAACCGAACCGTTAAGGACTTAAAACCAATTCGAAATCCGATAAAAAATATTTTATTGGGTTCTTATTGGTTTAGCATATTTAAAAATCGAAAACTGATAAACCGAACCGAACGGACCGATGCACACCCCTACATTTCACTAAGACCCAAAGCAAGCCATTCTACGTCAAATATTAATAAATATAAATAAACTTTTCTTTTACAAAATATATAAATCAACCAATTTCAATGAGTCATTTTCGGATATCTTAAACGCTTAGACATGCACTAACAAAGATAAATAGGCACTGCAAATTTGGTGTTTATTTTAGAATTTTTTAAAGCATCATGGAAGGCCCAACCTATAACACTGGGTTAGAAAGACGGGGATAAAGTAGAAGCGCCAGAGCATCAAACCAGCCATTAAATACCTGTATCCAGCAGTGTGAAAGATTGCAACAACACCAACAAGAACAAAGTTTTTGACAGTTCCAAGGTTTTGCAGCATTCTACCAGCCAAGGCAAATGTTCTTCAGGGTATATTGACAATGCTTTTGCCAGCACATTAATGTTCTCCGCATTGATTGAAGCTATTTTCCCAGAATCTAATTTCTAAATATCAATAAAAATGCAAGATTAGTTCTATGATCATTCATTTGTTGACCAAGTTAAATAAGAACAAATGCCCCCCCCCCCCCCTCCCCCAAACCAAAAAAAAGGTCTGCTTAAAGACCACTACAAAATTCTTCCAGAACAGTTAGGGCATCCATCAACCTCCTATGCCGATCTGGCCCCGAGTAAAAGAAAAAGAGACCAGTGTTTGAAAATGTAAATGGAATAGGCTTATACAAACATTTAGAGGTCTTTTGGTAGAGTGTTTTAGTAAAAATGATGTATGCATTAACTTGGTGTATTGGTAATACCTTGTTTGGTATACTTTTTCATGCTTTGTATAACTAACGTTTGCATTGGTTATACACTCGATTGTGTATTAAGGTATGCATCACTGATACCATGGATTTCTAGGTATTAGTAATGCAATGATTTTAATGCATGCATTAGCATGATTAAAGTCTCAATTACCCCTGAAAACTTATGTCATATCTTTTCCAGCATAATTGTGGAGGGTATATTTGTAAATAATCTTTTTGATGCAATGCATGCTATTTTTGATGCATCAAACCAAACAATACATGAAATTATTCTATGTATAATTGATGCAAGCATAACTAATACATGCATTACTAATGCAAGCATTAGTAATAAACTCTATTTAGCATTATTTTTATATACTCTAACAAACGACCCCTTATTTCCTGACACATTACAAGCATCAAAGTTGATCTTTGGTAACATTATGTTACACCGACACGCACACACATATTTTTACATCTCAACATAAGGAAAAGAAATAAACTGAAAAACCTATTACAAAATTATATAGCAGATGGAATTTGTGATGGCTAGGTTACTATCTCAGATTCTATGGAACAATAACAGCGTTAAATCACTATAAGAAAAAAATGGAGCAAATTGGGAGCTCAAATTTAAAAGACCTATTTAAAGTTACAAAATGAAGACAAGCAATTGTATCCTTTATCTGAATTCTGATGAACTGTTATACAACAACAATAGAGAGACCCTTCGGAGTGGCCCAGTGGTTTGGGCTTTGGGGCTTCCATGTTGGAAGTCACAAGTTCGAAACCCCTTGCCAGCGAAAGCAAGGGGTTTGCCTTCTGGGTCGAGCTCGTTGCACCGGGCTTGCCTAGTGCGGGTTACCTCTCCTATGTGGTTTGCAAGCTATTGCAAAGGAGCGGAGGTTTACCTTGTGCGCACCCAAAGGGTAGCGGCTGCAGGTTCCCTTTGTCATTGAAAAAAACAATAGAGAGATGCACAGCAGTAAGATACAAACCATTACCTTGTCCAGTAGAGAAACGCTAACCAGATCCTCATAGAAAGGCCACTTCATTTGCTTGGCTATTTCAAGAGCTTTCAAGTTTAATCTTTGGGTCTGTATTAAACATCAGAAAGAATAATATAATGAGCAAGCTAATCATGCGAGCTCAGTGACTAAAAGGAAACAACTGAAACTCTTCAAATGAAACCTTCGGAATTATTATAATAAAGGGAAAAATTAATGCCGCCACCATCTTCACATGTTCACCCTTATCTGGCAAACCCGCTGCAGCATGCTGGAGGCAAGACAGAGCGATGTCAACTGCTAGAGAGGCACCACGAGATGCACCTGTAATTTGAGGAGTTAATGCGAACATGCTGCAAATATATGCCCAATTTAGGACAAAATTCACCAAATGCAAAAGTTAAGATACCTGATGATAATAACTTAATGCATCTTGAGAGCACATTCATGAATGCATCAAGACGAAGCGGAGCATTTATTATTTCACGCAATGCCTCCAGGTTTAAAGCAGCCTGAACAACAGTCAAATCTTCATCACAGAGCCGACGCAGTATAGCATCTTGCATGGTGCCAAATCTCTGAACGGAAGACAGATATTAGAAATGAAGTCTGAAGAGACTTTATCAATAGAATAATTCAATGCACCCAGTGTCATCAAAGGCGCACTTAAGCCCTGAAGCAACGCTCAAAACGTGTCGAGCACTTCACCTCGCTAAATGTCTACTTTGGTGTCGTCATCAAGACTCTTAAGAGATACTTTGAGGATTTCCTGAAGAAGCGATGCTAAACCATTGATATTTCACTTTATCGAAAAAACAATCAATTTCCTTGCCATATATTTGTTATTCATGCTTATAAAGCCCATGCATATGTATAGTTTCATTTTTTTTTATCCTTGGACCAAACATATGTATAGTTTCATTTTTTTTATCCTTTGTGCCTTTTCTCAATAAAGCCCATGCTTTACTTGCACTTAAATCTCCAATGAACCTTAAGAGTTTTTTTGCCCTTTTCACTTTTTATAACACTGAATGCACCTCAGAAAAATAGATTCATGTAGAATACACAAGACCAACTTATAGAGAAGCTAGCATATCAATTCAATTAAACATCCAAACTACAGTTATTTGAAAAGAGACAGCTGCATGCAACAATCAAATAATATTACAAAGCCACATCCCAGTAAAACTATTAGAGCATCATTCCCTCAACACTTCCAAGTGGGGGCCAAGCAACACATGCAACTAAAAAGTAAAGGGGTGCCTGGATAAGTTTTTTTTTAAGTGACTTACAAGCTACAAGCTAAAAGCCAGAAGTCTACCTACTTTTGGCTTTTGGCTCTTTTTTTACTTTCAAAGCACTACGCGTCTTTGCCAAACACCTCTAAAACTTAAAAAGTGCTTAAAAGCTAAAAGCACTTAAAAAATGAGCCTATCCAAACACCCTCTAAGACTAGAGCTTCCCAAACACAGTAGATCAGCACTTTCCTCCCCATTTTTAGATACAAAGATAAACCCTGTAATGCACTAAACATCCCAACAGACGAAATTAACATACAGCAGCCAAAATTTTAGCAGCATGCTTGAAGATTTTTCAGTCCCAAAAGAATATTAGGAGCATTCTTGATGTTCAACAAGATAATATAACAGATGAATATCAAAAAGAAATCATCAAAAATCACATCAATAAGCATGTCAGGTGTCAAAGTCTCACATAGGTTGTAAGGTTATCCGGTCTCCTTATATGGTCTTTGGCAATCCTCAATTCCTCACCTCGTGAGCTAATTTTTGGGCTGAGTCAGGCAGAATTTTCTCATCATAGTATCGAAGTCAAGCACATCCCAATCCTTGGTTTTACCCAATGTTGAGCCCTCATCTTTATATCATCTATGCTCCAGTAGGCTTGAGTGTAGGGGGTGTAGAGTTCTCTACATCAACTATTTAGGAATGGAAAGGTCTGTTTATATAGTTGTAACTAGTAAAGTTGTTGTCATGTGACCAGGAAGTCATGGGTTTAAGCCTTGGAAACAGGCTCTGGCAGAAATTCAACGTAAGGCTGCATACAATAGACCCTTGTGGTCGGGCCCTTCCCCGGACGTTGCGCATAGCAGGAGTTTTATTGCACGGGGCTTGCCATATTTATATAGTTGTAAGCAATACTCACTTCATGAGTAGTTTTTAGGGTTGAGTCAAGGATCAAGGTCTATTTTTTATTAGAGAGTAATAATACTAATTTTGTTTATGATCTAAGTATAGAATATCTAGAGTAAATTCTCTCCGGATTAGGTCAAAAAAAAACTAGTCGTGAAAGGGAATACAGCACATCTAGATTAAAGGAATGAAGCAATACCTGAGAATCCACTGCTTCAACATTCAACATACCACGCACATCCAGGCCCAAAAGGGCAGATCGCCGAACCTCTGCCTGCAAGGAAAACTCATATAAATGTGTAAATAATAGTCTGCACCATACTTAACGAGATTTGATCTCTTGATCTCAGAAGCTCTTCAAAACGACAAGTACAAAGCACTGACTCATGATCCATTCTTTAAAACACCATTTACAAAGGACAGACACATGATCATCTTTCTTTCTTTTTTTTTTTTTTTTTTTTGAGAAAAGCAACAGATGATCATCTCTTCTTTAAAACAATATTTTATTTTATTTTTTATGAACGTGGTGTTTGGATATACTTTTGCGCAACTTGACTAATTTTGGAAATACCTGTCACTTTCCACCAACAACATGTACAAGGTAATTCTGTCCACCAAGTTAGGATGGATGGGAAAAAATCACCTAGTGTTTTCTATCTCGACTGGGATTTGAACCTAAGACCTTGTGGTTCTCAAACCACTTCATTATCTACTAGGCCACACCTTTGAGTGCCATTCCTTAAAACATCCTTTAAAAAAGTACAGAACTTTCTTCCCAATAACAAAACTGATCCATATTTTATAATAAGAAATCTGATCTTTATTATAAAAATCACTGCACTTCTTCCAAATGTCAAAAACTCAATATCACTACTTAGTTGAAGAATTGACTTGTATCGGTGAAGCTTCTCATCAGAAGATGGGCAAATTCATTTTCTGGCTCACTCTTTAACTTAAAATGCCAACAGCAGTGCAGCTTAGCTGCTATCCTTCTGTCAGTCTTTTTGTAACTTGGGTTGTTTTTCTTGCCGCTATAAAACTTAACAATGGAGTCGAATATGCACCCATTCTGATCCATTTAGTGGAAAAGATCATCTTACTGCCGACCTTGTTCTGCTGCTTTAAAGATTGCACCAAATTATCAGTATCAGGGGAAAAATCCCATTGTACTCATGCCTTTCATCCATTTGAAGACATGAAGTGCAAAATGTCTTATTATTTCTTTTTTAAATTGGCAAACTATCCTTTTTCTTTTACAAAGCGACACAGCACTTATAAACAAAAGATAAAGAGAAAAATAGCCAACCTAAAGGGTGAAGCCATCAGGATAGAAATATATAATACGGGAAGGTAAACAAAGATACCTTAGGATGTTCCATGGCAAACCAAACTTTTGAATTAGATATTTCATGTGAAAGATCTAAATTACAGTTCAACATCCTGATAATTATTTCATAGTCATTTTGTGACCGCAGTTTAATATCCTGCACGCAAAGAAGAAAAAGATATTTTATATTAATGATTAAAATTAAGCTGACCAATTACCGCACAAATAAGAAAAGATCAAAGACCACACAGAATATGGAGACAAGCAAGAAAAACGAACCTCAATATATCTGTTGACAGCTTCACGCGACTCGAACCGATATTTCCTAAGGAGAGAAACCAAAATCTGATTGCACCAACTCCCTAACAATTATAAACATAGTATGACATGAAAAAAGAAATACAGATTAGCAAAAGCATAAAAGAGAAAAATTATTCAAGAATCTATAGGATCTGAGATGCGTATTCAGATATGCAGTAAAAGAACATCAGGAGTCTTCATCGCCAATGCTGAGCAGAGTAGTAGTGTAACATAGTTACTTGCATGTTTCTTCCCGTAATACCCTTTAACCACTACAAACTAAAAGGTAAAAAGGCTATCACCTAAAAGAATGGGAGCATTTAATTTCATATCAAGTCTGTCACATATACACCCACCCCCCACCCCCACCCCCAAAAAAGCAACTCTTTTGCTTCTTTTCGTTGAACCCAGGTACCTTTTTCCCTTTTATCAACGTTTAATTGAATTTAAATTAAGCAGATGCTTGGACACAGTGTGCCTACTCAACTAGTTATAACAAATATGACATTTATGCACACCATCTCGGCGAAATCAATGAAAATATTTTAAATGCAATAGGATGGAAGAGATGGTTGCTAATTTTAAAACAAAGCAAACCTGCACCTGCACCTGCTGAATCATTGTCCTTCAATATTCGCAAAGACGTGTTAAACAACTTGGAGACTATACGAGCAACAGAATCCTTTAAAGGAACCATATCTACTATAGACAACAGAGTTCCATGGCAAAGATCATCGAAACTACTATAAAACAAAACATCAAAGTCAGTGGATCAAGCAAATAGTAAAAAGCCACAGCAGGTAAAGCAGTTATTTCCACCTGTACTCAACAAGAGAGTCCAAAAACAAGGCCAGAAATTTATCTGTGTTGAACTCCTCTACCAATTCACTTAGAAGTCCCGAAATATTCCTTTCAACAAACAGCAAGAAACAAAATTCAGAGGAATGTATAAATTTCAACCAAGGCGAAATAGGCTACTACGTGTTGGTACATGAGCAGGGCACAACATAGTACCTGATGTCCTTGAGGATATCAACGATCTTCTTGGGGATAATTTCAACAGATTGCAACTGCATAAAGTGATTTTAAACAGAAGTACAAAGTTAACATAGATAACTGTTAGAATAGGAATAGGAACAAGAATAATATCTACAATCCTACCTAGAATAGGAATAGTACTTAGAATAGGAATAGGAATGGTATATAGAATCTTTCTTGGAAAATGATTGCATTATAATATCCTAGTTGGAAAAGGAGTTTAATATAGTATCTATAAATAGGGTCTCAATGAAATAATGTAGACACATACAATTCAATAATATTCTTTTCAATACTTCTCACATGATATCAAAGCTTCTACGGTCCTGGTAGAAAATCAAAGAGCTTCCACTGTCGGCGGGCAGCAATGACCTCATATATGCCACCCGTCTAGCCAGTGATTATGTTAGCAAAAAAATTAAGTCATCGTGTATCTTTCTTGTGACTATTTTCTCATATCTAATTTGCATAGCACCATGCATCTTTCCAATGACTAGAACTATTTTCTCATATCTAATTTGCGTAGCACTGTGCATCTTTCCAATGACTACTTTCTCATATTCAATTTATATGTAGCACCATGCCATCCTTCCGATGACTACTTTTTTCATATTTGATTTATGTCATACTGTGCCCTTTTTTTGGTGACTATTTCTCAAATTTGATTTAAGTAGGGTCTTGTCATCATTCCGACCTAACCCATATAATTCTTTCACTGTAGGGTTGTGCCATCATTCCGACCCTATCCATACAATTTCTCTCTTTCAGTAGGACCGTGCTGTCAATATGATCTTACCTATATAATTTATATTTTCCAGTAGGATCATGCCATAATTCCGACCCTACCCATATAATTCTATTTCTCAGTTTATGACATAGTACTGATTGATGAGACTCGGGCTAAATTATTGATAGATTGGAGGTTTGGAGACACGCCTTGGAATCCAAAAGGTTCAAACTTAGCAGGACCAAAACAGAATACTTGGATTTGCAAATTCGGTGTTGCGACGGATGAAGCAGGCATTGATGTGAGGCTTGCCACTCAACCTATTCCCAGGAGAGAAAACTTTAAATATCTTGGGTCCATCATCCAGAGTAGTGGCGATATCGATGATGATGTCACACGTCGTATTGGGGCGGCATGGACAAAGTGGAGACTTGCCTCTGGAGTATTGTGTGAAAAGAAGATACCACCTAAACTCAAAGGTAAGTTTTACAGATTGGTGGTCAGACCGTCTCTGTTGTATGAGGTGGAGTGTTAGCCAATCAAAAACTCACATGTTCAGAAGATGCAGATCAAGGAGATAAGGATGTTGAGATGGATGCATAGGCATACCAGAAGTGATAAGATTAGGAATGAGACCATTCGGGAGAAGCTCTAGGTGGCCCCCGTGGCTAACAAGATGAGGAAAGTGAGACTGCGATGGTTTGGACACGTGCAGAAAAGAAGTATCGATGCTCCTGTTAGGAGGTGCGAGAGGTTGGATTTAGGAGTTACACGGAGGAGTAGAGGTAGACCGAAAAAGTATTGGGAGGAGGTGATCAGACAAGATAGGGTGAAACTTGATCTCACCAAGGACATGACCTTAGATAGGAAAGAGTGGAGGGTTGCAAATTAGAGCAGCAAGCTAATAGGTTAGTAGGGTAAGGTTGATGTCTGGCCGTGGGTATAGTGGTATAGTAGGATTTATCGCGTCATTTTTTCTGGTGTTGTCATTATTTGTCTTACATATGTTAATTGTCTCGTATTTACATACTATCATGTGCTTTTCATTATTAGTTGCTCTTTCTGTTTCCTTTTTCCTTCCTTTCCTTTTTCCATATCTAGTTTATTCTGCTTATGAGTTTTTGTAACGAGGGTTTCTAGGAAACAACCTCTCTACCTCTATGAGGTAGTAGTAAGGTCTGCCTACATTCTACCCTCCCCATGCGTCACTTGTGGGATTCCACAGGGTATGTTGTTGTTTGTAATAGGCATTTTTCCATGGGATTTGAGAGCATGATGTTGAGTTTTGATTTCAAATTAATGTTTGCTTATAAAATTTGCATAAAATATCAACTTCAATTACAAATCATGATATCAAATCCCAAATTCTCCATGTAAGATTTGAATTCTAAATTGTGATTTCAATTTTTTTTAAATACAAACATGACCCTTAAGTTTAAATTTTCAAAAAAAAAAAAAAAAAGGCTCCTAATTTTTATTTTATTTTATTTTTTTGAGAAAAAGTAACATTTACTCTATATATCCACAAGTAAACTACCACAAATCGTGTAGTATCCCACAAAAATAAGGCTTGTAATTACAAAGGCCCCAATAATAGACCCTTACAACCAATCTATACTAGTGCTAATTGCCACTGCATTGTCTAATACTGTCTGTTTACACCAAAACAAATACAAAGATAAACAATTAAGCTTAAATCTCTGAAAAAAGATTCATGTTTGATGTGAAAAGATTATCAGTACCACATGGGAGCATCTCATGAAAGAATAGTTAATTACTATTATTGATTTATTAGACCAATGAATCTTTGTAAAATTATGTGGATTTAAAAAGTTGTAATAACATGTAATTGCAAATATTATTTTATAAAAAGGAACATGGAAGTATGTGGTTTATTAGTTGTGTCCTAGGATATTCCGATACCTTGTTTATAGATGCTAATTAGGTAAGATTGTATAAGAGTTGGAAAGTCTTGATAGTTCTCACAAATTATGAGATTTTCATGTTTATAAGAAAAAAATACAACTTAAGAAATCTAAACACATGTCCAAACAAAATATCAACCTAAATCATGTCCAGACGGACCCTTAGTATAAACTCTAGGGTACAATATATCAAAAAGAACAACATACTACATTTTTCTAACCCAAACCAGCGGGAAGACATGCTGAAAACACTCCTTACCAAATTGAATGGAACACAACAATACCTGGACAAGAGTGATTAGGGTCATCAAAGACATACGGCACAACTGCAAGTCAGTAGAATCTCTTGCATCTGCTCGAGCAACCTCAGCAAGGGAACGCATCAAGCTTTTGACAACCTTAGGGGACAGAGCTACCTTATCAGCTAGCAGGCTTACGATCATCAGAGCACCAGCCTACAAAAAGCCAAAGACCCAGTCACAAGATCAATGAATGATATGGATTGAACTTTGAAGCCTCTAGAATGTCTGAATGTAAGGAACTCCAGCGATACAAAATGTGTCACACATTTTGTCAAATAGGCAAAAAAGGACACTATAGGGGAAGACTTAGCATGTAAGTTAACGTGATTGGAAGCAAAATACAACAAATGTGGCTGTATTTCCACGTCCCAGTCCCAACATGCATAAATCTCTGCTTGGTAGATAACAAACAAACACGACAAAGGTACATGACAGCCTCCATATTTGTACATTACAGGTCAAGCCAACCTCTAGAGTATCAAACAGCGCTCAAATGTCTTTAGACTAAGGAAGTCTTGGTGACAAGGGCAAAAGGGAAAGAATGTCAAGAAACATTATAACATAAAACAGTTACCGCATACGAAGCCACTAAGCTAACCTTTTGATCAGTTCCTCCTCTGGAGCCTGACTGAAGTCCAAATTCCACAAAAGGCAGGACTCTCCTCACTGACTCACTGTCTATAGTAGTGAGTGATCCTAAGACCTCAAATATTACAGCTGTACAAAAACCAGTGACGGGCCTTGATGGCTCAACCTTCTTTGAAGTTGTCACCTATAATTTCCAATTCAAAATTTGTAAAACATCTACATAAATCTATTTATCTATTTTTTTTAAAAAAAAAATCAAAAAGACAAACAGGTATACACACAAGGAGCAGGTACATACATAGTTGCACAAAACCTCTAAGATCCCAAAGTCGCGTATACTTTGTTGCACAATAATCTTTCTGGGGAGTGGTGCACCAGAAGCCTTAACCCCTTCAAGAAATTTCCATTTGCTATTACTGAAACAGGCAGAAGATGTTATATTCTGTGTCCGGTCACCAAGGCCACCACATGAGATATGCATACATTAACATTCTTACCCAGTGTCTATTAGTTGCACTACTCGAACAAATACATGGGTGTCATGGTAAGGCAAGGCACATAAAATGAATTCCTCGATATTATATATGTGGATTCTGTTGAAAGAACAAACAGAAAAGAGTTGGATACAGAACAAACATGACTAGCATGAAACAAAAAGTGTTAGTAAATCAAGTGGTACAGAAATATTTTAGAAGCACCAAAAAAGAGTGCGTTGCATTAAATTCAACAACTGAAGTGAGCAGCTTACTTGTATCTACGAATCAAGTACTCTAATGTCTTTAGGGCTGCTGATAACTCAAAATATCCTGATAACAACTGCAGGTAGGAACAAATTGATGCATTGATTCGGTTGTTTTCCTCAATGCCCATCAACTCTCTATCCAATTCTCTACTCCCGTAACTAAACAAGTCATTTTTGAACTTCTTAAATCTTTCTTCCATACTTATTAACACCTCCAAACCTGAATTGCATATAAGGAAACACCAGCAAAAGCTTTACTTAGATCATTTCCAATACAAATCAATAACAATAACAACAATCGAAGTCCAGAAAAATATGAAGCTCAAATGCTTGAAGAAAAAGTGAATACAAAACTCTTTTGTTTTTCCCTGTATATTTACATGCGTAAGATACATTTGTCCAATACATAACTTGTTAATACAGAAAAACCCAATTAGGAACTGCTAACAATCTTCCTTATTTCACTTCAGCCCAAAAACACTGAAGTGTGCAGCTTAACAATTAGGCATTATTTGCGGCACTCAAAAGCTGGGATTTGGGGGCAATGAACAAAAAAATTTCACCAAAATATACGGCTTCAAATTACAAGTGACAAGCAGCTATTGTGAATGCTTAAAAAGGGCTGGCACCTGATAGAGCAATGTTGAGAATGGTGTCGAGCTCGATATCAGCGGCTTCTTTAGGGTCAAACAAGATTGAAGGACGAGTGAATGGCCGTTTACGCTGCTCAGTATCCGGGACTGCCAATCGCTGCAGTTGAGCAACCAGTGAAGTAGCCATCGTTAAGCCTTAACACCTCAACAACTGTTAAAGCTACTTTTTTGGAACCTTGAGAGAGATGAAAGAGAGGGGTAAAGCCCTTTTGTAAAGTCTGAGAGGGACGAAGGAGAGGGGAGACGACGTGTTTGGGGTTTAGGGTTTTAGAATCTGGAAAATGGTCTCTTGTTTTTCTTTCTCTTTTCTTCTTTGGGCTTAAAATTAAAATGTGAGCATTAATTTGTAATTTATTTCCTCTTATATATTCTTTTTCTTTCTCCTGAATTACCAAAAAAAAAACATGAGACATTTTATGTAGCTGATTATTTTAATAAATAAAATAATATAAAATGTTATAAACATATTTTATTTATGGTGAATGTCTATTTATGGAGATTCCTCTAAGAGTTAAGAATAAGTCAATTTTCCCTATAAATATAAGGATTTCCTTCATTGTAATATATACCTCAATATTATTCAAGAGCAATAAGAAATAATTAACGTGTTTACATTGCATAAGGGTTAATTTCGTTATTTTATGTATTTAGTTAAGGGTTAATTTGGTCATTTTAAGTATTTAGTTACTTTAATAATTATACTAAATTATTATAAATTATAATAGTTAATGATTTTAAAAAAATTTAAACACAAAAATTATAGAATAGATACTAGAAATCATAATACTTAACAATTTAAAATATTTAAAATAAATATAAATTTAAATTGACCCTTTAAATTCTATGAACGTCACATAAATTGGTACAAAAGAAGTACATATATTATTAGAAAACATCATAAAAAGTAGTATAAAGTGCAATAATTAACAACTTAAAATTTTAAAAAATACATAAAAAAAAAAATTGGTCTCTAGAATTATATGTGTGCATATATATTGAGACATATGTGTTGACACCCAATTTTGACCCAACACTTCAAAAAAAATTTACTTTTTATGTTGATATTTTAAAATAATTTAAAAATACTTTTTGGGTGATTTTATTTTAGTTTTGATAATTACTCTTATTTTTAAAATATTAATTAGGATTTTGATTAATTTAATTTTAGATTTTAACGCATTGTAATAATTCATTTTTTGTTCTTATTCAGATATAATTATATTTGTACGTTGAATTGGCTCACAATTGGGCCCATGTCTTTTTAGCCTATTAGGTTTAGATTTTGAGGTGTATATAACTTTTATCACCAGAATTGTGTAGGGTAGATTCCTAATTTGAAAAAATCTTTAAAAAATACATATCTCCTCTTTCTTTCTTATTTTTCTGGCACCCCTCGCTGGAATCCGGTGAAAGTTTCGATCACCATCTCTATCACCAAGAAACCACCACGGTGCCACCTCTCTCTTCACACCTTCCTCTATCATTTCCACCCAAAAAACAACCCATCGCGGTCCTCATCTCCACCATTTTCGACCCAAACACCCTCTGTTTTCACTAATGAAACAACAACCAAATAACCTCCAAAACACCACCTCAACACCGTCATAAACAGCCACAAAACCCCACTCGAAAACACCCAAAACCAGCAGCCAAAATCGACCTCAAACGCAGCCCATTAACTCATCAAAATTGTTCCAAATCAGTCAGCAAATCAACCCCATTTTGACCCCTATTCAGTCTCAAAAACGACCTATCCTCTCCTCTATTTCTCCACCATCTTCAAGCCCTTCGCCAACAACGAAAACCCACCTGAAACGAACCCAAAACATCTCCCAAAACCCCAAAAATGTCATCCAAAAAGCCCACCAAACTGCCGCGAAACGCAGCCACACAAACCCCTTTTTCTCCACCTAAAAAACTGCTCAAAAACAGAGCAAGATCAGCCCCAAATCTCGATCCAAAACCCCTCCATTTCCCCACCATTTCAACACACAAACGCAACACACAAAACCCCCCACGAAGTCGACCCGAAATCGCCGGAGAACACCACCAAAAACCAACAGAGAATACCCAGCAAAATCAGCAGCAAACAACACCCACGAAACCACCGAACCAGCCAAAAACAGTCCCAAACGACCCCAAATCAGCTCCCAAAATTTCGTCCCAAACGCCACCAAAACCCCGCTGCAAAACCACGAATCAGCCCCATTTTGACCTCAAAATCACCGAAAACACCTTTATTTTCTCCGGCAAATTAGTCTGAAACAGCCATCAAATGATCATCTCCTCCGGCGAAGCATAATCACTGTTCGAAGTTCGATGAACGAGTGAAATTCGAGCTCGCAGAATTGAGCAACCAGCCGCTACAAAGCTCACACCATGGTATTGGCGACGAACGAAAAACTCCCAACTACAACAAGATCCGGTGTGATTCAGTTTTTCCGGTAAAATTTATTAACTCCTCCGCCAAAAGTTAAGGTTGATAACTTTTATTTTAATTGTTTGTTTTGTCTTTTTTTTAGCTACTTTTATTGTTTGCTTTATTTTTTTTAGCTACTGTTAACTCTTATTTTAATAATTATTTGTTTTATTTTTTTAAGCTACTGTTGTGATATTTGCTAAGTTGTTTTCCTGTTTATGTAATTGTTTAGAACTCTCTATTGTTTTAACTAAAATAATTTATTTTCTCTCTATTTTGTATATTCAATGGGGTATTATTTTGCATTTTTTTTGTTATGTGGAGCACACTGCTAGCTAGAATACCATAATTTCTTTTCTTTTGTTGGTTTATGTAATTGCTAGTTTTGTCAAATTTTAAATTAATATGTATTAAGTCATATTTTATAGGGTTTTTTTGAGTTAATTTTAGGGAGTTATTGTTTGCTAAACTTGGCCGATAAAAGATCTATCCATCGGATTTCGAGTCATCCCCATTTAAAAAGACGGAAAAATTTTAGTTTAGATTGATATTTATTATATTTTAAAATTCGGAAGCTTAGTTTAAACTTACGCATAGTATTTGCTAAACTTGGCTGATGAAAGATCTATCCGTTGGATTTTGAGGCCTCCCCATTCAAAAAGACAGAAAGTTAGTTTATATTCATATTTGTTACATATTAAAATTCAAATTTTTTTAATTTAAGTTCATATTCATTATATGTTAGAATTCATCTCTAAATTGGCCAGCGAAGAATCTATCAGTCGGATTTTGAGGCCTCCTCATTCAAAAAGACGGAGAAATTTAGTTTATATTCATATTTGTTACATGTTAAAATTCAAGTTCTCTAGTTTAAGTTCATTATTCGCTAAACTTGGCTAGTGACGAATCTATCTGTCGGATTTTGAGGCCTCCCTATTCAAAAGGACGGAGAAATTTAGTTTAAACTAATGCTTATTGTATTTTAAAATTCAGAGATCAGTTTAAGTTCATTACTTGTTTAACTTGGCCGATGAAAAATCTACTCGTCGGATTTCGACGCCTCCCCATAAAAAGACGGAACAATTTTAGTCTATTCTTTATTTTTTCATTATTGTGTATATTATTTTTGTGTGTTTATTTCATGATTATCGTACTTGTGTTATATTGTGTATATCCTCCTCTATTTGTAAAAAATGAATTCAGCCAGGAGCCACAGTTGTAGATTCTGAAGGGTGCTAATATCTTCCTTTCGGAATAACGTGAACCCTTACCTGAAAATTTTTGGTTCGTAGACTATGTTTGTAAATAATTAATTGGTTTTGTAATTATCCTTAAAATTAGATGGCAACTCTAAATTAAATTATTTATTCTAAAAAATATTCTTTTGTTTTATTATTTTTTATATTGAGATGCTGCTATGTTGCGCCTTTTGGGATGTCAACAGTATGGAGCAACACATATTATTTGAAATTACATAAAAGATACTATAAATTATTATATCTTAAATGTTCTTAAAATATCTAAAAAGAATACGGATTAAAAATTTGATTGAATCTATGAATTCTATTTGTATCACATAAATTAAGATAAAAAAGATAATCTATCTTGGGTTCCTTCACGTGTTCTTATATTTAGAGCACTTTCAAGATGAAATAGGCATATCTTCGCAGATGCGTCTGCTTCAGCAAGGACATTTTCTCGAAAACAAATTTAAATTTTTTTTCTTTTACTTAATTTTAATTAGTGTATAACTTTTCAAAATTATGTGATACGCTTTAGTTATAAACTTAGTTCAATTTCACACCCTTCATTTATAGTTTTATTATTTTGAAGTCGATAATATTTGAGTATATTTTGTGTAAAAAAAAATCAAGGATCAATGATGAAAAACACTTTATTTATGAACCTTTTCACTTAGATTTGCACCAAAAATAAGATAATTTACTACCACTTTCTCTTAATTATATAAGAGGCA
>JAPFFP010000070.1:15516510-15527395 GCA_026153255.1 Solanum medicagineum
CATCAACAACAACGTTAGTCTTACCTGGGTGGCAGAGGATGCTCATATCATAATCCTTGAGCAACTCCAGCCACCTCCTCTACTGCAGGTTGAGCTCTTTCTGACTGAACACGTATTGCAAGCTCTTGTGGTCAGTGAACACGTCCACATGCACTCTATATAGATAGTGACGCCAGATTTTAAGTTTGAAAACCACTGCTGCAAACTCAAAGTCATGAGTCGGATAATTCTTCTCATGAATCTTAAGCTGTATGGAAGCATACGCTATCACCTTCCCTTTCTGCATAAGCACACACCCCAATCCAACTCGGGATACATCACAATATATCACAAAGTCACTCGTCCCCTCTGGCACTGTCAACACTAGTGTTGCAGTGGTAGTACCCAACTAAACCCAAGAAACTTCTTATTTTTGTTGGAGAAGTTAGTCTTAGCCAGTTCTTAACCGCCTCAATCTTCTGCCGGTGTCGGATTTTCCATCGAAGCTTGGGAAGATACGTTGTGCGCACGACCAAGTTTAAGGGTGTTTTAGTAATTTCACAGGGTGTTACAATACGATTCCCATTCCGATTGATCCGATTTTGGTGGAACTGGTAAGGAATAGATTACCTATGGTATCGGAATAGGTACCGAAACAGATTTGAAATTTTTAAACGCTTGACCCATTTTGGTCCGATTCTGAACAGGTTCGAACGGTCCAAAAAAATTCTCAATGACTATATAGCCATTTGAGTTGCCTGTTGACCTTGGGGGGGGGGGCACTAACGACTAAATTGTCCTCCCCTCCTACCATTACACCCCTCTACTCCATTAACCCTCTAAACTATAAATATAATCCATTTTCTTCTATTTTTTCCACAAATTCATAATCTCCTCTCTTATAATTTCTCTCAATTCTCAATCTCTCTTATTTATTATAAAATTTATTTTTGTGATATTGATCAATTGGAGTTTGAAGATTTTTTTGAAGTAATTGGCATCTCTCAATTCCGATTTTTGTTTATACGTCTGCTTTTACGCAGACGTTCAGTATATTTGTTCCAACTTTATTCTTTCTATTTATTTATTTACTAAGTTACTATTTTTTTTATATTCATTTTGCTTATTTTTATTATTTTAAATTTTAAATAGAGATTCACAAAAAAATAGTGATAAAAGTCTGAAAAAGATATTTCTATTAATAGGGGTGGAAGAGGTTCTAGAAAATTGCCACCTAGATTTAGAATTAATATAGATAATTTTACTCATGTTGATGAAACATCTTTTATGTCACGTTAGTAATAAGGACATCATTTAAAATTTTCTCTTTTGCAGTCATTACCAAATGTTTGTCAGTAGCCTCAGAAGTTAATGCGTCCATCTACTGATTAACGTTAATTCTATTTTCATATATTGTGTCTTCAACATTTTTTCAGTTAGAAAATTCTTTCTTTGCATATTTACCAGTAGCAATTTCCTTATTATCTACTCCATATGATTTAGCTTTTCCTAGTTTGCGCAAAACAGTTGTTTGTTGATTCTTGGAATCCATCATCACATCCTTATCCATCTTCATTTGAACGTCAACAATCGTATTTGCTTATTAAGATTCTGCCTCTTTTAGTATATCAAAGCATCTCTCAATATCATCTTGATCGAAGGTATCTGGGAGATTCATTTTCACTAACCAGTAATACTCGCGCGCTTCTCTGTCTCCAATTGTATCTGCAAAAGTTGGTTCAACCATCGCACCGTATTTCTATGATTTTTCAGAATTTGCTCCAGTCTCCTTCCTTGGCTTGTCTATTTGCATAGTGTCGTTATTTTCTAGATTATTCTCAATAGCTTGTGCAATCCCTTTTTTTGTTTCATGGACATTATGTCTAGTTGGATTTTCTCCCGTTTTCATAGTTCCTTCCTTAGACTTAGGGAAAAAATCATATGGTGAGAAAAGAGTTTTATTTTTTTCAACATCTTAATCAGCATCCATTCCAGAATCATTGTGTACCAGCTCATTTGATCTCGTACCTTCAACATACTCTGCAACTTGATTCTTTTTACCATCCATAAGAATAAGTGAACACAAATATTGATTACCTTGACATCTTGAATTGTTGGCGCCAAATCTTGATTTTCAGCCCTCATCCAAATGCTAAATTGGTCTCTCTTAATATTTCAATTTCACATATCTTCCTCACAAAGAACACAAGATCTTTTCGTATGTCCTGGTATTCCACAATAGTAGCAAACATATGACAACTTTTCATGACAAAATTCTACTCATTTTCCTCCGAACCCATCTTTATTAATTTGTCACGAGGAAGAGGCATGCTAATACTCATGTCACGCTCCGGGAGGGTATCCTAGATTTGGACTGGCACACAGAGACTATTGCTAGCCCCCAAGCGAACCGTTTGGCCTCATCACATTCATCCATTCAATAAACTCTATTAATTAACGGAAGACTAAAGATAATAACAGGCAAACATGATATCTCAAATATCATATTAAATAAAATGTCTAGTAGAAAGGAAACTAGCTCAATAAGTCTAACATCAATACTCAACTTTAGTCTATGAAGCCTTTATCACTATCAAATGGTGCCAATAAAAGACCCATAGTTACCTCAAATCAAAAGTAAAGCTAACTCAAGTCTAACTCTAATAAGCTAGATTAAAATAAAGCGATGATCCTCCGAAGTAAAGGAGGCTCACCAACTCAGCTGAATGCTCAGATCCTCAACAATATGCCTGTTGACGATCGCTAGTACCCGTCTCCACATCATAAAATGATGCAGTCCAAATGGACGTTAGTACATGAAATGTACGAGTATGTAAAATGGCTGAATGAAACAGATATAGGTAGAATAATATAGAGATAACATCAACTCACAAGATACTCAATCAGAATGTCAAATGTCTATCTAAAGCAAGAACAAAAAATAGATAAATAATGACCCATCAACATCAATCAAACCTCATCAATCAACTTAACTCAACTTAACTCAGAGTAATATCAGTATGGGACTTATTTGAGAGTTTCTCTTATCCGATAACAATCACTTATGAGCCAGTGATCCTACAACAATCTCGCTGATGTTGCCATAGTCGTTCCGTACTTGCCAGGTAAAGAACGAGTCGAATCCATAGTGGATCCGTACAATAAACCAATTAAGTCCTATTGTTTCAGGACAATAGGATGAGGACATGTCTAACTTTAACGGACTTAGCACTAAAAATAGGAACCTATCCGACTTTAACAGACTTAGTTCATAAAATTAGGACTTGTCCGACTTTAACAGACTTAGTTTACTCCTACGCTTGTTGACATAGTTAATAAGTTCGAGTTCGAGTTACTCTTACTCGTTTTGATGCTCGATACTCCTCCCGAGACTCAATGCTCATAAGACTTCTCATCTCAATCAATCATCTCAATTAGTCTCACAAGGACTGTCATCATCTCCTTAGCTCAATTCAATTGGGCCTTTTGACCTTTCATCTCAATCATCTCCTCGACTCAATTCTCATTCAGTAACTCAAGGACTCAGATCAATCATTAGGAAGAAGTCAATAAGACAAAACTCTGGAGTTCAATTATGAATACTCAATGGATCATCAAGCTCTATTAATTCATCATCATACTCACATCATAATCACCATCAACATACTCAATTCAAGGCTCTACACTCAACCTCTAGGTTCATTCATGCATTTTTTTTTTACAAAATGACATATAGGGTTTATGAAGTTACTCATGTAAAGGTATGAATTCAGTAAAAAAAATTATGACGATCATAAACACATGAAAATACTTGTAATATATATATATAATTTGTAAGAAAATATTCAAGAAACATGTATAAAGACTCATGATACTTATAACTCCTTATTACTATCAATGGAGGCACATAGAAGAATAATTTCATGCTTTAGTTTAGCCTTACATACCTGGTAGGGAGATAGACAGTCGAGTTCGTAAGAAATTGGCCTCAATCCTTTGAACCCTATCCTACTTTTTTCTCCTTAGCCCTAGTTCTTAAGATAAATGACGTAAATGATTGAAAATACATGCTTAAGAATTGATGTAGGATTGAAAACGACCTCAAAACGACATGGTTTTAGTCTAGGATGAGTGGAGAAAAGACAAAATGTCCTTACTTTTAAAAATAAACATCAAGTATCATAATGGGGCAAGTCCGCGTGGCGGACTTGTCGCGCTCTAGTATTTTTTTTACTGAAAACTTAAAACGCATTGAAAAACTGTTTTTCTATCAAAATACACATAAATTGGTTTTGTCAAATGGTTTTATGTGTAATTTTTTGTAAATCGCTTTCCGATCGATTTTTCAATCTCGTAGAAAATATTAGAACCACGTTTAAGTATAAGTCCGTGGCAGGTCCGCGTCGTGGGCCTGTCGCACACTTATTCTGAAAATCATTTTCGCATTAAAAAAATTATCTTTTGATCTGGTTGTTCTAAAAATGAACCAAGACCATTTTTCCACTCAATTTTTCATGCTAACCGCATTTCCGATTTCGGATTTACCATCGGAGTTTGGGAAGACACGTTATATTCACATCTCTCTTCTAGAAGTATTTTGGTAATTTTTTCGGGTGTTACAACTCATTAGAACTTCAATACGTATGTGTCTTCCGTCCTTGCTTCCATTTTCAAAAATTGTAACGTCCGAAGTCCCTCCGGGCGAATCTTAGTAGCTTAATTGGTTGATTACCTGAACTCCCACCTTATTGGTGAGGGTTCGATTCTCCGCATTGTAATCCCCCTCCCCATTTTCCCTTCCCTTACCCCAATCAAAAAAAAAAAAAGTCCCTCAGAGAGCATGGCCGATTTTACTTACTACTTCATAAGATATCCAGTATAGTAGTATATTCCAAACTTGAAGCCATAACTCACATATGTTGAAGATGGGAAAATTAGTATGCAAGTCTGGTTGTCATTGATGTATATTCAGCAAATATTTACTATAAATTCGGGCGTTCAATACAACACCTTTTTCATATCGTCTTTGTGTTGGAAGACAAATTGGAACAAATTTATTCTTACTAGTAGAACCTTCAATTCAATTGGATTCCCCCAAACCAGAGTCATTGACTCATTGTATTTTTCACTCTTAACACACTGACTTGTTTGTCCGTAATTACCTTTTTGAGTAAATTTACTTCACAATTTTTCATGCTCGACATGATGTCTGGAATATCAATCTCAAGCCGATCTTTTTCTTCTTCTGCAAAAATGAACTTGTGGAGTCTTTTGAGGATTTCATCTGTCATTTTCAGACGTTGGTAATTATGTAAAAGAGTCTCTTATCGTTACACTTTTTGTCATGTATTATAATATTAGAAACGACAAGTACTTAGTAAAAGTTTAAGTTGATAGAATTAAATACTATAATTAATTACTCTCTGTGTATGAAGAATTGAAGAACGTAACAATTGTTGTTAATAACTTGGGTGATTTTCTTCTTACTTAAAAAGTTTTCTTTAATGAAATAGACTCCTACCAGAGGAGAAACACACACTCACATAGAGAAATTTTACCCTCAGTTACTGGAGGGATAGTATATTAAGTTTTTTAAGAGCTTCCTTAATGGTAGGGAAATAAGCCCTACCAAAACGACACTGCTTAACTGCAGTCCCTCTAACATTTCAAAATTCATTCGACATTTTTGTCTTCACTCTCCACAGTTCACAACTCGGAGATCCAGGAACTCCATTCTCCAACATTAACAGATCCATCAATTCACCTTAATTTGAAATGTGTTGACCAACAATCAAACAATGTGGGTGTCCCGTAGATGTGCGTTTCCTTTATAGCTAATGCAATCTCGAGTTGACCTGTAATGGAGTTTACAGAAGCTTATAAGCAAACTGGCTCTTATGCTTTCTCACCAAATGCTCGCTTTCTCGCTGTCGCCGTCGATTATCGCCTCGTGATTCGTGATGTTCTGTCACTCAAGGTCTTTCATTCGCTTTTCTTCTTCTTCTTCTTTTTTTGGTTGCATAACTGAATGTTAATTGTCAATTTATGGTTTTTACTTTTTGGTGAGAGAAATTCCGAAAATTTCAGCAGTGCACAAGCAATGACAGTTCAAAACCCGTTTATTACGTTCTTGAAAAATTAATCTTAGACGACAGGGCACCATTTTAATCTAATCACCCTATTGAGTCAGTGCACAAAGTCCAGAATTTGACCTTACCATCATGTTCATCGTGCGGTTTTGGAAGAAGTTGTATTTTGAATTAAGTTAATGCATCATCTAAAAACTAAGTTGTGACAGAGAGGATGTTCTTACTTAATGTATTTTGTATATGTAATACTTCCTCAAGGAATGCAACCATTTTCATGTCTGGACTAGATTAGATACATTGAATGGAGTACATCGCGCGGTAGGTTCGTGATCTCACTGTCATTTTGTGTCAATTTTGGGTCTTCAGGTGGTGCAACTGTTTTCATGTCTGGACAAGATTACATACATTGAATGGGCCCCTGATTCCGAATACATACTTTGTGGTCTTTACAAGAAACCTATGATACAAGCATGGTCTTTGACGCAACCTGAGTGGACATGTAAAATAGATGAAGGTCCTGCTGGAGTTGCTTATGCTAGGTGGAGTCCGGACAGTCGTCACATACTCACCACATCTGAGTTTCAGCTACGGTTAACTGTTTGGTCACTAGTTAACACCGCATGCATACATGTTCAATGGCCAAAACATGGATCCAAGGGGGTTTCATTTACCAAGGATGGAAAGTTTGCTGCTATTTGCACTAGACGTGATTGCAAGGATTATGTTAATCTGCTATCTTGTCATACATGGGAGATAATGGGTGTTTTCGCTGTCGATACATTGGATTTGGCTGATGTTCAGTGGTCTGCAGATGACAGTGCTATAGTCATCTGGGATTCTCCTCTTGAGTACAAGGTAGTCACCATGGGCTGTTTATAGCTTCTCGTATAGCTGTACTTTCCTTGTTTCTGGGAGAGCCTTAAAGAATGTTTTGAAACTGATATTTTCTTCATCACTTAAAATGGTTATGTAAACTAAGCTTTACTATCAAAATATGAAAAGGCTTTGAATATCGGGTTTTATCATAATTTGTTGGTCTTTACCTCTATGGGACTTTATGTGGGTTCAATTTTGGTTAGGTTCTGATCTATTCTCCAGATGGGAGGTGCCTGGCTAAGTATCAAGCATATGAGAGTGGACTTGGAGTAAAAAGTGTTTCATGGTCACCCTGCAGCCAGTTTTTAGCAGTGGGAAGCTATGATCAAATGTTACGGGTATTGAATCACCTGACGTGGAAAGTATTTGCAGAATTTCTGCACCCATCTGCGGTTAGAGGTCCTTGTTGTGCTGCTATTTTCAAGGTGCCCAATCTCTTGTTTCTTTCCATATTTGCAGGACATTATATAATGATTTTGATAATTTCCTTCTTCAATTTTAGGAAGTGGATGAGCAACTTGATATGTCAGAATTATCACTAGGCGATGATTTGGGCCAGTACAGTAGTGGTGAGCACTAGAATTATTTTTGTCTTTACTGTCTTTTTCTTGTGCAACAAGTGCAGATTTTGATGATTTTTGTTGGTTTAATCTCTTGGAAAATTTAAGAAACAAGTAAATGCCACTAATTATAGGACGTAAAATTCACCGAGGCAAAAGTCTGCTGAAACAACCAAGTGAAATGACACATCACATTTGGCTGATTTCCAATGGTGCACATTATGCTGCCTCTTTGGAGTAAACCTGTCGTCTTATGTAATAATACTGGATAAGTTAGTAGAGAATTATGTAACTTCTTTATGCATTTACTTGCACGTCCAAAAAGATGAAAGTAGCGGAAATGAGGATGTTGAGATGAATGTCTAGGCATACTAGGAGAAATAGGATTATGAATGAAGATATTTCTGATAAGGTAGGAGTGATCTCCGTAGTGGACAAGATTAGGGAGGTGAGACTGAGATGATTTAGATTGTGAAGAGGGAATTAGATTGTGAAGAGGGAATGCACAAATGCCCAATTAGGAGATGTGAGAGGTTGACTATGGTGAGTGTGAGGAGAGGTAGAGGTATGCAGACGAAGTATTGGGGAGAGGTGATTAAGTAGGACATGTTTTATCTACAACTCACCAAAGACACGACCCTAGATAAGAAAATATGGAGGTCGGGGATTAGTAAGTACTCGAGCGTTGTTTAGATTCCCTTATTAGTGTTTTTATTAATGTGCAAGATGCTTTGTCATGCTTTTTATAGTATTTTGCCATGTCTTCTTCATTGATATTATTTCATTTTTGGAAATGGTTTTGTCTGTATTTGATCGAGTTGAGGGTTCATTAGAAACAACCTCTCTACCTCTAAGGTTGGGTAAGGTCTACATACATCTAGCCTCTCTAGATCCCACTTATTGAGTTACACTCTGTATGTTGTTTTTACTCTCCTATATAATATCTTGTTGTTTCCTTTGCTTCAATTATGATAGTAAGTGTTACTGCGATTGTTCTTTTCTTCATTAGTTTCTATTTGACTTCTTTAGTACTATATTTTCTTTTCATGATGTTTTTTATTTGCTTTACTTGAGCCAAGGGTCTATCGGAAACAACCTCTCTACCCTACTAAGTAGGGTAAGACTGCATACACCCCATCCTTCCCAAATCATATTTGTAGGATTACATTAAATATTGTGGTTGTATAGGGGAGAGGGGATGGGAAAATAGTCCACTGGGGAACTGTTTTTTTTTAAAGAAAAATTGCTAATTAGAGATTTTTGTTGTTGATAAATTTAGATATTTTACTACCCCCACTATCCATTTTAATGTCATACTATGAATCAACATGAAATTTAAGAAAGATATAAAGACTCGTGGAACACGTGGTTTAAAACATACCATAACATCTGTGTGGCTACAAAACATTTGAATCTTGCGGCCTTAACCATGCTATAGTGTTTGTGTGGTTATGAAATCTTCTCATTGGGGATAAGATGAAAAATGGTTATAAAGCTTCTCATTAGGGGTAAAATGGAGAATGTAAAGTTAATTGTAAATTTAGAAGTGTGTCATTCATTTTTGAACGGACCAAAAAGAAAAACCTATCACATATTTGTAACGGGCTGGTAATAAATAGTACCAAGGAGGTATTTTAGAAGTACAAAAGGGAAGTTCAGGTTCCTCTACATATTTATCACATGATAACATCCACAAATTCCAAACAAAGTCTGGGTTCCTGCATATTAGACCTAGACCACGAATAGTAGATTCTTGACACCTGTACTTTCAAAAGAAGAGTGTTATATCCTTTCCTCGAAATACCTACTATTCATTCCAACCATATAGTCCACATGATGCATAATGTGTAATCTTCCATGTTTGATTCTTTAATCTTATCAATTCTTCATCCATGCTAGCAAGGTGGTAGACTTTTCACATCTTGGAGTGTCACCCAAAGAACTCCAAAGATATTTAAAATAAAAGACCAAATCTACCAAAGATATTGAATTAGCACCCATGGAGGTATGGCCTAGTGCTCAATGAGTAGGAAGAGAACTACAGGTCTCAGCTTCATATCCCAAGGCAATAACAATAGGTGATTTCTTCCTATATGTCAAAGCCTTGTTAGACAAAGTTACCTGCTATTTGAGCAGGTGGGAGCTAACAAGTACCTAGTGGAACAGTCGAGGTGGGCACAGCTAGCCCAGACACCACCATTATAAACAAAAGATGATCGCTGGTTTTTGTTGCATCTTCAAGAACACCTGCCGCAAAGTGAATAGCCTCGTCTCTGTAAGGTAACTTGAATTAGACAAGCTTTGCTGTAAACCCATCCAAAGCAGGCTGCTTCAGGTGCTGCCTTTGTTCTCCATAGCATCTTCCAAGGCCAATTATTCTCCCAGTTCATTGATTGTTTTCGCAGCAGTGAGTAGTAGCTTTTTACAGTTCCTTGATTGTTTTGTGCTCATTAGGGATTTGAGGTTTGACCGTCAACCTAATGACACATTTGCCTATTCCCGACAAAGTTCAATTCATGCATGCCTGTATCTGCCTGATCTAGATTTGTACTTTTTAATAAGCTGATGAAGAGAGAGAATTCCTTTTGAAGCAGTGTTATCAAAAGAAAAACAGCTCTAAGGTCTACTGGGACTTAAAAAACAGCTCTAAGGTCTACTGGGACTTGAAGCGCAAGGTGTTAATAAAGTGTAGGCTTTAATGAGAAAAGGCTCATAGGAAGGACAATACAAATATATATGTTTAGTCCAAAGACTAATAATTACAAGCACGAGTGACAAATATATGAACAAATAAATTGAAAAAAATTTAGTCCAAGACTAATAATTACAAGCACGAGTGACAAATATATGGACAATTAAATTGAAAAAAATTTATGATAAAGTGATATATCAAAGGGTTAGTGCCGCCTCTTCAGAAGGGGCTCATTGGCAAGGAAAAGTATGCCTTAGAGCGTTGATGACAACACTAAAGCGCACATTAAGCAAGGCGAAGCGCTCAACGTGTTTTGAGCCTCGCTTTAAGGTTTAAACGTGCCTTTGACAGCACTGTTCTGAAGAAGTGCTATTGTCTTTCAGAGAGCTAAAGAAAGTAGATTTGCAAACTAAACATGTCAAGCTTACCTTTTACCTTCAGCTTCTATAATAAGTTTTCCTAGTTGGTCCTATTCTCTTATTGCAACTTTGGATCGTACGATTAGAATTTATTTGCTAGTAACTGTAATTTCTCCAACAGTGGTGGAGTTAGGATTTTGAATGAGGATTGGAAGCCCTTATGCAGGAATAGGAGCAAAGGAAAATATCCCTAAGAGCTTAGAGTTTAATGTATGTTTGAATATAAGCTCAAGAGTGTAAAACATTAAATGGTTAGCTATGGAACGCATC
>JAPFFP010000070.1:15538330-15562193 GCA_026153255.1 Solanum medicagineum
TCATTTTGCTTTATTCCATCATACCCCAAAGCCAAAAAATAGTGAATCTTTGGCTCCATCCAAGATTAATGGAAACTCAATTTTGAAAAACTATTATTATTTATTTCAATTGAAACATTGAATTATTTTAATACAAGATATAAAATTATTTTACATGAGCATTTGTGTGCCCACTTGAGTACTTTCTTTTGTTTTATTAAATCTTCCGCTAATTGAATAAGTAAATTGAGCCAAGTAGTTCGCTTGGGAACCAGCACTGATTTTTGAGTACCGGCCATGTCTAGGGTGTATGCTCGGGACGTGACAAGTTCTTTCTACTAGTCTTCTATTATAAAATTATTATTTTGAGACTAGATGATAGATGTGCCAATTCACATTCTTTATGTCTGCCGACTGCCGCTGATTTGTAGAATTTATTCATTGAATGATTGTAATGAGACCAAGTGGTTCTCTTGGAGACTAGCAATAGTCCCTGGATGCCGACCACGTCTTGGGTATCCTCTCGGGGTGTGACAAATTTCAGATCAAACGATCCATGCCTTGTGCATCCATATATTTTGAAATTGTAGTAATTACATATCAATTTTATGGCAATTCATAAATTAATATACCAGTTGTAAACAGTATACTTATAAATATTACACCAATATAATAGACAAATTAAGTTAACATATTATAATACTAAATTGCAGAATTCCAAAAGATACACTAATTTCAGACAAATACTATTCAATCATTTAAAATATTTACACTTCACATCACATTAATGTAAAATATAAATACAATAAACAACTAATATACATCATACCAGTTGAACAACACGTTAACTGGAATCTTAATGTACATTGCCGTGAAATAGTATTAATTTCGTACTAATTTTTAGACAACACACAAATAATACTATATACCAACTATAAACATCCTACATATAAATCAATTTTATATAAAACTCATCACAATAAGAAAAAGTACTTGTCCGTCCAAAACACCTAATAAAGGTGTTACATTTTTATTTGTTTATTTATTTTTGCAAATAGTTATTCGGAAAAAAAAATTACACACATTAATTATAAAAGATTCGTTCCTGTTAAATTCACCTATAATATATAATCTTAATATGATTTATAGTAATTTAATTTCAGATGTTGTTATTTTATGAAAAAATAAAAAAGAGTTTGACAAAATGATTAACTTCCACAATTCCGTTTACTGCCATGTTGAATTAGTATAAATACGAATCTTTTACTTTTTATTAGAATACAAATTAGTTTTTCTTTCTGTTGAGATACAAAACAACCATTTTTAAAAAATTAAAAAACACGTAGAAAAAGATAAAATTGATAAGGTATTCTAGGGAAGACAAATAACCAAAAATTACTTACTGACTTGAGTAATTTAAAGAAGTAAAATATTTTTTCACTGACAATTTTCTTATTTTATGCCAATAAATCTAATCATTATAAATTTTAATATTTGTTAAATACTTTTTTATTTTTTATTTATTATATAAAAAAATGTTATATACTGTTAGTAATTTACCGTTTGAATTTGAAAAAAATTAATCATATTTTAATTCTAATAAATGTCATTTATAAAATTTACTCTTTAAAATCTCGTTGATTTTTAGAATTCTCTAAATACTTAATATAATTCATGTTTCACGCTTTATTTAAAACTTTATGAAAAAGGTCTTCTTTTAACATTTGCCTTTTCCACTAATATTTTATCTTCCTCGTCTTTGATGTACTACAGGCTCATGATAATGATCCATTAATAATATGCTTTTGAACACTTTTGTCCTTTTATTTTTTGTTTCGATAAAATATATAAATAAATTTCAGTTGTTAGATTTAACGAAAACCTCAAAATAAAATATAACATGAATTTTCATCTCGAGGTGTATAAGTTTATGTTTTTTATTTTATTTTGATTTGAAGTCTGAAGCCTTTTGAGGTGGAAATTTTGCCACTTCTTAAAAGAAAATCTATTTTGGTTATTTGATTCAGCTTTTGATGTTGCAATTAAATAAATTCGTTTTTAAATAAATGATTTCCATACCAAAAATACACTTAACAAAAGCCCTAAACTAGTTTTGTCAATTATTTTTCACAAACATATTATTTTATAAATATTGACATAACTTTTAAAAAATTATATATTTGTTGATATGAGTATAGGTGTAAAATGCATATGTGTTTTAAAGTTAAAATGTTTTATTTCAGAGGATACTTACGAAAGCAATGTCTTGATCGTTCACACGCGTTTGTCTTCCTTTCAGTAATTGATCGTATTATTTAAGAGTTTAATTTTTATACCCATCAAATTTTTATACCCATCAGATAATATTGACCTGCTATTGCAGGTTACCAAGAAGTATTTCTTTATAATATTTATTTATATTTTAGAAAATACAACACAATGATTAATTTTTCTTTTTCTTCTCTACTTCTCTATGTTTCACCCTCTCTTTTCTTCTTTGACAAATAATTCAATCTTTTTTTAATTAACTTCTTCTGCTACAATTTAAATATCTTTTTTTTTAATTATTCTATAAGCATATATATATATATATATATCCATTTCTTTCTCCTTCACTATATGTAGTTTTTTGTGTATTCTTTTTTCAATACATAAAAATTGCATTTTTATATCTACAATCAAAACTAACCTTTTTATATATTTTAGTTTTGTTTATTGATTCTAGGATTTATTGGTATTTTTTCTCAAAATTAAGTATTTTTTGAAGTGTTCGTTTCATTTTTCTATTGTTTTGTTTTTCATAGAAGACGGAAAATCTCTTGAACAACTCCCTACATCTTCCATCTCTTTCAAATCTTCTTTTTGATTACATATTTTATTAGAATTATTATTATTATTATAAATATGAATGCCATAAATTAAGTTTTTTTTTTAACAAAATGAAAGATGAATAAAATAATTTAAGAAAATAAAAGGAATAAAAATAAAAATAAAAGACAAGAATCGCAACATCGTCATTTTACCAGCGCCATATAATACCTACGAGAAAGAGAGGAAGTATAATTTGGATTCAAATTAAGAAAGGAAAAAAAATCTAAAAAATAAGAAGGAATTTGGATTTTAGTATAATTAGGATTCAAATTGCCTTTAATATTTTTCTAAATTATATTCTTTTCAAAAGGTATACATATTACTTGAAAAAATTATGACAATTATCTTTAATTTACCTGATGATGTAGAAAATCTTTTACACCGACAATGCATATAATTTAAACTCATTATTTAATACATGATCATTAATTAATAGCCGACCAGATATCAAAAGTCTTATCAATGTTAAAAATTTATTTCATTGCTTGAGAATTGGAAAGTTCTCCGAAAATAATGAACAATAGTCAAGTTGTACACAGGTAGGGTTGATTTGTTTTTTTTATTAAAAAAATTCTATCTTCCCTTCGAATATGTCCTCGATAATATGATAGTTCTTCGATCTCCGTTTTTATAGACGAAAGTATTTAGTAAAATTAATTGCATCAAATCTATTAGTTAAATATACGTGAAAAGTATATTTGATACTTGAATTGTGATTTTTCAACTTTGAAATCTCCCAAATGCATTTTCACAAACATTTGGTGTGCTTTCATATATCAATATGTAAACAACATGAAATTTATATATTAATTTACAAAATTCATACACATCACACTAAGCAACAAATAGTATAAATTTGATACTTGAAAGTAA
This sequence comes from Solanum medicagineum, assembly GCA_026153255.1. Classification (NCBI taxonomy): domain Eukaryota; kingdom Viridiplantae; phylum Streptophyta; class Magnoliopsida; order Solanales; family Solanaceae; genus Solanum; species Solanum medicagineum. The sequence continues at coordinate 15,542,054 of JAPFFP010000070.1, forward strand.
TGTAAAAAAAAACTTGGCAAACTAGTAAAAACAAATGGTATCCTACATTATTTCAACAAAGAAGAAATTGTAAGAATTAAGTTGAAGAATCAAACCTTCGGCTACAAAGGGCGAGTGGTAATGGACTCATTCTTTTTCTCCTTTTTTGCATGTTGTTTTGGGATTTTGGATTTTGAAGTTGAGGCTAAAATCTTGATGACCTCCGTCTCTTCTTCTGAATCCTCTTCAATTGACTCATCTTGATGAGTGTTGGCATTATCGTTTGTTATTTGAGAATCCATTGAAAATTTTCACTGATCAAACAGACGAAATCAATTTGAGGAAAACTTTGGAACAAAGAATGAAGAAGAAATTTTGAAATTACAATTAATTGTGATAACTTGAGTAACTGATGCATTCGTGACCTCTCTTCCAAATCGCCGACGAAACCTGGTTGTCATATTTAGTTTTGCATTTTCTTGTAAGGATTTTTTAGAGGGTTTTGAATTTTTAAATTGTTTCTGTTGCCCATACATAGCAACTGAAATTACTTTCAGCGACGTTATACCCTATTAATGGGTGATTGGATTTAATTTTTCAGTTCAATCCCATTTTTAATGTAACCGATTGATTTGTTTCTTTTTTTTTTTTGACATTTATCAAATGAGTTTTAAGGTATTAACACGCCTAATAAATATGAGATTTTTAGTAATTTAGAAAATAATTAATATAAAAAAATTAAACTTATATAGTATGAGATTTGTAAAATTTTTTACTTTTTTTAAATAAGATATGTATCCACTCTTACAATTCGTTGCTCCCTTAATTTTGAAGAGTTGATTATTTTATTAAAAATTGTATACTTTGTGATTGTCAGACAAGTAAAATTGAGGAAATATCTATATAATTATGCAACTTAAACATTTAAAAGCTTTCAATAGTATTGAAATATAAAGTTAGATTACTGCTAATGTTTTATCATTAGTTAATGATAAATTAAATTAAATTAAATCAATCCAATAAAAAGCCAAAACGATAATTTTTATTTACTGTAATTTGATTAAAATTTAAAAAACAATACATTAGCTTAGTTTTGAATAAAACTAATTCAAATAAAATCTCCAACACCCTTACTTGAAAGTTCTTTTTCTTTTTCGACAAAATAGATTTATAATTTCAGTAGGATCAAAGGTTAAGGCCGCATGGATCCCGCCAAATCACCAAAGCCGCAACTTGCAAACTGATTCTTCGGTGTTTCTACCTCCATCCATTTTGTGCAACACACGTTTTGTTTTTTTATCTAAAAAAAATCTTATCTTGCTTAGTTATTCTCTATTATTTCATAATTTATTATATTATATTATTTTAATAATTATAATATTTAGATAAATTATATTATTTTTCGTTATTACGTAATATCATATATTAATAATTTGGATGATAAATAGTAGTGTATGTGGTAGATACTATGAAATGATAGGGTAAATAATAAAGTAGAATTATTAAATAAATAAATAAAATAAAAAATGAGAAGAAGCTATTAAAGTAACGATGTAATCATACCAAATTGGTTATTACACAAAATGAGTCTTTTCAACGTTAGCTAACGATGAAATTAAACGATACAACACAATGAAATTTAAGTAACAATCAAAACAAATGTTGTATCTAAACTAACAATACAATACAATACAATACAATGGGAAACAATCATCCAAACAAGGGGTAATTCAAAAAAGAAAAACTTACATAGATATATAATTTAATTTTAAAATTTCCCTTTTATCCTTAATACAATAATTCTCTCCACACAACTACTCCCTCTGTCCAAAATTAATTGAATATTTGAGCCTTTTTTCAATGTTCAAAATATGTGAATTATTCAAAGTTCAAGATGAATGTTTGAAATTTTTTTCATATTTGCCCTTTCATTTATTGAAGTTTTATATTTTCTAGGAGATAAATTACACTACATATTTATGATTTCACAAAAGGGTAATAGTGGAAAATATGATATAAATTTTGTCTTTGAATATTTTTTTAAATATGTCTGCATTACCTTGTAAATTCAATTAAAATGAGAAGAAGAGAGTATATAATAATAATTTTATATCACAAATTTAAAAGTCTTCTTTCTTTGCTTAAAAACTATACCAAATCAAAATGTCATATAAAATAAGATGAGGAGAGCATGATTTGCCAATGAAATCATAATAATAAGCAAAATTAATAAGAATACTATTGCTTCGCTCTTTTTTTACTTAGTTATATTATATTTTTAATAATTAATTTGAAAAATTAATGATAACTAAAAAAGAATAAAAAAAGGTACAGTTCAAAACGTAATTGGATATATTTAAGCATATTAAAAAATACTAATAAAATATTTTTAAAATATAGCAGGTATGATGGAGTAAATCATGCCTGAAATCTGAATAACGCTTTCAACCAACAACAATTATGATACTTTCTTTGTCCTCAATTAATTTAATTTTTTAGTTAATTTACACATATTAAATAAAATATTTAAAAATAAATTTAAATCATATTTTTCTAGTATTATTTTTTGCAAAATTATAAATATATAGTGTTATTTATCTCGTAGAAAATATAAAATTTCAATAAATGAAAGAATAAATATGAAAAAAAATTTCAAACATTTCATCTTGAACTTTGAACAACTTAATTATTTTAAACATTAAAAAAATCTAAAAAATTCAATTAATTTAGGATGGGAGAGTAACATTCATACAAAGTAAATAGAATATATTATTTTTTGGCCTAACCTTGGGTAAAAGGCAAGCAGACTATTTTCGATCGTTATTCTCAAATTTTTATTTATTTATTCATTATATTTTATCCTATGAGAATTTGATTTAATCAATTTTTAATTTAAGTTGATTTAATATTTACAAACTATATAAAAAATATTAAATTATAATTCTACTCATATTACTCTCTCTATTTATTGTTATTTGTCCATTTTGAGCTTTGCATGACTCTTAGTAATTAGTATAATTACTTTATCATAATAATTATATTAATTGATGTATTGGATCTCAAAAAATAAATAATTAATATTAAAAGTAAAATAAAAAATGTATTTTTTCTAATATGTTACAATAGCAACATATTCAGTGAAATCCCACAAGTGAGATCTGAAATGAGTAGCGAAACGAGAGAAAAAGATTTCTACGTTTGTTTAATCAGCATTAACATTTGATTGCGCCTAAAACGTAAAAAAATAGGTTTAATCTTTTGTTTTTAATCTCACATCTGCCGTATTCTTAAATTTCTTTATATAGTGCCTCATTTGAAGTTGTATAAATGTTAAAAGGATTGTTAACTTGAACCATTTTTGTAGTAGTACCTTTTTATGTAGCTTCCTTCATCCTTGAGCGGACCTAAACTGTAATTACATTTTTATTTATTGCGATCAATTCAACTTTAAATACTTCATTGCTTTCCCATTATTGCGCTATCAAATGCTATAATAAAGTTTTTCGAGTAAATAAAGAGGAAATGGAGAACGGAGGAGTTTCCTCGTCGGAAACCTTCAACGGCGGAGAAGATGTATTCAGTTCTAAAGAATCCGATGCTTCCACCGCCGATCATCTTGTTATGATGGTACACGGTATTCTCGGAAGGTAATTGCATAATTATGAATGTATATAGTGCGCGCTAATATCATATTTTCTCAACTCTTCCCTTTCGGCTCTCGAGTTATAGCAAAAGTTAGAAGAGAATTGGAGAATTTTCATTCAGTTCTTTAGGGAATGTCCTGTTCGATGAAGTTCGAATGGACCATTTTTTTTGCTCGTTTACTTGTAGTATCCATGAAATTCTTTTCTTTCAATCATCATGTAATTTTGGAGCTTTCCAATTGCTTCATTCTATGGGGGAATTCTGGGACCTATTTTGAGAAACTGATGTTGACTCATTCGTCTATAAGTTGCACTCTAGCCAGATTACAACAATTTCCCTTGCCTGGCAATGAGAAAGTGGCAAACATAAATCTAAAGTTGCTAGCGCTTCTGTCTGACGCTCATCAGATTCTTCCATAATTCAATTTAGATGTCTGGCATGAAGGAAAGTGCTTTCTTTGATTGCTGAGTGAAAATTATTTGAAGATTAGTAATAATGTCAACAAATTGGATAGTTGAAACAATATGTGATACTTCTGAGGAAAGTGATTTTGCTCAGAACTGACGGAAGATATTTCCCCCCTTTTGATGGAAAATGTTTTCCTCATAAAACACCGCAAAATCACTTCATACATTTCTGTCATATCAAAGTCCAAACTCACTCTAAAATGCTTACTAACCAATCTTATTTCCTGCTAAGTTGCTTGGACTCGGGTGTGGGCCGGATGCGAATCTGACAGGGCCTGCCGGATTTGGCAAAATCTTAATTTTAAGATTAGTTTGTACGGATCCAAGTATAAATATGAGTGCTGGGATTCGTCTAAAAAGATCCAAAATTATATAATAGAGCTATAAAAATATTATAAAATTTGAAAGATCTTCTACATAGTCTTTCCCAAGACTGCCAACTAAGCTCTGTGGTTCTTCCCCCTCAAAAAAGAAAATGAAACATCCAAGACATTCCACCAATTCTCCTTACGGATCGTTGCTAATGTCTACTGAAAGTTGGAACACAACAGCTTGAATTCTTAGCTTCACTCTGTTTGTCTTGAGACATGAAGCAACGAATATTGACCAAGAGTAAAAGCTTAAGAAAGAGACAAAAGAACTATAATATTGAAGGTAATGCTACTCCTCATGTCTTAAATCTATATTATCTTTTATCAAAATCTAAATTTTCCCCCAAAATTTTTCCATGAACTCTGGTCAACGTATCCAATATGGGTTGACCAAATCCCACATGTATCCCGCACCTGCAGCCGTCTCGTGTTGACACAGGTGTGGCAGGAAAAATGAAGAGTCTGTGCAACTTAGGTTTCCTGTCTAGGGTTATGAATTCAGTTTGAAGTCAAACAACCACAGCAGAACAATTTTTCCTGAAGTAATCATTAATTATTACAAAGTAAATTAGTGCTTTTGTGGCGTTGGTTTTAAAAAATTCTATTTATTACTGGATTTACTGTTTTTGTACTATGACAGTGCTTCGGACTGGAAGTTTGGTGCGGAGCAGTTTGTTCGGAATCTTCCTGACAAAGTTTTTGTTCATTGTAAGTATATATTGAGTGCTATTTCTGTTGTGTTTCAGCACTTTGTTTCTGTATGCCATAGTTCTGCCCTCTATCTGCACCTTCGAATATTTGGTAGCTATAGCTCTAAATCAAAGCTATTCTTTTGGTCTTTCTTGCTATGTTGATTGACAAGATAAGTTAGCTGTCCTTATTTTATCTTCTGTTTCTGTGGAGTGGCACCTAGTCTTCTTCTTCTTCTTCTTCTTTTTGGCGGCGATCTCCCACCTCTGCCTTTTATGTTGTGTAATCCCCTATTCCACATGCATTGCAAACTAAAATGCAAGTCTGCTCTATTGGTGATTCCCAACTTTGGTCCTTCCTTTTCTAATTTGAGCGTTCTTGTGTTGAAATAGGTAGAAAACTTATTGCTCTAAAAAGAGATTTTCTTACCTTGATTCATGTGGGACTTTTTATATGTATCTATTTCTCTGTTTTACCTTCTTCATAATGACTGAGCACTTGCATATCTCGCAGTCTTGGTCAACATTAATTTCTTCTTTGATGAATGATGAACATAATTTTCTTGGCAGGCAGTGAACGTAATACGGCGAAACTAACATTGGATGGTGTGGATGTAATGGGTGAGCGATTAGCTGAGGAGGTTGATATCTTCTACACTATTTGATTTTCTTTTTTCTCATTTCTTTACCTTTAATTTTCTCCAAAACATGATGTATATATCATATCAGATGGTAATGATATGGATGTTAGGTTCTTGACGTGGTGAAAAGAAAGCCAGGTTTGAAGAAAATTTCTTTTGTTGCACATTCTGTTGGAGGAGTAGTGGCAAGATATGCAATTGGGAAATTATACAGACCTCCACGAACGGAGAATGTGGAGAAATTCTCGGATGATACCACTGAAGAAGGGTTAAAGGGGACAATAGCCGGCCTGGTACCAATAAATTTTATCACTGTTGCCTCACCTCATCTGGGTTCAAGGGGTAACAAACAGGTATGAATTTATTTTGTCACCTATAATTTTGTGAATATTGTATTGTTCGATAGAAAGTGGCCTCATCATGTCTTGCTAAGGAAGAAAGGTTAATTTTTGCGTCTATGCCTTTGCCTTGTGTCTTTTTAAGCTGGTGAAGCTTACTCTTGGATGAGAGGGGTTCTATAGAAATTTAGTTGGTGCTTACGGGTGACATAGTGCTCCAATTTCATAGAATTACAATCACTCTGTAGTGGATTATAATCAGCGGTACATGGGTGGTGCTATTATTTCACACGTCATCGTATTTGATTACTGTCTGGATATCCCGATGGACCATCATTTATCCAGTTGAGTCTAGTGGTTGGTGTAAGACATATAACAGTTTAATCATAAAGCACTCCCTCATCAGGAAAAATAAATAATCATAAAGCAACATGTCACTTCCAGTTTTTCCATTAATCTCAGAATATCACAAAAAGAAAAATATTGTCACCAACTATTTAAATGATGGGTCCCTCATCTCCGACTATCATCTCCATCCTTAATTGATAAGGTCACAACTGGTGAGTTAGAATTAACAAATAAGCTTGAAAAATAATCAATAAATTCACACGTTTGACAAAGGAAATATAAGCACCTGCACTAATAACACAGAGATGGTAAGGTAAAATAGAGAAGCAAGGAATGCACCGCATCTAGGGGAAAAACGGAGGAAAGATGCATCTAGTTTTTCGGAAAAATACTCCACAGCAGAAGGACCTGGAAAAGCTTCATACTGTTAGAATAGGAATAGGATTACGTAGTCCTATTTAGAATTGGAATAGGAATAGTATGTTGTTTCCTAGTTAGATTTGGATTAAGTTGTTGTATCTATAAATAGGGTCTTTATGTCTTTATGTAGTAATGCAAATACACAATTCAATAATGTATTTTTCTCCATATTTCTCACATGGTATCAGAGCATTCGTGAGGAACAAAAAAAAGAACAGACAAGCAGTGTCACTGTTCTGGTGGCTGGTTGGTGTCTTCTTTGTTTCTATGGGTGTTGTGCGAAAACCAACACCATCACTAGGCTCGGGTAGCTGGGGCGACCACAACCCAGCCAGACCCCCCGAAAACTTCCCCTCACGCTCCCTCATACGTCGTTGGAAGTGGCTGTTTTCCGGAGATAGTTATTTCACGCAGCGGCGCGTGTAGTTTTCGGCAAGATTTTTTTGTCAATTTTTTTTCCAGCAAGGACGCTTCTCCATCTTGAGGCTACCCGTGCAATTTTTTCCTAGATCCGATCGTCGGAAGTAGGGTTTCGACAATTTCAAGCAGTTTTTGGCGACTGTTCAGTGTTTCTAGGTAGTTTTTTGGCCAATTTTTTTAAAAAAATTTTTTGACCAGTTTTCTTTTGGCTACAAAAGTTTGATTTTAAAGATGTCCTTTGGGATCGATATGTTTGGCTCCAAAAGTACAGGAATAGGGAGTTCTAATCCTATGATCACTTTAGAACCATTAATGGATAGTTCCAACTACTTAGCATGGGCTTCCTCGGTTGAATTATGGTGCAAAGATCAAGGTGTTCACGACCACTTAGCAACCAATGCTTATGTGGTAGATGAAAAGAAAAAGGCTATCGAGGAATCTACAACAGTCGATTGATGCTCAATTGTGTAGTCTCCTATGGCGTTCTATTGATTCCAAGTTGATGCTCTTGTTTCGTCCATTCCAGACATGTTACTCAGTTTGAGAAAAGGCTCGTGCTTTATATATTAATGACATATCTCGAGTTTAAGATGCGGTATCTCGAATGACTAGCTTAAAAGAAACATGAATCCGTTACGTCTACATACTTGGGACAAGTGCAGGTAGTCATGGAGGAATTTGAAACGTTGATGCCAGTCACTGCGAACGTCAGAACATAACAAGAGCACAGGCAGACATTGTTTTTAGTCCTTACACTTGCTGGACTTTCTACTGTTCATGATTTTGTGCGTGATCAGATCTTAGCTAGTCCTACCATCCCTACAATGGATGAATTATTCTCTCGTTTACTTCGTCTTGCTGCGCCACCCAATCATAAAGTAGTTTCATCACCCACCATTGACTCCTCTATTCTTGCATCTCAAATGATTGATAAACGAACATCTACTATGGAGAACCGACGAGGAGGAGGCCGTTCTGGAAGATCTCGCTCTAAGTGTAGTTATTGTCACAAGTCTGGACACACTCGTGACATATGTTATACTTTGCATGGTCCATCCCCAAGTTATGACCCTATTGTTATAAAGGAATATAATGTATCCCCTCGGAATCGAGCAAATAAGCAAACTGTTGCTCAGCCTAATGTGTCTGTTGCTCCACCTGATTGATCATCCAATAATGCTCATATTGCTCAGGCCGAATATGATGAATTCCTTCAGTATCGAGCAAGTAAGCAATTGTCTCTACAAGCAACATCGGTTTCTCAACCTATTGTCCCTGTTGTGGGTAATCCTTTTGCTTGTGTTGTCTAGTACTCTTGGATCATGGGTTATGGACTCAGGCGCTTCTGATCATATTTCTCGTAACAAAAACACTTTTGTTTGATATTGTTTACTCACAATCCCTTCTTGCTATTATTTTGGCCAATGAGATCCAGACAAAACCAAAAGGGATTGGAAAAGCCCAACCTTTACCTTCTGTCACCTTAGATTTTGTTCTTTGTGTTCTTGGTTCTCCTTTTAATTTGGCATTTGTTAGTTGTTTGACGTGGGACTTACGTTGTGACATTTATTGTTTTGATGATTTTCTCCTTATGCAGGATCGCAGTACGGGACAGATGATTGGCACAAGACATGAATCACAAGGCCTTTACTATCTTACCTCTTCAAATTCCTTCACAGCATGCTCTGTCACAGATACTCCAGACTTAATTCACAAACATTTGGGATGTTCTTGTCTATCTAAACTGCAAAAGATGGTGCTTAGTTTGTCTAGTTTATCCTCATTAGACTGTGAGTCGTGTCGACTTGGGAACCACACTCGTGCTACATTTTCACGTAGTATTGAGGGTCCTTCTGAGTCTGTTTTTTCTTTAGTTCATTCTGATATTTGGGGTCCTAGTTGAGTTAGGTCAACCTTAGGATTTCGTTATTTTGTTAGTTTCATTGATGATTATTCAAGATGTACTTGGGTTTTCTTAATGAAAGATCGTTCAGAGTTATTTTCTATATTTAAAAGATTTTTGCTGAAATACAAAACCAATTTGGTGTTTTCATCTGTACTCTTCGTAGTGATAATGCGTTAGAATACATGTCCTCTCAATTTCAGGAGTTTGTGACTCAACAAGGAATTGTTCACCAGACATCTTGTTCGTACACCCCTGAGCATATGGTGTTGCAAACGAAAGAATAGACATCTTATTGAAATTGCTTGCACTCTTCTCATTGAGTCCTATGTTTCGCTATGTTTTTGGGGCGATGCTGTCCTTGCATCGTGTTATTTAATTAATAGAATTCCCTCATCTTCTATTCAGAATCAGATTCCACATTCCATACTGTTTCCTTTGTCATATCTCCATTTTATACCTCCTCGTGTCTTTGGGAGCAGATGCTTTGTTCATAACTTAGCTCCAGAAAAAGATAAATTAGCTCCTCGTGCTCTCAAATGTGTCTTTTTTGGTTACTCTCGAGTTCAAAAAGGGTATCGTTGTTATTCCCCTGACCTTAATCAATATCTATGTCTGCTGATGTCACATTCTTTGAATCTCAACTTTATTATACATCATCTGATTGTCCTGATATCTCTGAGGTCTTACCTCTACCTTAGACCTGTACTGACTTTTGAGGAATCTCCAATTTTAGTGCCACCTCTAACAAAACCCACCAAACCTCCACCTCTCTTGACTTATCATCGTCGTCCACGTCCAACACCAGTTCCAGATAATTCATGTCATGCGCCAGACCCTGCTCCTACTACGGACTTGCCTGCTCTCAGCCAACCGAGTGCACTTAAAAAAGGTATACGGTCCACTCGAAATGCTAACCCACATTATACTTTCTTGAGTTATCATCTCACTTCATCCTATTATGCTTTTGTATCGTCTTTGTCCTCTATCTCCATTCCTAAGACTACAAGTGAAGCACTTTCTCATTCGGGATGGAGGCAGGCTATGCTTGATGAGATGTCTGCTTTACATACTAGTGGTACTTGGGAAGTTGTCCCCCTTCCTGCAGGTAAATCCATTGTTGGTTGTTGTTGGGTTTATGCTGTGAAAATTGGTCCAGATGGTCAGGTTGATCGACTTAAGGCTCGCCTTGTTGCCAAAGGATATACTCAGATATTTGGGCTCAATTTTAGTGATAAGTTTGCTCCTGTGGATAAAATGGCATCTGCTCGTATTCTTCTATCTATGGCTATCATTCGTCATTGGCCTCTTCATCAGTTGGACGTTAAGAATGCTTTTTTACATGGTGATCTTGCGGAAGAAGTGTATATGGAGCAACCACCTAGTTTTGTTGCTCAGGGGGAGTCTAGTAGACTTGTATGCCGATTGCGCAAGTCACTCTATGGTCTGAAACAGTCTTCTCGAGCCTGTTTTGGAAAGTGCAGCACAGTAATTCAGGAGTTTGGCATGACTCGTAGTGAAACTAATCACTCTGTATTTTATCGGCATGCTGCAACAAATTTATGTATTTATTTGGTTGTTTATGTCGATGTTATTGTTATCACTGGCAGTGATGAAGATGGTATCACTAGTTTGAAGAAACATCTCTTTAAGCATTTCCAAACTAAATACCTTGGCAACTTAAAGTATTTTCTAGGTATCGAGGTTGTTCAGTCTGGATCAGGAATTGTTATTTCTCAACGCAAGTATGCGTAGACATTTTTGAGGAGACAGGGATGATGGGATGTAGACCCATTGACACTTCTATGGATCCGAATGTTAAACTGCTTTCAGGACAAGGGGAGCCACTCAGTAATCTTGAAGGATATAGACGACTAGTGGGAAAGTTAAATTATCTCACAATGACTAGACCTGACATTTCCTTCCCTATGAGTGTTGTAAGTCAGTTTATAACTTCCCCTTGTGATAGTCATTGGGATGCAGTTGTTCGTATTCAGCGATATATAAAGTCAGCGCCCGAAATAGGACTACTCTTCGAAGATCGAAGACATGAGCATATCATGGGCTATACAGATGCTGATTGGGCAGGATCACCCTCTGATAGACGGTCTACATCCGGATATTGTGTACTGGTAGGAGCAAATTTGGTGTCGTGGAAGAGCAAGAAACAGAGTGTGGTTGCTCGGTCGAGTGTAGATGCAGAATATCGAGCAATGGCTACAGCAACTTGTGAGCTTATCTGGGTCAAGCAGTTATTGAGGGAGCTAAAATTTGGCGAAGTTGATCAGATGGAACTTGTGTGTGATAATCAAGCGGCCCTTCATATTGCATCAGATTGAGTGTTTCATGAAAGTACCAAGCACATCGAGATTGATTGTCACTTTGTCAGAGAAAAAATACTCTCAAAAGAAATTGTTACAAAGTTTGTGAAGTCAAGTGATCAGCCTGCAGATATCTTCACCAAGTCCCTCAATGGTCCTCGTATTAATTATATTTATAACAAGCTAGGTGCTTATGATTTGTATGCACCAGCTTGAGGGGGAGTGTTAGAATAGGTATAGGAATTAGAATAGGAATAGTATGTTGTTTCCTAGTTGGATTTGGATTAGGTTGTACTATCTATAAATAGGGTCTTAATGTCTTTATGTAGTAATGTAAATACACAATTCAAATGACATATTTTTCCCCATATTTCTCACACATACAAAGTCTTACAGCTACAAGAATCAGAAAATAACAGGAAGTATTCCTCATTTCCAGACAGTGTGTCATCTTGATAAGTTGTCCAAGAGAATGCTACCAACACGGGATGATAGTTAACTTACCTTATTCTTGTAGGTTGGACTGTTCAGTAACCTGTTGTTTCAGGGGTTTCCTGTGTGATTATGATCCTTCTTTTGATAGGACGACCTCAAAGTTACTGAAACGTAAAAGAAAGAAACCTCTTTGATTAACCTCGGCACTTGTAAACTACATTCTTCTGCATGGACAGTGGCTTCTAGAACTATCAAGTTAATTCCGATTTGGGAGCATTGTATCATACTATATTATCTACTTGCCTAGTTGATAGTCAGTATTCTGGAGGGAGCCTCTCTGGTAGTGATAGATGTTGATCCCCTATTTAATGTTGTGAACCGTGAGAAGGAAAATGGCTCTGTTATCTGATGGAAGGATCAAGAAGCAAATTTTTTTCCATGCTTCTGATGTTGTCTAGATCTTAAAGAATGAGCAAGTATTTTCTTTTCTGAAGTCTATTTTTTTATTATTAAGATTGTGAGTTTTCTCCCTCCTGATCTTACAAGATCTGCTACGTGTTTTTTTCTCTCTACAATATCTGCTTTGTCATTGTTGGATTTTTGCAATATTTAATTTTTGAGCTAATTGTAGGTGCCATTTCTTTTTGGTGTAACTGCCTTTGAGAAAGCTGCTGGTCTGTGTGTTCATTGGATATTCAAGAAAACGGGCCGACACCTTTTCCTTAATGAAGATGAAGGAAAGCCTCCATTACTAAGACGGATGGTGGAAGATGATGGTGAATTATTCTTTATGTATGCTATAAGATTGACTTACTTCATGCATTGAACGATGACATGGTCCTATCTCTTATGAGGATCTGTGGTAAAAAGTATGTATGTTGACGCTAATTTGTTGCACAACTCTTGCATACAGGTCTGCGTTGGGTTCATTCAAACGAAGGGTCGCATACTCAAATGTTGGTTATGATCGTATCCTGTTTGTCTGTTGAATCAGGCAATTGGCCTCTGATATTAGACCTTCTAAAAGATCAAAGATTGTTTTTCCTTAACAGACTTCATTTAGATATTGTTGGTTGGAGAACATCATCAATTAGACGTAATAATGAACTGCCGAAGGTACGGAATTTGCTAGTGGATACCAATTAAATCGTATGTGCAACATTATATCATAACAATTTGTGCTTGCAGTGGGAGGACTCCTTAAATGATAAGTATCCTCACATTGTGTATCAAGAACATTGCAAGGCTTGTGATGGTGAGCAGGCTGAGTCTGTTGTGAAGGAAGATGATAATTTTGACAAGCTTGAAGGTCAGTAACTCTTTTCTTATGACAGAAATTCACTTCCAGTGAAATCATCCTCTTGCTTTCTTCTGCCCCCCTTTGGAGCTAGGTCTTGGATACATTTTCTAATGCTGACCACTGAGCTTTTCGTGATGCTATATGTTCTCAAATGTGTGCTTGATTGCTCTTTGTGTTATCTTATGCTTAAAACCAATACAAATTTAAAAACCGCTGATCTATGGGACTATGCAATTTTGTTTGTAAAATCAGAGTAGTATTTGACCCCCCCAATCTTTTTCAGAAAGCAAGTTCAAAGTGCTTACTAGGCTCTTTTGTTGAAGTGTTTGTTCATTTGCTATTGTATTTGTTTCTAGTACAACTGAAATTTAGAGCTTTTGATGAGAGTTTAATGCACTTATCTCAAAGAAGGAAGTGGAAGGAAAGGTTGTTTTTTCTTGGCTTCCTAATATTGTAGTACTAATTCTGACTTGACCTACAAAAAAATATATTGTTGTTCTAATGCTTTGACCTTTTATCCAGAGGAATTGGTGACTGGTCTATCTCGGGTATCCTGGGAGAAAATAGATGTCAGCTTTCACAGCAGCAGGAACAGATTTGCTGCACATAGTGTTATTCAGGTTTTCCGCTTTCTGTACTTCCCTAGCATCATCCCCCCCCTCCCCCCCTTCTCTCGCCTTAATACAGTTTCATCAATGCACAAAGCATTTAGTTATATAATTTGCTTTGGTTTGTACTTGTTAGAGAACTTCTGTTATTATTATTATTATAAATTACTTGTATACTTGACTGACTTTTAACTTTTATGTTATTTCGTATGATAACGACATGAAATGAGCTTAACTAAAGAAGTGAGGGTTCAGATAACCAAATCCCAAATTGTTTGGGATAAAGGCATAGTAGTTGTTGCTGTTATCCTGGAATTACAGTCAGTTACATTTAATTTATTTTTTGAAACTCAGTTACATTTAATTTATGTTGATGAATCTGAATCATCTGCTTATTTTATTGCTTGCATATTTAAGATGAAAGAATCTGTCACTTACACCTATTTTTTTCCCTGGATGTTACTTGTTAAGTGTTGATAGCAAAAGCATTCACTAGTTGTCCTGCTTAGATTTGGCATATTCTTTAGGTTTATTTGTGAGAGACTACATAAGCTTACCCACAAATTCACACTTGAAACATGGATTCTTCCTTTTATTCTTTTCCATCTTTTATTCTCTGAAATGCTTGTGAACTTATTTATTTTTTTCAAAAAAAGGGTTCTTATAAGGAAAAATATTATAGGTTTGAGCAGAGGGTGTGTGTGGTGCTCAAAATATGGAAGTTGCTTGGATTAGATTGTCTATCATGTGCTTGAATAATGCCCTTTTGTGCACTATTTTTTGAAGTTGGATAAAGTACCATGTTACTTTTGTCCTATATGTGCAAACCTAAATCAGGTGGATCCTTCCATTGATCACATATATAAAACCAAACACACAAGGACCCCTGCAACATGGTGCCTAGTTTGCTTGAAAGGATTGAAAGTATCAGGTTACTTCCAAAAATGTTGCAGAGTTTTCCAGTCCATATTATAAAGTGTTAAACGTTCTTATCTTGGTAGGAAGCACTTTTTGCCCACTGTATAATGTTGTTGATGAGAGCTGTAGAGTATGTAAAGGTGTTATTTGTCTTTGTTGTTTACAATGTAATGATGATCAGAGTTGCGTTGTATAACCTGAAATGTGTTGATCTTTAGTATTTGCCAACTTCTACATATTTTTTGGGACTACATAGCATCACTGACACGTATGCACAAATTTCTGAGTAAATATGTTTGCACTTTTGCAAGTTAGCTGTGTAACTAATAGGGTACTGTATAGGCTTGGAGAGTGATAGTGGTTGGAGGGAAGTGATGAATTTTTATGTCTAGATCTTCATAAGTGAGCTACAAGAGCACCTGTGCACAGATTGCTGAGTGATTTGGTTTGTATTGGTAATTTGTTGACCTGGAGATGGTCGTGGTAGGAGGCGCTTGTGTATTGTTTCGACACCCTTGAAACATGGTAATGAATTTTCTTCTACAAGCTGTTGCATGTTCACTTTCTTGGAAGTTTAAACCAGCTATACTATTATAGTATTACAACTATATTAGTCGGTGTCTCAGTTTGGGACAAAGAAGTGCTTGATGGACTGAATCTGATGTTCGTAAATAAGGCTGATCTTAGGTTAACAGTGTTGCTTATCATGGGTTTGACCGTGTTATTTACTTAAAAAGTCCTGAAATCTGAAATCAGAGTATACACAGGTCAAATCAGAAGTTTAACAAAAAAAGTGTGTGTGGGGGTGGGTTGGGTGCATTTGGAGGATAGTATTGTGTCGGGGGAAGAGTAAGCTTTGGATTTGCTGTATTGCTCAACATTTTAAATTTCCCAGTTCAATTTTTTGGAGTTTTACATTCTTATGCGTAATATGTTTGAAGTAGCTCTTCAGACTTGAACATCTATGTACCTCATTTATGTGCCTGCTTTAAAAATTGAGATCCTTGTGTTGCCAATGATGTCACACATATTAGTGTAGATAGATATTGTACTTGTAGTTAAGGCTTTCCAGTCATCAGACTTATTAGCTAAGTTACTCGGACTCTCCAAAATTGTTGCCATACTTGTGCCGGATACTCCAAAAATGCACTTACTAGCTTTGGAGGATCCAGCATACATGACACACCCACCGACATTTTTGAAGAGTCCGAGCAACATAAGATATTATAATATATTAAGACTTAAAGAGTGCTTGATGTAGTGCTTTTAAGGGTCTAAGATCAATAGTAGTATAATGCTCGTGGTTTTGCTTGCTTATAGGTGAAGGATCAGTACATGCATGCAGAAGGTGCTGATGTTATCCAACATATAATAGATAATTTTCTTCTATAGAAGTCATTCAAATGTCAAGCACATTGGATTGCGGTGGAAATGCTGAATTTACAAGGTATTCTGGGCTGCGTCTACATAGGCTTGTTTCTTCTCTTCTTCTTTCAAAAGTTTTAGCTATTCTGCTTAGGAGCTCTGATATAGTTCATGTGATTTGTTTAGACTTGGTTGCAGGTCAGAATTGTACTAATGTCTCGTGATCATGACATTGATGAAATTTATAGTAAGCCATTTTTGTCAACTCAATTGTGTCCTAGTGTAACCTTATTAAACCTGTTCCATTCTCAATGAAAAAAG
Source organism: Solanum medicagineum (assembly GCA_026153255.1). Lineage (NCBI taxonomy): Eukaryota > Viridiplantae > Streptophyta > Magnoliopsida > Solanales > Solanaceae > Solanum > Solanum medicagineum. Next base: position 15,558,543 of record JAPFFP010000070.1, read on the forward strand.
CTTTTCTTTCCCATGGTAGAAATTCCTCTCTTCCCAGCTGTGTTATTACAGTAAGGCTGGACATATAGGAGATACAAAGTTGTACGAGAATACTACTTAGGTCTTAACTTGCATAACGAACATATAGCTGAGAAAATGGCAATATGGCATGCAACAGGACCATTGTCAACTTGGGTTATAGCTGTCTTTATTAGTTGAAGAGAGGGTTATGTTCATTCAGTTGTTCGAGCTCGAGTGAGTAGAAATGAAGTGAAGGCGTGAAGTTATCATGTTAAATTGTAAAAAGGTGGAACCAAGGAGTTCTTTTACCCGAGAGATAACTAAACTAAATCAAAGAGAAAGGTACCAAGCAGTTTCAAAGAACCTTGGCGATAACTCATAAGCCTTTTGATCTCATAACCTTTCTGACTTGCCTCTTCTCCAAGAATGCGTCTTATTTTCCCTCACATCTAAATTTTATCAGATAAATTCAAGCTAAATTGAGGCTGACCGTTTTAGACCAAAATATCTTGGGTTAACAGAGTCAGCCGATTAGGTTTCGACATTTTAGTACGTTTTCAACTCAAATAATTTTTTGAATGGGTCAATGGTCTACGATTCATCAAATTTTTTTAAGGGCTTCTCCTATTTTGGGGTGGCTTTGTATTTTGCAAAGTTGTAATCTTTGTTTTCTTCCTTTGCAATTATAACCCCTCACTTCACATTCACATTCCTTTTTTAACTGTACTAAAATCACACTTAAATTTAAGGCTCCATTTATGAAATTTGATTTATAATTATCTTTTCCTTAATTTTTCTCATTTATTTACCATTATCTTCTCTAACTAATGGATAATTTGTACGAATAGAATAATTCTGGTCATCGTTTATTTTTTTTATCACCATTTATACATTTTCAAAAATAAATGTTAAGTAAAATCAACACACTAATTTCATCATTTTTATATAGCATCACTTCTTACAAATGTTTTGATTGCCCGTTAATTTCAAATATTGAAGCATACACAATTTATTAACCTACGACTCAATATGTAAATTTTCACGTATCATGTTATATGTTTTTAAAATATGTACATCAAATGATCTTCTATATTTATCAATCGTATCATTTGACTGATATCAAATATTTTTGGAGTATAATTTGAATTTTTGAATCTGAATAAGAATCAAACTTGATACAAAAAATTAAAAGTATAAAGTTAAACTTGATACAAGAAAATCTGAAAGTTTGCAACTTGATACAATGAAACTTGATTAAAAAAAATTGTAAATAGAATCAAGCTTGATACAATAAAATTAAAAATATAAAGTTGAACTTGATACAAAAAAATTTGAAAGTTTGCAACTTGATACCAAAAAAAAAAAACTTTGATATAATAATCAAACTTTATACAAGGAAATCTGAAAGTTTGCAACTTATTAATACAATGAAACTTGATTCAAATTTTTTTTTTGAAACAGTGAATCAAACTTGATAAAAGGGAATTAGAAGTATAAATGTGACACAATAAAAATTAGAAAGTTTGCAACTTGCAACTTGATACATGAAATTAGAAAGGAAATTAATACAGACAATTTACAACTTGTAACTTCCTCAACTTGATTTGAAAGTTTGCAACTTGCAACTTGATACATGAAATTAGAAAAGAAATTGATACAGACAATTTACAACTTGCAATGTCCTCAACTTGATCTGAAAGTTTGCAACTTGCAAAATAAAATTCGAAACGAAATTAGAAGTATAGAGTTAAATTTGATATAGGAAATCTGAAAGTTTGCTACTTGATTTTGGACCTATTTCACGAAATCCTACCTTTGCCGAATTACTTGAGGAACTTCGTCAACTTGAGGAATATCCACACTAAAAGATGGATTAGAATTCATACGTAACACATAGAAATAAAAAAATGGAAAAAGAAGATATTAGCATATGAGCCGCTTGATACGTGAAAATTTTCATATTAAGCGTATGAAATTGAATTCAAAATTTGAATTTGTTTTTCTGAAGGAATCCAATGAGTGTTTTTTTTTTCTTTTAAATGTGAAATAGGTTTATTGACATTAATTAGTTAATTTATGGTTCAAAATTTATCCTCCTTTTTTTTAAGGAATCTGTTAATTTTTTCATGGAAAGGGTTTGAATGACATTAAAATAGATTAATTTATCGAAAAGAAAATAACTACAATTAATATATATCAACAAGTGGCTTTTTTAAGGAATTTTTGGTAAATTTAAAAAGAGTAGGGACAAACTGAAATTTGCTCCTTACACAATGGGATTTGTGTAAGTTAAAATAATGAAAATTTGTGGGCTAAAACACCATTAGATATGACCTAAATTCACCGGGCACAAGTGAAAACTAACTTTTGTCGTAAGACATCACTTTTGTCATTGAAACTATGCTACAACACAATTATCCTAGTGATCTTATGTCTCAAGGCATAGCTTTTGCCATTGAACTTATGTCGCAAGCTTAATTTTTCGTTTTTAAGCATAACTTATGCTACATGTGTCTTATGGCATACTTATCTCTTTGCCTTTTTTTTGGGGGGGGGGGTGCATTGGAGCATTACTTGTGCCTTTCAAATATCCCCCCGAAGCAAATAAAAATAAAATACCATTATTTTTAGGGATCAAAATTAAAGACCACTCAAAATAGAGGTCTTTGTCAGAGAAAAAGTGATAGAAAAAGTGATGACGGGTCTGTGCGAGAGGTTCGATTTAGGGGTTATATGGAGGGGTAGACGCAGATTGAAAAAGTAATTGAGGGAGGTGATTAGACAGAATATAACACAACCTCATATCACTGAGGACATAACTTTAGATAAAATGAAGTGGAAGTCGTGTATTAGGATAGAAGGTTAGATGACTAATAGGAGTAGGATGAAGTTTGGTTTTGTGATATAGTAAGTCAGTAGAGGTAATTATATCTTTATATATTGTGTTGTTATTGTCCCTCGTCTATTTTGTTACTTTTATTATCTTTACGAATTATCCTTTGCTTTCTATTCTAGTCGTTTAGTTTTATATCTAGTATTTTCTGCTCTTAGGATGATATTCTGTGATGAGTGTCTTTGGGAAACAACCTCGCCTACCTCTGTGAGGTAGTAGTAAGGTTTGCGTACATTTTACCCTCTAGATCCCACTTATAGAATTTTACTGGGTATGTTGTTATTAATAAAACAGGGTATTTGTGTAAATAATTCAACTTATTTTGATCCGATCCGATCCAATCCAAATTCAATTTAATTTGCTCTTTGCAACCTCTAGAACTACCTATGTGAGTTTGAATTGCACCGTCGCCAAACCCCAAACTCAGATGCTCAACTGACCGTAACTATTTGTGCGCCTATTTCCACTGCCATAATAACTTTTTCCACCACCATTCTATGTAGCAGAAACACCAAACAACATCTACATACCTGCTGGAGAATTCACTCACATTTCAAGCCTAAATCAATTTCCATTTCTTTCCACCTTCAAAACTACCATCCGACGAACCACTCAATAAGATTGCAATCAGTACATAATTGTGTAACACTATCGTATACATAATTGTGTTTATAATTGCCTGTTTGGATCGACTTATTTTAAGTATTTTTAAGCTAAAATAACTTTTAAACAATTTTTGAGTGTTTAGATAAAATAGA
>JAPFFP010000070.1:15574464-15601635 GCA_026153255.1 Solanum medicagineum
CCGAACCTCGTAAATTATTTGTGTTCTTTATTTTTCTCTACATCATAAATTATTTGTGTTCCTTATTTTTCTCTACACCTGATTTATTTATTCCGAGTCTACAACAGATGGCCACAGTGGCACAAGTATGGAGCCCTCAAGGGTGGGAGCTGATCTTCAGAAGAGCTCTAAATGACTGGGAGATTAGTAGAGTAGCAGGACTGTTGCAGGTGTTAAATCCATTCCCAAGTATCTCAGAAGAACCTGACAATTAAATATGGAAGTTGCACAGCGAAGGGAGTTCCACTGTGAAGCCTGTCACTAGAACATGAACTATAACTGGACAATGGGAATGGAGTGGCCATGGAAGCTAATTTGGAAGATCAAAATCCCCCATAAGGTGTCATGTTTCTCATGGTTGGTGATCAGAAAAGCATGTTTAACTCACGAAGTATTACAGAGAAGCGGTATACAGATTTGCTCAAGGTGTTATATGTGTGAAAAAGAGGCAGAGGTTGACAACCACTTATTCGTACATTGCAAGACAGCTGTAAATCCGTGGTACATGTTCGTATGTATACTTGGAGTTAGCTTGGTAATGCCAAAACTTCTCTAGACACACTGAAACTCTGGAAGGAATGGACAGAAGAAGATCTAAAGAGGATTGGTGGAAATATATTCTAGCTTGCATCTGGTGGACACTTTGGAAGGAAAGAAATGAAAGATCCCATGATGGGCAAGCCAACAACATTAGTCTGAGTTTGCTGTATTTCTGGTGTAAACAGGATGTGGTGGGGGAGGTAGAAAGTCTAACGAACTTCATAGGAAAATTGTAAAGATCTTTTTTGGGGATTTTGTTTATCATGATGTCCCTAGGGGGTCCTAAATCCCACCTCATAAGCTTTTACTGATGAGTTTTTTGGTATAAATACAAAGTTATCTTTATCAAGAAATATGTAGAGACTTGAACCAGCAGCAACATTATGGATCATATACTAAACATCTTTATTATGTCCAATGATATTTATCTTTTGTGAATTTGCACATGTCCGTAGTATATGCTGTTCAGTTCACAGTTATCTCCATTTAACTGAAATCTAAGGGTAGGATACTTATTAAAAAAAAATGGAATCTAAGATGAAATTTCTTATGTGATTCTTATTTTACATAGCACTTGATTATATCCATTTAATAATGTCTTAATGGTGCCAGGACTGTTGCTTGATCCCAGAGTCTCCATTTTACTTAGAAGGTCCAGGTGGGCTGTATGAATATGTGGAACAGCAGCTCAAAGAAAATAGGCATGTGCTAATTGTATTAGCAGAAGGTGCTGGGCAGGAATATGTTGCTCAAAGCATGCAAGCATTTCAAGAGAAAGATGCATCAGGAAATAGGCTACTCCTAGATGTCGGTCTTTGGTTATCACAACAGATTAAGGTACAACCTGAGTCTCTTCCTCCATATCTGTCTGAGAGGTCTGCTGATACCTTGAATCTTGGTGTATGTCTTTGTATTATTTTACTTGATTTTATTCTTTCTGAGCTTGGATTTGTAAGATGGTTCCAGCATTTCATACCAATTGGTTTTTGAGTGACCAGCCCAATTGCATGTGCATATTCACATCCAGCTTAATGTTGAACTACTTATGTCTTATAAACACCATTAACAAATTCCATTTTGTATACATCATTGTCAAGATGTACCAAGATCTGAAAAAATTTTATAGTGTATCTTCTCATTGTTCCTACTCTTGCTGTAGACCCGTTGCTCTTTTTGGATGTTGTGCTGTTTGTTCTACATGTATTGAATCACTTTGAATTTATGAGATCATTTAAGCGCAAATGAAATATGTGGGTTGCTAGATGAATGGTCCACTTAATTTTGTATAACCATCCAGTTGAATATTAAACTGTTCATGCCAAGGAAACTTTTTAATTTGCCAAAGGAACTTTTTTTATTGACGAATTGTCTCTTCATCTGATATTACCTTATCTATGGGACATGGGATTAGAGACACGAAACACTTTATCTAGAGTCTTTTCCTTTCTTGATTACTTACTCTTCAAATGCCATTTTCGTTTGATGTTACAGGATCATTTCACAAATGTCCGAAAGATGACAATAAATATGAAATACATAGGTACTTGATCTGCTTCTTTGGATCTTGTCTTGCGAGGCATATAATTATTTTATTATGTTATGCATCCCCTATTTGCTTATTGTGGAAATTTTGTTCCTCCAATATCCCAAATTTATAAGTCTAGATTGAATCGGATGGATATTAGAATAGGTTGAAACTATGTAGTACATATACAATAAAGAAAGCAAGGTGAAAACTAGGATTGAAGGAACTCTTTGTCTCTTTGGTGACTTTGAGAAGGAATAGTAGTAGGTAGGGTGGATCCAAGTAGTGATGTACAAAGGTGGGGGTGCACCTGAACACTTAAAATTTCTTGTATGTATAGACATTTTCCTAAAAATCAGATATAAAGAATGGGTTGCACCCGAACTCTAAGGAGCATAGTTGCATTGGTTATTATTATTATTATTATTTTCTTTTTGAGAAAGTAACTTTGTATTCACAAAAAGTCATCGTCAGAAGGATGGTGAGGTGGGGCAATTATAACCCACAAAGGGTGGGAAACATCCTTCACAAAGACTAAAAAGCTTTATAATTTACTATGAAATCAATTAGAGTTACTACTCCCCCACCATATTCTGTTTACACCCAAAAAAAGTAAAGGCTAAGACATTTCATTTTGATCTTGTGTGCGTTGCAGCTTCAAAGCATCTGGTATTCCTTTTGTCACGCCCCGAGTCTACATTATGAACGTGGCCGGTGCTTAGAAACCATTTCTGGTCCCAAGCGAACCCTTGGCGTGCTAACTAATGAATGAAAGACTAAACATGCATGAAGAAGCTTTATAAAGTAAATCTTTAAAATTATTTAAAACATCTTATGCAACAATCTGAAATAAATCTAAATAAAAACCAATAATGATAATGCTTAAAACTTCTGGATACAAAAGATTAAATTGACTCAATAACTCTGATTATTTATGAAACCTCTACTAACTGAAGTTAGATGCCAAAACAAGACCCACGACGACCTGACAATAAAATAGAGGAACTGAACTTGACTAAACTAGAGTCTTCCCGAAGTGAGGAGGTCTCACCAACTCCGATTCCTTTCCAATTGTTGAGTAACTCCAGGGTGGTTTTAGGCATTACTCAACTTACTCCCAAAATATATAAGAATGTTCACAAAAGGCTGCGTTGGTTGTAATAAGATATTGTGGATGCCATGTGGGATATTATAATGAATGCCATCTAAAACTCCTTACCAAGTAGTATTATTGTTTTGTTTCCAAGTTTAAGGGATCATTTCCCTTTTTGCAAATAGGTGTCATATGGTATGCATGCCATGTCGTCGGCTTGCTTCATTTTCATGTGTAACAAGTATATACTAGGTTATAAATAACCATTGCATGTATAATAGAATAAAAAAAGGGTTATAAAAGTGATTTTACCCTCTCTTTTTTGGCTTTGTTTTGTATTCTAATGCGATGGTCATCGGTTCGATTCCGATAGCCGGCTTTTCTATATTCTTTTTTTTTTGTATTCCATTTTTTAGATGATTGATAATGTTCCTTTGAAATCAAAGGTTACATGTTATCAGCACGAGACTTCGCCATCTCGAGCTACTTTAAACAGGTAAAAAAGGTAATGATTTTATTTTTCTAAAATGTCTCATATTTCTAAACTTGAATTTGTTGCTTTGGATATATCAGACAAAAGCTACTTTGTCATGGACACAGATGCTAAAATCCACTTGGATGTGATAGGTCTAGTAGACACTATCAAAGATAATAACCAAGCACCTAGTCAAGATTTTGCGAACAATATGATATTTCTTCGCCATTCATCTTGATGAGGGGATGAAAATGCGATACCTCACCATTAAAGACCCTATACTGTGGAGTAATTTGAAGATAAATGTGACCACCTGAAGTTGGTCATTTTTCCATAGGCATGTCATGATTGGTTCAATTTGAGGTTACTAAACTTTAAAAATATAACTGAATATAATTTTTTCATGTATAGAACTATATCACAGTTAAATTTATGCGGACAAGATGCCACTGAACATGCTATGCTTGAGAGTTTAGAAAACTTGCTCCACATCTCCTCTTGCGAATATGCTTCTGCAGGAGCAATGTTGGGGAATAGGCTTTAAAAAAATATTCTGAATTACTTTCCCATCTTATTGCTAGACAACATAACCTATTGATGAAAAATCATGAAAGTCAATCCACTGGTTCTACGACACTCCCTGAAGTGAATTAGGAAGATTATTAGCAGCGAGAAAGAGGTTATGGTCCTAGTCATGGTCGAATAAGAAATTATAATCATGATTGTCTCCTTGCACCAAAACATGACCAGCAGTATAAAAAGAAGGCTGAAAAATATGAAGTTGTGCAAAAGAAAAATTCAGAAAGTGTATGTCATAGATAATGAATCACGGACCTTTTGATTAACAAAATGTCTGGTTCAGCTCTGTCAAGCATCTTTTAAAAGGGGTAACAAAAATCCAGAAGCAAACTTTATTTCTGAAGATAATGTTGAGCACATACTTTTCATGATTTTTCATCAATAGGTCGTTACTTTGTTCAACTATAAGAAAATGTGAAAGTAATTTGGAATATCTTTTAAAGCCCATTTCTCGATATTGCTGCCGAAGGGGCATATTTACGGGAGAAAACGTGGAGTATGTTTGCTCAAGCTTAGCATGTTTAGGTGGTCATATCTATCTTTCAAATTATTCCACAGTAAGGGGTCTTAAATGGTGAGGTATTGCATTTTCAATCGCTCGTCTCGATGGTGGAGGAGAAATATAATAACTTTGGGACAATCTTGGTGTATGCATAGTTATTATCCTTGATGGTGTCTACCAGACCCATCGCATTCATGTGAATTGCAACATATAGTGCACATGACGAGTAGCCTTTGCACGATATATCCAGGGCAACAGTAGAAATACTAGAAATTTTAGAAAAATAAAATCTTTACCTTTTTACCTATTTAAAGTAGCCCGAGATGATAGAGTCTCATGTTAATAACATGTGAAACTAAAATATCAAACAAGGCAAAGAGAGAGTGAAATCACTTTTATAACCTTTTATTTATGCTATTATTACATGTAATGGCTATTTATAGCCTAGTATATACTTGCTACACATGGAAATAAAGCAAATCCACCACATGCCGTGCATACCATGACACATATTTGCAAAGAGGGATAAGATCCCTTATTGGAAACATATCATTACTTGGTAAGGAGTTCTACATAGCATTCATTATATTATCCCACATGGCATCCACAATATCATAACATGTGGGGGTCTGCTCGCTTGACCAGAGTTCAAATCTGTCCAAGTAAACATGGGCCTTATTTGCTTTTTTTACCCCTTCATATTTCAGCGGCATATTTGTTCTCCTTTTTCCTTTTCTTTTATGTTTTTCTTCTATCTTAATTTCTTTAGATTATTTTTTTTAGAAAGTAACAACTTGTATTCGATTCCAAAACAAGAAATCAGAACCTGCTACAACCTATGACAGGCTCCTAGTTACAATTGTGGAAAAAAGGCGGGAAGATCTTCAACCATATATCAAAATTTACAAGGGACCTAAAACATCTTCGATTGATTCTACATCTTCCATGTACTCCTTTTTACACTGAAAATGAAACAAAACTAAGCAACAACAATATACACAGTAAAATTTGCTAGTGGAGTATGGGGAGGGTAAAATGTACGCAGACTTTACTACTACCTCATAGAGATAGAGAGGCTGTTACCGGAAGACCCTCAACTCAAATATTTGAGCCCCAAAAGCAAAAAAATACTAGATATAAACTAATAATTAGAATGAAAAGCAATTGATAATTTTATAAATACACTAAAAGTAGCAAAATAAATGACAGACAATAACAACACAATATATAAAGACGCGACTACTCTTACTCACAATATATAAAGACATGACTACTCTTACTAACCTACTACATCATAAGGCAAGGCAACATTCTCTCCTTACTAGCCTATTAACCTTCTATCCTAATACGCGACCTCCATTATTTTTTATGCAAGGTCATGTCCTCGGTGATATGAAGCTGTGTCATATCCTGTCTAATCACCTCCCCCAATACTTTCTCGGTCTACCTGTACTGCTTCGCAAAACCCCTAAAATTCTAGCCTCTCACACCTCCCAACAGTAACGTCGACACTCCTCCTCTGCATATGCCCAAACCACCTCAGTCTCGCTTCTTTCATCTTGTCTGCCACAAAGGCCACCCCTAACCTCTCTCGAATGATCTCATTTCTAATCTTATCGCACGGTATGTCCACACATCCATCTCAACATCCCCATCTTCGCAACCTGCATCTTCTGAACATACGAGTTTTTGATTGGCCATCACTTCACCTTAATCTTAATCTTAATCTTCTGAATGGAATTACTCGTCTTGGAAGCATCTTTCCATACAGACCACCAAATGCAAGCGAGGATGATTTTCCATCTCTTTTTGCCTAGTGATGCTTGCATAACTGCTCCATATCCTTAAAGTGTGGGTAATTCTCCTCGGCATAACCTAGTTCATGCCCTTCAGGTTGATGAAAATATTCCACAATGTTGGTTTATCCTACAGTGAAGGAAGAGATATGTGACAGTCTCTACTTCTTCACCACAGAGGAAGCACCTAGGACTCAATTGAATATTTCTCTTCATAAGGTTTTCCTGCGTCAAAACTGCCTGCTTAGCAAGAAACCAAGTAAAACAAGACACTTCATAGGAGATTTTAGTTTTGCATATCAGCTTCCATGGCCACCCATTCCTCTGACTGTTACCAGGGTTAAATTTCTTATAGGCTCTTTTGACAATGAAACTGTCTTTTATATTATTTATTTCATAAAAAATTCTTTTATGTTATTTATCATTGTTTCCATCTTTCATTTGCTAATTCAGCCTCATTTTTTTTCTTCATTTATTTAAATTGGATGAAATTCATTTCCCACCCCCCATCCCACCCACCCACCTAACTTTGATTCAAGAACTAGGTTGAGTTGGGTCAAGTTCTTTTTTTTAAATTTAAATTGGTGATCACTTGTGAACCAAAGTTTGTTTAAACTGAACCAGATTAACCCAAGATGGATTGAACTGACTGAATGTACTCCACTCCTAATATTCTACCTCAGTTGCTAGTGGTAGGTTTGCGTCAAATATAGTGCCACCCTCTTACCCTTCAAATGTTGGATCTGCTTTTGGAGATTTTCATTTGATGACGGTGATTATCATTTTGCAACAGACAGAAAAGGGAGTGAGAGTGTCCTTTTGACACAGTTTTTCCTATGGACGTATATTACTCTGCCTGTAAAGTAGTCTGGAAAATTGCAAAAATAGGGGAAAACGAGACCAAAAATATTGTGTTAGTTGCTAACTCATAGTCTTTTTGGTAACTTACCCTTGAGACGGTTCTTCTGTCAGTTTGAGAAAGAAAAAAAATACCATAGAGGGAAATAAGATTGAAAATTTTCAGTAGTTCTTTGGTAAAACTGCAATATGAACTTTGAGGAGGAATTGTCACTGATAAATTCATTTCTAAACTGTCTGTGGTTGATACACAGAATCTCTACCTTCAGCTTGAGGATCAAATAATTACATAATAAGCAGAAGATGACTCTTAATAATGTTTCCTGCATTTAATAAATTTATTAGTTGTGTTACAGTTAAGATACTTTTGTTGATTGATATCTTTTCTAGGTATGCAGTCATTTTCTGTGGAAGTGTTATATCTTGACATGAATATGTTCAGGCATTTCTTTCTTGGTAACATTCTGAGTTTGAAATATCAAAACTAGTAATGAGAGTATTTGAGGTTTCATTAATCTGTTTGTGCAAACAATATGTTGTTATTGCATTATGTCTTTTGAAAGTCTTAACGGATATATGGTTCCAAAAATTCCCTTACTTCAAATCAATTATTATGTCATTTCTTTTGTTCATATAATGTTCTGCACTCATTTGTAATTGACAGACCCTACTTACATGATTCGAGCAATTCCAAGTAATGCATCAGATAACATCTACTGTACACTTCTTGCACAAAGTGCTGTCCATGGAGCGATGGCTGGATTCACAGGCTTCACAGTTGGACCTGTAAACAGCAGACATGCTTATATTCCAATTAATGTAAGCCTTTGTGTGCATATATTAATTTTTTGGATTGAAATTAATTGATCGGAGTAGAATGGATAAAGAGGATTTATTTATGACCGACACCAACTAATGTAGGATTGAGGCATATTCGATTGGTCAAAGCTATTGATGTAATCCGTCCTCCTGAAAAAGTATACTGTTAGGCAACATATATAAGTATTATGTTTCAACTGGTCGAGGATATTTGTTATCCTAGCTACTTTCCATCCCCAGGTTTTTTTCACTGAATAAATTACTTGTGGATCATATCACCTGTCAATCAATACCAGTGAAGCTTTTCCACCAACTTAATGATGTATATAACCCTCTGTACGGTAGGCGGATGATTGTCATCCTTTGTATAGGAGCTCTTAGAAATTTAGCTGCCAGTTGCTTTTGGAATTAAAGACACATTCTGAAGCTTATGTGTAGATCACTTACAAATGGAGCTTGCATGTGGGCACTTAAGAGTTGTTATTCCCATATAATTTTTTTGAATAATTTTCATGCTTTAGTGAGGTTTGCGATGTAATGTTTTTCATTCTGGTTAACTGTGTCGGCGTGAAGATCTAATGTTTATGCCCTGATGTTTGATTACAGCGTGTTACTGAGACTACAAACACCGTGGACATAACCGGCAGGATGTGGGCACGGCTGCTTGCATCTACTAATCAACCAAGCTTCGTTGATCGTTGTCAGACTGTGAGAGAAAGGATTGATAAACAGACTATTGATGCAATTAACAATATGCAGATTAATTCTATATAGATTTTATCACCCTGTAATTTCTCTCCTGGAAACATTCAAATCAACTAGATATTTGATTTCAAGTCTAATTTGTTGTAGCTTCCGAGTTCTGAAGAGGGAAGTGATTGAATATTTTATCCATATCAAAAATATTTAGTGGATAGTTGTCTCCACACATGTAATACCTTTTCCTTTTATTTTTTCTTTTCTAGGTAGGAAAAGATTATGGAGAATTCCTGGGAAGTTTAAACTCTTGCTTCTTTTTTTTTTTTTTAACGTTACTTGCGACCTTAATACTTTCTGTACTAGAACCAATGAGGTACGTCCTATATGAGGTGCTTTTCAGACATTTACTTCGTAACTTATATTTTAATATTTTTCATATTTGGATTTATTCTCTGGAATGTTGATAAAGAGAAATTGAGGCGATGTAGTATTGTTTCTTGTTATTACACTTTGAGACCTGTACCTTGATGATTCATGGAAAGAGTGGTGACAATTTAGATTGTAGTGTTGTGTTTTACGATTGGAGAAAGAGCTAGTTGGACTGCATTACGTGGAATATATAGTGTGTTTTGTGCTTTCTGCTTTGCAGATGGACTCTTTCAAGCGTTTGATTTTGTATACTTTTAGATGCAATTTATTGAATTAACATCTGTGAACTACTATGAAGCGAAGTTGACACATATATATCTATATATATATCAGTTTTAACAACTACCAGTGCCAGTTTAGCCATGGATTAAGCATGACTAGGGGTGTCAAACGAGCGGGTTGGATTGAAATTGAAAATGTTAAAATAGGTTAAAATAGAAATTGGGTTGGTTTATGACCCGTCTAAATTTACTTTGGGCTCAAACAGGTTGGGTTCAAATGGGTTAAAATTTGTGTTGGGTCATGATCCGCTCGATCTCAATAAATTTAACATATTATTATTTATTTTTTATAATCATAATTTGAATGTCAACTCAAAAAATAAAATAAAAATTACAAATTAATGGATAAATGATAAAAAAAATATAAAATAGACAGAAAATATACATTACATCACTGCAAGTAAAGAGTCTTAGAACAGTTTGAAATCGAGGATTAGGGCTCAATTTAAGATTCTTTTGATATGGGTTAAGACTTGAATGAGTTAGGATTGAACCCAGTCAAAATTATCTTGAACCCAACTCATAAACTTTTTGGGTGGGTTGAACAGATTTACCTACATTTGAACTCATTTTGACATTGTTACTTACCGTAGATATAGGAAAATTATGGGCCTTTTTGTATTTTGCTGCTGCTTTCCTTACATATCCAACAAATTCTTGCAATAATGTGAGAATTTTGTTTTGACAGAATTGGATGGTAAGTTGGTTGATGCAAAGATAAGGAAACCTATCAATATGTATAGTTGGATCAATGTTTTTATGAAAACAAACAAAATTTATACATTGATTATGTATATTAATGTATGATATATTTATATTATATACTTAAAATGCAAAATCTTTATATTTATTCGCTATTTATAAACCAAATCACCAAAAGATATGAAACCATAATTTTTCCAATAATAAATGTAGGCCATGTAAGGGATTTCGAGACCAACAATTTTGCAACTTGTTCGACATGGCTGTTTCATCAAATGTGAGGGCAGTTTCGTCTTTTCCCCAACACATGAGCGTGTACTTTCTTTTAATCTTCCAAGTCTCTCCTCTTTCACCTTAACAACACATGAGTTTGTCATCTTTCAGCTTTTGATTTTACAGCTTCTGCTCACTGAAAGACTTAGTTCTTTCCCACTCCAGGTAATATTGTATCATCTTAAGTTTTATTTTATTTTTTTGCGGTAGATTCAAAAGGGTCCTCTTTCGTTGGTTCGTGTGGTTTGGAAACTCCTGTAATCTGCTTTTTTTTCATGATCCGCCTCCGATTTTGGTTACTCCTATTTCAAACTTTCGTTCGAGTTTCCATTTAAGTTTGTTATTATTGTTCAATTTTTCTTGCTCTGAAGGTCTCAATAATCTGTTGTGTTCTTTTATTCCGTTTTAAATTTCGACTAGCCCTTTGTTGTTGAGGTTTAATTTCGCTTATGCTTTGGAGGCCCCAATAGTTTGCTGTGTTTCAATTAACCCTATTTCAGATATTCATTTTGGTCTTTTTGTTTTGTTGTTGTGTTTCAAAAATTTTCAGTGGTTGATACAATTATATGCCTGACAATGTATGCATTCACTCCTTTTAAGCTCATATTTACTCCACTTTGACTCTTAATATGTTATTGTTTTGTACCATTTTCAGCACATACAATGTCTTCGCTTAAATTGAATTCTCAATGTTTTCTTCTTATTATGCATATTTGCAAACATATCCAGACATTAGTAAGATAGCAACTTCATTATACCGTGGTTGGTACAGTTTATCCGTTGCAATTTCATTGTGTTTTGTCAGCAACTTCACATAAGGTTACTCGTTAGATGAAAAATGGCATGGTTATATGGCTTCTACATTTGTAACTTATTGAATTTCACTATTCTTTTGTTTGCTTGCCTTTTTGTTGAATAATGTCTTCTTCTCGGAAAAAAATTCTTTCTCAAAGAAACAATAGAGCTCCCAGAGTTTGTACCTAAATGAATGAATTTCTTTATCACCAGGTTGGTGCACTGGTGACAAATGCAGCACTAAATGCTAAGAAGGCTGTTGATAAGTCTGCTGCTGAAGAAGTGAAGAATTCGCCTGTGGTAGCAATCAGTGTATTAAGTATAAATCTCTAATCATTTGCTTTTGTTTCAGCTACTTTATCGTCCCTTGTTTTATGTGGCACTTACAGACAGAGTCAAGCACGAGACGGGTATTTACTTGTTCTTTTTGAGCCCTGATGCTCCCCAAGGAGATTATTTCAATGATGCAATTTCTATGGGGTCATTTCATGCTGTTAGCCGTGGGATACTTGTGGTGGCCGCAGTTGGAAATGAAGGAATCTCTGGTTCAGCCGCAAATTTACCTCTGTGGATGATCACAGTTGCAGCCAGTTCAACCGACAGAGGTTTTAACTCTGATATTTTACACTAGGAAATAGAGTCCGTTTCACCGTACTCCCAACTTTTGATTAGTTTACATATCAAGTAATACTCAAGTCTATCTCCTCATTATGTTCTGGATATTTGAAAGGGTGAAAGTCTTAGTTCATCTCAAATGAATACATCTGCAAGAATAACCTGCTTCCGAAGCTTATGCTGGGTACTTCGCTCCCTATCAATCCAGGTGAAGCAGAAGGTACTTCGCTGTTTGTTAGATGTAGATGTGTATACATCGACAATTATATTGAAGCACTTTTTCCTTTATTTCTTCTCCACCAGTTATTGCTTAGATAGTTCTTTGAATAGAACTAAGGCCAAAGGGAAGGTTCTTGTCTGTCAACATGCTGGAAGCTCAAGTGAGTCAAAGCTGGAGAAAGGCAATATAGTTAAAGAAGCTGGTGGAATTGGGATGATCCTTATTGATGAAGCAGACAAGGATGTGGCTATCCCCTTCACCATTCCAGCAACAACTGTTGGGAAAAGGATTGGAAACAAGATCCTAGCTTACATTAATAATACACGGTTTACTTCCTTCTTAGTGGTTGTCGATATTTTTTTCATTATTCTTTGATGTTATTAGCAATCATCTCATCCAATTTCACATCTCTTTTATATCAACAGCTCCCCTGCTGCAAGGATTTTCTCTGCTAAAACTGTTTTGGGAGCTCAACCTGCTCCTCGTGTAGCAGCATTTTCTTCAAGAGGTCCTAATTCTCTAACACCAAAAATTTTGAAGGTAATTTGTTTGCTTAAAATACAATCAAATTCAGAGACTTGTCTTTCAATTGCTACTTGTTTTCAACATCCATCCCTCTTTGCTTTTATCATTTAGACCAACAAACTTTTATGTTGCATTCTGAGATTTACTTCCAGGATCATCAATGTGGTTGTGGATTAGCTATTTTGATCTTGCATCTCTGGTTCCTACTTTATTTGAGGATTTATATTTTCTTGCAGGTAATATACCTGCTGATTTGCCTTTGTAGCCTGATATTGCAGCTCTTGGATTAAATATCCTAGTGGCATGGTCCCCCGCAACTGCTAGGTTGAACTTCAACATACTCTCTGGAACTTCCATGGCTTGCCCTCACATAACAGGAGTTGTTGCCTTGTTAAAAGCTGTGCATCCATCATGGTCTCCCTCTGCAATCAAATCGGCCATCATGACAACAGGTAAACTGGATTTTTTTCACTCTAACCATTTCATTCAAGTCGTTAATGCATTTAGAATCTACTTCATTTCAATAGCCTGCTTTGATTTATAGAAAGCTATAGATGCAACTCTTGTGTCTAAGGTTTGCTTTTAAAAAAAGAAAAGGGTGAGGGGTTCAACAGATTTGGTTTTGTTTGAGCTTTGTATCTTAGAAGTTGTGTCGGGTTTTGTTTGAGCGTTGTATCTTTAAAACTGTTAGGTTGGTGACACAACTGTTGTCACATCAAATGCAGAGACCGTGGTTGTTCAGCCTGTTGGTATTCAAGAAGCCATTGATGCTGAAATAGGTAATTCACATCAACTTACTTACCATGGTGAATGACTTTCTCAGTAACTTCTTACATAAGCTCGCATATAACTTTATTTAGTACTGAAAGCTTGAATTTATCTGAACAACGATTCTAAATCGATACATAAGCACTTAGCTATATTCAGATTGAAGCATATTGATTTGAGACCGAGCATCACCTTCTTCCTATGCATTGATGCAGTAGTTGCAAGGCTCAGTTAAGCCTTCTTGATCGTTTTCTAAGACTTCATCAATCAAACTTTGGAAACAACTCAAACGAGCCCTGCTCTCAAGTTACCCAGTAAAAGTAGGGTCTTCGTATCCTTGCTTACAAAACTTATTTCTTGTTCTCAACATTAAGAACTTCTCTCTTAGAGCCCAATTACACAAGCTCAGGAGAATATCATATATCAATAAATCAATAAACTACAATTGTTGAAATTACTATCGACATCTTACATTTAGTCGTACTTCATCATTCACGTCATATAAAAGCTTCACTGATTGTCACGACCCAAAATGGGCCGTGAGTGGCACCCACACTTTCCATCCTAGGTGGGCAAACCAATGATACAAATCTCAACCTATATTAGCAATTCAACTTATAAAATACAAAAACAATCAGGAGCTCAACTAATAAAAGCTAAGCAGAAAATAACAAAATTCACTAAGTTTATTACATGATGTTCCCCCAAAATCTGAAAGTCATCACATCAAGGACACTAATTCCAAAATATCAAGTCTAAGAATATTAACACCAAATGAGTGAACAAATGATTTATGTCCGAAAGCTAAGGACACCACGACAAGACTAATAGGATCCAATGTGATCTAGATAAATAGCTCACACTGGACCCTGATGTGTTGAAGACTGGCTAGAGTGGAGGGCGAGTCGAAGTCGGTGCAACACACACTTCACTCCATAAACAAAAACAAGAAAAATACAAGTAGGGTTAGTACGGACAACATGTACTGAGTAGGTATCATCGGCCGACTCAAAATAGAAATCAATATGCATAAAATAATAGCAGAAAATCAACCATAACACTTAACATGTAGCAACAACAGGCACAAGTACACAACCAATCAATGATACACATGAGGACTCAGGCCTCCACATCACATGTCTTTTGGGTAAAATTATTTTAACATGTGTTCCTTTATTATTATCGTGTCAAAACGTGGCACCCGATCCAATGTACATATATATGTGTGTGTGTGTCGGAACGTGACACCCGATCCTATAGTATATATGCGTCGTGACGTGACACCCGACCCTATAGTATATATGTGTCGGAATGTGACACCATCCTATAGTATATATGTGTCGGAACTTGACACCCGATCATATAATGTATATGTGTCGGAATGTGACACCCGATCCTATAGTATATATGTGTCGGAACGTGACACTCAATCTATAGTGTATATGTGTCTAAACATGACTACCCGATCTAATATATATAATTCATTGTTCTTTATCGTTACTTCTCACTTCAATACCAATGTTTCATCAAGCCTTCTTTTTCCAATCCATCACTGTGAGAGATCAAGTTCAAGATTATGAGTTTCATAGTCTTGGGATTGCAGACCAATCACAACAATATATCAGTCAATCAAACCACAACAATTAAGTGCATAGAAAACATCACAATTTACTCAATGACTATCAATCGCTATTAAGAGTCTCTCTATTAAATAGAACAAACCATAACTTACCTCAACTGAAGAACGTCAAACAAGCCAATTCACGATGCTTTTCTTCTCCGCAATGCCTCATAATGTTTCCAATCTATTAAATATACAACATTCATAAGAAAACGAGTCCATAGACACCCATATTACTATATATCTTGCCTAGACTCAAAAATTCATCCATCTATAATAAATTAGTTATTTAAAATTACTCCTCAACTAAATAATGAAAGTTATTGAATAGATCAAAAAGCCGCCCCTTTAAAATTTACGAAATAAAATTTTTATAACATAAGAAGCTTTATTTCTCAAAACGACTAAATGGATTGTTACACGATTCTTTTAGAATCTATTTAGGGTCTCTACGTCTATTTCTTTGTTTTCTAACAAACAAAGAGCATATAGGCTCTTAACAATTAGCAAGAAGGAGAAGATACGAATAACAAAAGTTAAAAGTTGCAGTAATATTAAATAATAACTTTCAAAACTCTATTTGCAGGAAGATTCTTTGTGGTTAATAAGCCTAAAACCTGTGTGTTTGACTCTTATCATTAGTGGTTGCTAATTTATTCTTCTTTTCCTCCTTTGCAATGCAGCTTTACTGTGTTAGCTCTCTACTTGTGTGATTTTATAATTTCATAATTATCAGATAGTACTTTACACATATCTCTGGTAGAATAATGTCAAATAAATGTTCGTAGCTGGGTGAATCTTTTATCATGGAATTGCTTTATACACTGCTCTTTTAACTTAGGAAGATGACACATTGAAAGACAGAACAACTCCATCATTGGACGAGAAAATTGTTCGTCTGTCTTTTATCTTGGAATTGCTTTATGAGTGCTCTTTTAACTTAAGAAAGATGACACATTGAAAGACAGAACAACTCCGTCATTGGACGAGGAAATTGCTCATCGGTGCAATACACATTTTTTTGTTATTATAATTATTATGATGAATATTTTGTTTGATTTCTTTTTTTTTTTTAAGTAGAGGTTCAAGTTTCTGCTCATCAATATGAGGTACCCTTGTGTTGGGGGATGTAAAGAAATGTATTATGTTCCAGGTATAAAATATATTTATGAGAATATTTTCTTCAAATAATATCGTGTGATTTGCATGTCGTGATCATTTGATCTGATATTTTACTTGTATTAAAGTATTGTCAATTTTAAAATAGAATAAAATAAAATAAAAACGGAATTAGCTTTCACAATGTTGCGCCCGTGCTAGCACGGGCAATCACTCCCTAGTGTGTGTATATATATTTATATATATTACACACCAAAATGAGTTTTTAGCAAATAAAATTATATCAAAATTTTAAAAAAATAATATTAATCTCGTTTTCTCACTTAATATTTTATTATTTTACTCATGTTTGATCTCATTGTCCTTTATGTTTGGTCTTACTTTGTTACATAAAGAAAATAGAGAAAAAAATAAGCGGAGAGTATTCTTAAACTTTATACTAGGGAAATAATATTAATTGTAATGTAAAATAATATAGAGTTTTGGCTAAAATCATCCGTGAAGTATAATTCAAATTTAGATTACATCCTTATGCTATTGTGAACAAAAAATATCCTTTAACTATCTCAAACTTTACAGTAAACATCCTTCTATTAACTTTTGCGAAAAGAAACTAACAACTGAAATAAATTCCTCCAAATGTGTCAAGCATGTGAGGAAATCTCCATATTCTATTGGGTTGATGTCTTCATCCTAACATATTCATATTCAAATTCATAGTTTCTCCCATTACTTTGCTTCATAGTAATGCAAGCTTATGAATGGATCGTCTTCCGGAGAGTAACGATGTAGACAACATGAACCCTTTGCTATCATTCTACGTTGATTACCTCAGGAAGCAAATGTACAGCCTCTTTCTTGCCACTTCCAGCTCAAATTTTCTCAGCAGAAACACTTATCTTCCTCTTTCTATGCATTTTACCTCTCATTTGTCCAATTTCTCTTTGGAAGTCGTCTATACTCTCTGTGTGTGTATGTGAGGCATTTAGAAGTTCTTATGTCATGGAGAACATCATGAAACATATATTTCTAAGTTTGCACTGCATTTAAAAGAACCTAGAACTTTGGCGATTAAAAGCAGATGTTACTCATCGTGTGTAAATTTTTCAGAGTGATCGACTAGAAATTCTATTTTAACTTAATTCTCTAGAAAGTTGTTTTCTCATAAATGTAAATTGTGTTTTATCATCAATACTTAAATGCTCAAAAAGCTTATTTCATGATATGTGACCGAGAACAATTCAACTGATTCATGATTGTGTTGGACAGGGATGATTTTAACCCAAAAATTATTCTTTTGGTGGAAGTCACATGCTTGGTATATGTGTTTATTTTAGTTGTTAGTTTTTTTAAACAAAATCAACAGAAAGATGTTTATTACAAAGTTTGGGATAGTCAAAGGATGTTTTTTGTTTACAATTAGAGCATAAGGATGTGACCTAAGTTTAGGTTATACTTTAGACATGACTGCATTCCAGAACTTGTAAAATATATATCATGAAAATAATGATATTAATAAGGAGACAAAATTAGTGAGATTTTTCCTATTAAAGTTGATGATTTTTTCCCTTATTTTTTAACTATGGAGAAGAGGCTTATTAAATTAATTTAATTTAAACTTTTAAATTTTTTATATATATATATATATATATATATATTAATGAGGAAGTACAATTAGTGAAAGATAAGATTTTTCTTATCAAAATTGATGTTTCTTTCCTTACTTATTTTTTAACTATAGTTAAGAGGCTTGTTAAATTAACTTAATCTAGATTTTTTAATTTTAAATATCACATATGTCACTCATCTAAATATGCACTTGAGAAAATGGAGAGAAAGTGTATGGAGGGGAGCAAAATCTGTTGAAAATGATTCTTAATTTTTATCAATCATATCCACTTTTTGTTCAAATTTTTGGTAATAAAACAGCTTTTTTTTTTCCAAAAGTACTTTTTGATGGTTTTTTTTTTGGTAAAGATTTTAAAAAAACTGTTTTGCTATTTGTCAAAAACACTTATTTTTTCCTAAAAACTTGATTAAATACCTCTTTTTTAAAAAAAGAATAAAGACAATTTTGGGGGCCAAATGGGCTACTAGAGTTAACATATACGTGTAGATATTGAAATGGTAATAGTATTCATATAATGTAGCACTCGAAACTTTAAAATTCTAAATTCGTCTCTGACTAAATATCAAAAAAATTAAGATGGATGGTATTAGATGCCACTTAACTGCCTAAGAGATTGCTTAACTGACAAAGAAAACTGCTAATGAGCAATTACTCATAATAATATGGCAACAAGCTTTCCAACGGATTACAATGTTAATGTGGCAAAGTAAATGTTACATATTTTATAATATTAATATTAAAATGTCACAAAAAGACACGAATAATAATTTGGAAAACTATAATCAAAGCCGTAAACTAGTGAGTTTGAATAAGTTGTCCATATATATAAATGATTCTCTGTCTTTTATAGTATAACATAAAAGTGACGTTGCCAAACTCGAATATTGCATTCATATGTTTTGTCTAGTCAGTCCTTTTTATAATTTGCCCAACTGTTTAATTTATTCACTTTTCAATATTATTTCTTCTTAATTTTTCAAGCATTAGGACAAATATAATAGAGTATATTAGGTTATCAACTTTTTAAATTAAATATTACTAAAATTAAAATATTATCAAAAAATAAATTATTCTTTTAGAGATAAATAAAAAATTAGATCATTCTTTTTAAAATTTAATTACTGTGCTAGAAATTCCACAACTTTGAAATGTAGCTTTAAAGCACATCATAGTAGTAGAAAATGTAAGTTTGATGAGATATTAATGGCTTCTGCAGTGATGTTGACTTGTCGTACTTAACAAAGGAGTTTTTTTGTAAATATTTCTAATATGGGTACAATTAATTTGACAATGACATTAATCATACTTTGACATATGAGGTAAGACTCCTCAAAATCGAATCGAAATTGATTGCTCAAATTAAAAATATAATTATTGATTTATCAATAAAGGGGTATTGATTTAGTAATTTCATTAATGATTTAAATTTTTTTTGTTATTGAGTTATCGATTCTTAACGGTTTTAGGTTTTTTGTTAGCATGTTAAACGGTAATGAGATAATAAATTAAATAATTATATTTATACTATTTGATATATAAAATCTTTGATATTTTCGTACTTTTATTTTTTATTATCTCAAACTCTCGGTTATTATATAATGTGATAGTGTTTGATTTTGAGCAAAATGTAATTTGTCAATTCATGTGTATGGTTCATTTGATTTGTCATTTTGTGTTGGAAAACTTATATAAAATACCTCATCTTCACAAATACGAACATCATCACGAACACGAACACGAACACGAACACTTCATCATGAACATTATCACAAATATGAACATTTCATTACAAACACTTGAAAGGTAAATAAAATATAATAAATATTTAAATAAAGAAAAAAAAGAGACAGTTGTTAGTTTCGAGAATATAAATGAGTCAAAAAGGTGAATGAAAGATATTTTTGGATCCAAGAGACATTTTAAGTTCAGTAGGAAGATGGATGACATTTTATATCATTTCCAATTGTTTGAGGGCATTTTAGATCTTTTCTAAATAAAAAATTGAGTTGAAGTTGAAGTTGAAGAGTAAAATAGAGAGTGGATACCGTAAGTTTGTTCAAAACCTGTAACTATTCAAGTTACGCTGAAAGTCATTATGGCCCAATTATATGAGACCCTTGGTAACAACATTTTCTCTTTTGGGAATACGTTTTCCATTTGTTTTTTAACTCGTTGGACTATAATGTGTGCTTGGGTTGAGTTTAAGGAATGAATTGAGATAACTTAAAAAGGAAAATGAAAAGTTATTTAGTAAAATTGAGGAAAATTTTATTTTTATATTAAAAAAATATTATTTTTTTTAGCTTTTAAAGAATTAAATAGAGAGCACCATTCGCGTCGTTGTTGCTCGCTGCACATTGACAAGTGATGTGATTGATTTAATCTTTTTGACAAAATGTATTCATCGTTTTCATTAAATTTTCTTTTTGTAATATCAATGATCAATAAATTAATGAAATTTCTTACTCTTTCTGTCCCAAATTAATTGAATTTTTGAAACTTTTTTCAAGGTTCAAAATAGTTGAGCTGTTCAAAGTTTAAGATGAATGTTTGAAACTTTTTTCATATTTGTCCTTAATTACACTACATCTTTATGACTCCACAAAGGGTAACAATGTAAAGTATGATTAAAATTTTATCTTTAAATGTTTATCTTAATTTGTGTGCATTGACTCACAAATTAAATTAAAATTAAAGGGAGTATTAATTAATTGATTCATGAATTATTTATTAATTGAATTTTTGAAATTTGCAAAAAAGACCTAATCTGCTTTGAACAGGTAAGTTTGCACCTTTTCATCCAATTTCATTAGCTATAAATAGAGAAGTTTTATGTACTTTTAAATATCAAATTTTCTCCTTCTTTTATTTATATTTTCTAACAAATAAAGTGGAGTCTTTGTAGGATGACTTTTGAGTTTGCGCTGAAGTTATTGAAATGTGGGATCTCGCAACTTTTTAACAGATATATTATCTAATTTATTATGAAAGAAAATAATTCATAACTTTAAATATAGCAGGCGACTTAAATTATTTTCATCCTAAAATTATATTTGTTTGCTTTTCTAAACGCAGGAGTGACATGGTAGGATAAGTACATTTCCAATTGTAGTTCCTCCCTTTGATTCTGGTCAAGTCATAAGTAATTTATAGGAAATTTTTTATAAATAGTCTAAATTTGAAATTTAATATAATCAAATAACTATATTTTATATAATTATATGGTATAATTTTTGCTATGTGACCTGGAGGGGTGGAGAAAGATGAGCGAGATCGAGAGAGAGGAGAGAGACGAATTCTGTATGTATATTTGTCAAATTGTATGTGAAAATCTGTCAAATAATTGTATATGTATAACTAATATACATATGTATTTGTATATCTAGCAAGCGAGATTGAAAGAGGAAGGAGAGAGGCGAGCGAAAGAGGGTAGAAAGGGAGAGAGACGATTTGTATGTATATCTGTCGAATTGACTAAGTATATCTGTCAAAATAATATTATATATATATATATAATTGTATATTTGACAAGAAATTGCAGAGAGAGAGGATACAGGCGAGAGACAAGAAAAGAGGAGAAAAAAATAACAACAAAATGTTAATTATAACTATAAATTGTAATTTTTTCCAAACTATTTGTTTAATTGCGTTGCTGTTCCTAATTTATACACGCATAGGACATCGGATATTGCTGAATGTTTACCAGGTCATTCATACTCAATTCCCACTTGATACAAAATAAATCAATAAACAAATAGCTTAGACACACCCACTATCTTCTCCATCTCTCTGTCTTTGAGAAATCACCTCAGACATTTTACAGTCAGGTGGCATGCATTTATACTCACATTTCAAATTAAACTACTAAACTATCGTATTTGTTCTCCGATTATATCATCTTCACAAGCTGAGAATAGCCCATATGTGGAGACAGCGGTGACAATGGCGGCACCTCAAAAATGCCATTTCCCTCCCAAATTGTCGACCAATTTGACGGTGTTAATGGAGCTGCTCTTTCTTCTTCTATTTTCCTTTCCTTCCTGTTCACTAATTGCTCTGTTTCTCTGACCCTTTTGCTGCCTGATGACTTCATCTCAGCATCATCATTCTGTTGCTTAAAGTTAGCAACTTCAAGGGGGAAGTTCAGAATTGCCTTGCTGCCTCTGAGCTTAAACGCCGCCCTGTCATATGCCTTGGCCGCATCCACAGCAGTATCGAACGTTCCTAACCAAACCCGAGTCCCTTTTCGATTCGGGTCACGAATCTCAGCAGCAAACTTCCCCCATGGTCTCTGCCTAACTCCCCTGTAATGCTTCATCTCAACAGGCTTGGCGGGTATTGAAATGTTCAGAGACGGCTTGCGTTCTTTGAAGCTCCTTTGCTTCGAGTTGATAGAAATAACATCTGGTTTTGCCTCAAACTCCAACTCAGTTTTTGAGCTAGTATCAAGATTTGTCTCAAAAGAGAAACAACTCTGGTCCAGAGGTTGGGAGCAGTAATATTCCATGAAAGCAACATCGTCATCATCAAGAAGATGCGTCTCTTGTGGTGAAGACATGTTTTTCTTATAATCAAACAAAAGAATTTGCTGTTGGAGAAACTAGCAAAGGTCAACTATATATGTTTAAATTGAGTGGAAAAAGGAGTGTGTGGAGGACTGTTATAAAGAGGAGAAATGAAGAGATAGTTTCTTACGAGCTTTCTCACGTGGACAAAGGAAGCATCCAAAATCTGTATCGCTTCACAAACAATAAAATAAGGGGCTCTTAAGTGTGCACTTTCTTTGATAATAAATATTATAAAAAAAATTATAAATTTATAATAAAATAAACCATTCACTAATTTTAAAAAATTATTTATTTATAAAGAGAAATTCTATCACTAATTATAATTCATGATAAATTAATTTTTAGGTACTTTCTTAATTCAAATAAGGAAGAAGTTGCAGTCTATCAAATAAGAAGATTTCGTAGTCTTTCCATGACTAAAAATATTTATTTTATTCCTTCTTTCCATATATTTTAAAATTCAATATTATTAATATAATTACATAGTAAATTTTAAAAAAAATAGTGAAAAAATGATTTAACTAAATAAATATTTTTTAATAAAGTGCAAAAAGTTCAAATAATATTTCTAAAGACTTTCACACTTTTAATATAAGTACATAAATACATATAAATAAGAATAGCATTTAATAAATGTATTACTACTTTAATACTCTTTATTTATGCTGGATTTCTTTGTATGCTCTACTTAATTTAGTATAGTAAAAACTTAATATGTATAGTATTTAATAAAATTATTTCTTTTATGTTAATATGTTTGTCTTAATTTTTTTTAAAATTTGTTGAAAAAAGTATCTCTTTTTTTTTTTGATAATTCCGTGACTTAAACTTTCTTCGAAACATGTTTAAAATCATAAGATAGAAAAATATTTTGATAGATTCTATATGTCTTTGGTTAAAGATTAAAAGATTCAATTTTTTCTTTTTAAACTTCTTTGTCAAATTAAAATCAAACAAACAAAAACAAAATAGATAGAGTATTTATTAAAAAAAATCCACATATATTGTAGAAAGAATGTGAAAGAAGTTCTGAGAAGCAATTTTTTTATTTTCAGCTATGCCAATAATACATGCATTGCAAATATCATGATTTGTAATGTATTAATTATATATAGCATAATTCAAAATAGAATGGGTATTAGTACAAATTAAGCTAACATATATATTATTTTTCTAATGCATCCTATTAAACTATCCCCAAGTATTTAGGGATTGTTTGGTAATACAAATAATTTAACTTTCAACCAAATAAAATATAAATTTAGTTTCAAATTTATTCTGAATATCTCACTTTATGTCATCAAACTTGATACCGTAAGGTGGGATAAATTGATCGATGAATTATAGTTGTAAGACTATAATCCCTGAATAACTTAATTTGTGAACAAAATAATCCTTAGGTTCTGTTTGGCCTTGAGTCTTTTCATTTTTTTTGAAATCTTTTGTAGTTTATTTATCAACATTTGATCATAACAATTTCAATTTTAACCTATTTCTTATATAAAAATATTCCAATTTAAGTTATATTTCATGTTTGTATCATATTTTATTTTAATTGGAAAAGTACATTCAAACGACAACATTTTATTTGCAAAACTATAAATAAAGACAACTCTATCTTCAAATTTTTTTTTAATAAGGTGGAAAAAAACATTTAAATAGCATGTAGTAGCTCATATATATGTAATGTGATACAATCGATAACATTATTTGTCTATATACTTTTGGGATACTAATCTTCTAAACCAGATTTGCTTGTACTTTTTGGATGGATTATTCAAATTTGATGATTTTACTAGCTTTTAAAAATTGAGGGACATAAAACATATTTTTAAAAATTACATTCAAAATTTTGAATACATTTTACGAAAAGTACGAGTAAACAAAAGTTCAACAACAATTTTAATTTTAAAAATTTCCAATAAAATGAATAATATCTAATTTTTATAGCATACGCTCATGTGATATAATAAATATAATTAATAATTGTTTCGTTTCACACAGTGTTGATATGTGCTATTTTGGTCCTTTTGTTAGCTCTCTTTTCAATGGTGGATGAGTCCCATGTCTTCCAACAATGATCCAACTTAGCTTCCAGCGAGCTTCTATATATTATCAACAAATATTTAATGATTATACTTGCTTGTAATTTTAAGTAACTTAATTGCAGTAATATTTTTTACTCAGGTAATTGCCTAATGCGCTATGCGTAGATCTTAAACATTTTAAATATATGCATGCACACATACAATAACAACACATCTAGCAAAATTTCATACACAACATCCACTCCTTTCTACGTAGGTCATGTCCTCGGTGATACGAAGTTGTGTCGTATCCTGTCTAATCACCTCCCTCTAATACTTTTTCAATTTATCTCTATCCCTCTGAGTAACCCCTAAATCGAGCTTCTTTCACCTCCCCAATACATGCATACATAACTATTTAAATAAGGAAGTTAAGTCATTGCTAATATAATAATTATCCAATTTAACTTGTTATAACAGCTTATTTACTGTTTTTTACAGGTTATCAATCAATGATATGAAATATCCTTTTTTTAGAAAAGTATTTTAAAACAATTTGCTTATAAAAATATATTTAAATAGTCATTGCACATAGTTTTAACTCATTAAAATGAGGCAGATATGAACAGGAAGGCGCGTGCAACCATAAAACATAGCACGTGAATTGACCAAAAGGCAAAAAGACCCCATCACTTGACTTTATTGGTCCTTTCGGAAAAACTTTTCAACGGCTTTGACGCTTTGTAAGTAATTAGTTATAAAAATTAGTTCTGTGCAATTGTCAAATTAATATTTATTAAGTATAATATAAATATTATTAATATTGATAAATTGTTAAGTAGTAATGATTAAATAATTTTAAATTTTTTGGTCAGAAAAAAATCATAATATATATTTTTTGGTAACTACTTTTATTATCAGATTAAACAGTATTTACACCTTTGAAACTTGGGTTTGGACAATTCCAACCTCAGAGCTTTATACATTATAATATATATTTGTGCGGTAATAAGTCATCTCTTGTTCTTGCTCAAATCTAATGAAAATACTTATTGAGATATCTTTAATGAAAATATTTTTCGTCATTAATTGTTGATTTTTTTACTCAAAATAGTTGTAAAATATACACACAAATATTGTTGGTACTCAAAATAATGAAGTCATAATTAAAAATATAATTTAAAACTAAATATTATAGTTAAAGAGAATTTCATAATTTTAAAAAAAATTATGCACTGATTAAATTAAAATAGAACAAAAAAGTCATTTTTATTTTTATTTTTTGAAAATGTCCCTATTGAAGCCCTTACATATAATAAGAGAATGTTTAACAAAATATAAGGGGATAATAGAAATAATAATATAGGTAACATGTACATCTTATTTGTAGGTAGCCGTGGCAAATCATCATTCGTTCAATACACTCAAGTTTGAGTTTATTATTAATCTGCTTATTTATTATGTAGTTGATTGTCCCTCAAAGTTTTATTTAATATATTATTTATAATTATAAGATTGAAGTGTTAAAAAAATATTTAAATTATTTTTTCTTTTTCAGTTTCATACCTAAATTATTGAGAATATAAATTTTATACCTAAAACTATTAGTCATCATTAATTTGTTATACTCTTTTGACGGTGTGAATTACACTCTCTCTTTTATTTAAAAATATTTATCATATGATATTTCACCGTGATAAAATATTTTACCTTAACAAAAATTAAATAAATTATTAATATTAGTTAAAAAAATTAAAGATTAAAGTATCACCAATCTAAAATTTATATGTTTTATAAAAAAATATCTTGTATAAACTTTTTTGAAAAAATTCTTATTTCATCCCCACGCAACCTATACCCTTTTCTAAAAGTTATCTTAGATATCACTTTTATATTTTTATTTAAAAATCTAACCGATTCCACCTAATCCTTTACTTTCATTTTTTTCTTATCTTTTTAATTTTGTATTATATATATATATAATATATTTTATTTGTTATAAAAATAAAATTTTATTTCAATTATAGTAGGTACACAAGGAGAAAAAAAGACATCTATATATCTAACACAATATAAGAAAAATATTTTTAAAAAAGTAAGAAGGAAAAAAATGAAAGCAAAGCGTTATTATTATTATTTTTTGTTTCCAAAAATAAGAAATAATATCTAAATTTCTTTTGAAAGAGTGCGTGGTATGGGGTGAAAGGGATTTATGGAAAAAACTTATAAAAGATTCTTTTTATAAAAACTTGAAAGGAGGGAAGAGGGAAATACGTGAAATAAAGTAGTGAAGTAAGATAAAGAAAAATATTTAAATAATTTTATTAAATTTTTATTTATATAATAATATTTTAATTAACATTTAATAATTTATTTAATTTTTATCTTAAAACTTAGTAAAAGTCAAATAAATTAAATTATAACTCATATTTTAAAATTATTTCAACTTAAATAATCTTTAAATAAATCAATAATATTTATTTATTTATTAAATTTATTTTAATCCACTCAAATTCCATCTAACTCCACTGTTTATCCCTTTACTGCATACGACGTCAACTCCAATAAAAGCAATCAACCATCACCTAAAGGGTTGGTTCCTTTTATCACCTAGGAATTATCCAGGTTGCTGCCTTTTTGTCCTTGTCTTCGTGCTACATTCTTTTGCGGCTA
>JAPFFP010000070.1:15601735-15612052 GCA_026153255.1 Solanum medicagineum
AGTATGAATGATTATGAATATGTTCGCATTTTAAGCCCAAGTATGTATTAAATTATTTGAAATAAATTGCATCTCTTTTGAAAGCATGTATACGTATATGTATTCTTTTGGGGTGATGAATTAGCACCGATGGATTGGGGATGTTAGGGCTACCCCCAAGATCCCTCTCCCTTTCGTTGAACTATGTGCCAGCATGGCTTATGTATATGGTAACCCTCACAAAAATGGGAGGCCTGTAAGGTGCGATTACAATATTGATATGATATGATAAAATTGTGAAAATTCTATCTAAAATTGGAGGCCATAAGGAAATTAGTCACTTCTCCAAAATGAGAGGCTTGTGAGAAGTGTGGTTTACCTTTGGTAAGTAGACCACCTCTTTTCCGATGTAGGGATAACATTAGGATTCTAAGTAATAGCTCGCTTGGTCTTATATGTCGATTGAGGTCACATCCCCTCTTATGTAAGCATTTTTCACTTCATGCATCATGGATTTCATGGCATATTGTTATACTACTTTTCTTTGGATATATACTTCTTTCTATATTATGTGCCTTTGCCATCTAACATTAAATGCAGGTTTGATAAGTCATATGCATTGCGTGCCCGCATACTTAGTACATTCAAAAGTAATAACACATACCTTTTGCCTACATGATCTAACCATGTAGAGATCAGAGATTACCTTCATCCACGTATGATGGCTAGATTAGAACTTGAGACACTTGTTGTGGTGAGTCATATCTTCCAAGGACAAGCCTTCCTTCCTCTACCTATGAAGTTTTGTTTATGTTATTTACTTTGAGAGTGAGCCCGTGACATGTCTTGGCCCCTATCTTATCTCATGATTAGAGGCATTATTGGACAACTTGTAGACTCTTTTATGTTTATATTCTAAGTGTTGTATTCAGAGATCATGATTATGGATATGACTATCTATTAGATTTTGTTATATGGATTAATTATAAGTATTATAATATGCTATAATGTTATGATGTGAAAATTCTTAAGTCCCGAATTACCCTCATAGAGTGAGTCATACTTACCCGCCCCTTAGTCTTTATGTGCTATGTGTTATGTGGGTGCATGTTACTCCCTTTCCCTATGACATCCCCAGAGCGTGAGTCCTATTTTACTATCCCTTAGAACTCTATGTTTGCTATTTGTATATGCTTCTAAATTGATGATGTGAATATGGATACTTTGACGCTTGTTTAGGGACTCTAGAGTTCCCATTCGCCATGTCACTCCTAGACCCTAGGTTCGGATTGTGACAAGCTTGGTATCAGAGAACTATTTTTGTAAATGATCCTCGGAGTCCAACATGCCACGTCAAGTAGATTCCTATTCATGGGTGTGAAGTGCACCACACCTATGAGTGGGAGCCTATGGCATTCTAGGAATGGTCTCACTTCTTCATGTCTTATGTCGTGCTTAAGGTTCATATCCAACCCACGACCTTGAGTTGGCAGCTATAGTAATTTCTCTTAAGATTTGATGTCACTACTTATATGGAGTGCATTTAGATGTGTTCAAAGACCATAAGAGCCTTTAATATGTCTTTAATCAGAAAGAGATCAACCTGAGGCAGAGGAAATGGCTAGAATTGCTCAAGGATTATGACATGAGCATTCTCTACCACTTAGGTAAAGCGAACATTGTTGTTGATGCTCTTAATAGGTTGTCTATGGTTATCATTGCCCATGTTGAAGTGGGAAAGAAAGAATCGGCTGAAGTTGCACAAATCGGCCCGAATGGGGGTTCAACTTGAAGAGTCTAATGAAGGTGAAGTTAATGTTCAGAATGGACCTGCTTAAGTTGAAGGAAGTTGTACATAAACAAAAGGTAATGATTTTCTCCAAAGGGAAAGATGGTGTATTGATATACCAGAGTAGACTGTGTGTTTTGAATGTTGATGGTGTTCAAGATAGAATTATGGTTTATGCTCCCAGTTCTAGGTATTTTA
The DNA here is from genome assembly GCA_026153255.1 of Solanum medicagineum. Classification (NCBI taxonomy): domain Eukaryota; kingdom Viridiplantae; phylum Streptophyta; class Magnoliopsida; order Solanales; family Solanaceae; genus Solanum; species Solanum medicagineum. Next base: position 15,603,702 of record JAPFFP010000070.1, read on the forward strand.
TTCATCCTAGCTCTACCAAGATGTACCATGACTGGGATGGAACTCTTTAAATGGAGTAGAATGAAGAAGGACTTTGCTGAATTTGTCTCCAAGTTCCCAAATTGTCGAGAAATTAAAATTAAGCAACAAAGGCAATGTGGATTGGCTCAGAACTGTGAGATTCCTCAATGGAAGTAGGAGATGATTAATATAGACTTCATTACAGGTCCGAGGTCCCAAAAGTAAAATGATTCAATATGGGTGATTGTAGATACGTTGACCGAATTAACTCACTTCTTGGCATTTAAGACTAATGACACTATAGAGGATTTTTCCAGAATGTACATCCAAGATAGTGTCAAATTGCATATAGTTTCCTTGTCTATCATCTCAGATAGAGAAGTTCAATTCATATACCAAATTTGGAGGTCTTTTCAGAAAGGACTGGATTCAAAGGTGAATCTTAGTACAACTTTTTATCCTCAATCAGATGGTCAGGCTGAGCAAACTATTCAATTGGAGGATATATTGAGAGCATGTGTCCTTGATTTCAAAGGTAATTAAGATGATCATTTACCTCTCATAGAATTTGTATATAATAATAGTTATCATGAAAGTATTCATATGGCTCCCTATGAAGCACTATATGGGAGGAAATGTAGATCACCAGTTAGGTGGTTTGAAGCTGGTGCATCTGAGTTGATTGGTCAAATTTAATACATCAATCTGTGAAATAGGTGAAGTCCATTCGAGAGAGCTTGAAGACTACACAAACTCATTAGAAATCTTATATTGATGTGAGAATAAAGATTTAGACTTTGACGTAGATGACTGGTATAATTGAAAATGACACCAGTGAAGGTTGTCATGCAATTTGGGAAGAAAGGAAAGTTGAGCCGTTGACACTATAAGGAGGGTAGGAAATGTCTCTTATGAGTTGGACTTGCCTTCTGAGTTAGCCGCTATTCATCTGGTATTCCATCTCTCAATATTGAAGTAATGTTTGGGAGATCCTTCATTGATAATCCTTATTGATAATATTGGAGTTATAGATAGACTATATTATGAGGAGATTCTAGTCCAGATTCTTGATCGTCAGGTTTGCAAGTTAAGAACTAAAGAGATTGCCTCGGTCAAAGTCTTGTGGAGGAACCAATTCATTGAGGAAGACACATGGGAAGCTGAGGAAGATATGAAAGTAAAATATCCACATCTATTCGTGCCTATCAATGATGATGTTGAAGTAATGTTCCTATTCTTGATTTGAGTTGATGTGTTCATTCTTGAGATGAGTAAGTGGATATTTAGAGTGCTTGATTGTTTGAGTGATTGAGTCTTGACTGTCATTCGTCTTTGAGTTCATTCTTAACTTAGTCATCATTTGAGGACGAATGATCCCAAGGGGAAGATATTATAACACTTTGAAAATTTCTAAGCTAAGATTCAAACTTTTCTCTTATGTGTATGGGATCATACAAAGTGATTCAATAACTTCAAAATTGTGAATGTATGTTAAGGTCCTTAACTAAGTAATTAAAGTGTGTCGGATGTGGTTTAAGGTCATAAATGACGCTCAAGGTCAAGCCAAGTTCAAAACATTTCTATCGTCTAAGTTTCGGTATAAGCTCATATAAGGATCATCTTCAGATGGTCATATCTCTCAGCACACAATGAGTTAGGTTACCTATAACCTATCAAATTAAATATCTTGTAATTACCTTTTCAACTCATCTACTTTCTCCTTATTCGAAGTTCGGAGAAAAAAGTTGTGGTCATTTTACTGAATCTTGTCTAGGATGAAATTTAGCGACAGTCAATTTGATCACCAAATGCATTTGACAATCCATCAATTTAACCACTAAATGGCTCCTAGAAACTTCAAAAACTATCAAAAAGGGTGGTCTAAAGTTCCCATTCAACGTTTCGGTAATGGGACCCCTAGACCATCGATTTTGCTAATAAAACTCATTGAAAGGTCTTTTTATCAACTTTGATGATTTACTGACTTCTCCATAAGGATAGTTTTGATATTTTATTCTTAATTAACTTTCCTAAGCTTATCTGATAGCTTAATAACCCTCATTAACGTATAAACCTATGAAAAATACCAAAACTTTGAAGTTAGGGTTCTTCATCTTTAAGTTCAGCCAAAAGGTTTCTTCAATAAGTTTTTCTCTTCTAGGTATGTAAGGCTAATTAAAGCATTGATTTTGTTTTTCTATGTGCCCATGTATAGGATTGATTGAATTGTGAACGAATTAAGCCTTCCATGAATGTTTCTTGAACGTTCTTTCTTAAATTATTGTGTATTCCTACATAATCTTGCATGAAGGATAATTTTTATGAATTAAACACTTGTAATAGATGATTTTATTTTTCTACATGAACCCTTGACTGAATTTTTGTATTTCTTATATATTACACTTGAATGGGTATACATGATATGATTTGGATCTCAAGAGTCTATAAAAATTATAAATGTTTTAACTCTATTTTTTTACCTGAATATCTTAAGTTTGAATGATGCATGATATAGTGTCTTGATGAGTCATGAACTATTTCTAAAAGAATGTTTCCAACGAAAGAGTTGATGTTGATGTGATGAATTGAGTTTGACAGATGTCCAATGAGACTAATTGAATAAGTTAGCTGAAGGGATTGATTTGAGTCCTATGAGCATGTTGAGTCTTGGGAGGAGTGTTGAACACCAAATTGAGTGAGAGTAAATAACAACTCATACTCAATAACTACATCGTCAACATAGCAGTGGATCGAACTGAAAAATTAGATGTTTCCATGTTATCTCGAAAGAGAATTTGATTATTTAATGTGGATCCACGGATAGGGTGTCCTTTACCCTGGCAAGGTATTGGATGGATGTGGAGAGGACATTATTTTGTTATATCATCATCAGCTCATGGGTGATGGTTGTTGGTTAGAGAAATTCTCATATAGGCGGTAATAATAATACTCTAAATGATTGGATTAGATTGTATATGATTGGTCATTGTCTAAACCTTATTCTTACTTTAGACTTATGACACCTGATTGGTTCTTGTCTTCCTGAATGAGGTTGTCTTAGTTGATATTGTTCTTCCTTGATGCATATTTCCTTCTGCAATATTTCATACTCGTACATTTCACGTACCGACATCATTTTGGGCCTGCATCTTTTCATGATGCAGAGACTGGTACTAGAGGTCATCAACAGGTGCACGTTACGGACCTATTCATATTTAGTTGATTGGTGAATCATCCCCTGCTTTCAGAGGATACCACATTTATTTTCTAGCTTTGAGTTTAGCCATTTCTATTTTGATTTGAGGTAGCCATGGACATGTCATTGACACCACTTAGACATAACGATAGAGGCTTTATAGACTAGATGGTGATGGATTGTTCGGTGTTTTATCTCTTGACTAGTTCCTTTTTTACTGGTCTCGTGATGTTGGATTTGGATTGCCTGTTGGTTTTAAAACCTTTAATCTATTTGATCATTGATTAGCCCACTAGATTGTAGTCTAAATATCTAACTTGAGTTTTCTGCTATATGATTGATGATATGATCAGGCAAATTAAAGTGATTCGTTTGGGGACCAGAAATGATTTTCGAGTGTCAGCCATGCCAAGGGTACCCTCTTAGGGCGTGACAAATTACGAGTGGCCACAAACTAACCATTGGCATACAACTCAAATTGAAAGGAAATGCACTAAAGCTATTTCTAATAGCGCAAGGGCATATTTGACCTTTTTTTGTTATTTAATGACTAAACATTTGATAATTAAGAAATAAGAATCGGCTCATTAATTTCTTCTGAATTCTACATAACTAAACTCTGTATAACTAAACCTTGCATAACTAAACATTGCATAACTAGACACTACATAACTAACACATATCTAATTAAACCCTGTATAACTAATACATGCGTAACAAAATCCTATATAATTAATATCTGCATAATTAAATCTTACATAGTTAATACCTACATAACTTGAACCAGTAACTAAACGACCCCTACGTGATTAAGTTTCAAAAGACATTTACTTGAAGCTTACTTGTCTTTGATTAAGAATTACTCAAAAGAAATGAAGTTTAGATAAGTCTCTAATCAGTAACGGTTAAGAAAAAAATAGGATAAACATCTAAGAAAGAGAAAAGATAATATTACTCGAGTCACGAATATGATTGATCAACTTAAGAATTCTAAATTCTAATCACTGATTGACATGTAAAAATAAAGGGAAAAAAGACTGAAGGCGCAATTATTATAAATTTTGAAGAAGCCAAGTGGCAGATCTTGTCCCTATCCCATTGGTTAATTTTTCAAGTTCAATAATTTCATCATGTTATGTTATGACTTTTTTAAAAAGTTTTAAAAAGTCTGCTGCTATTACTAGTCACTAGTTATACGTTTCGTTTGCTCATTCAAGATTTTCACCAACATTTCTTGTCTTTAGTACTTGGAATTATCTGAACATTATTCAAAAAATTATATTTCCATCATTCTATTTTATATGAGACCATTTTACTTAATATGATATTTAATAAAATAAAAAAAATTAAAATTTATAATATTTATATGACTAATAAAAATTAAAAAAAAAATTAAAAATAAAAAATTATTTATAATATTCTTTTTAAATGAACTAAAAAAAGTATCACATAAAATTCTTATAAGCTAAGTTATTCGGCATAATTTCATGACACAAATGATGAGGGCCTTTATGCAAAATAATTACAAATTGAATCATTCAGGTTATTTCATTAATGTCAACACCTCTCAATATCCATGAATTTTTGTCTTCTTTTATTTAATGGCAGATTGGCAGCTTTGGCAGTAGGAGTTGTTTGTTGCCAAATCTATATTTAAATTTTATCACACAGGTAATAGTCAAAAAGATAAACAATTTTCCGTGAATTTTACATTTTAATTATTTATTATTTATTTTTTATGTATTTTTTATATATTGAACAAATAAAAATAATCGTTCAAAATATATTTAATATCCGTGAAGGCTTAGTGGAATACTAAATCAGAAAGCGATTTAATTTGCAGATCTTGTCGGAAATATTATTAATTAAAGGAACAGAGTAGGCCATTAATATCCATTCAGCAGATAAATTAATTTACAATTTTCATGTTGTGGATTGAAACAATCTAATTAATTATTTTTAAATTAGTGGGCAAGATGAATAAAATTAATTAATTGTGCATGATGCCAACTTTTTATGATTATTTCCGCAAGTAATTACAGGTGTATTCATTGTGGCCTACAAAGTTTTTCTTCGGAATTAGGTTTTTAAAAAAAATATTGCAAGACTTTTATCACTTTGAAGTGTTGTATTTATTTTTCTTTCACCTTTAATTATATATTAGTACTTTAAAAATCACTAAGTTTGTTAAAAAGATGTTGAAATTGAATTACTAATATTATAGTAATACATATTTAATGCTCCAGAATAAAGAAAATACACATCAAAACTGCTTAACAACATTAGTTTCTATATTTCAATGATTTGAAGTTGGTAACGTTGACAGCGGTATATTATAAAGTTTCTTGAAGTAAACAATGCTTAGAAAGCGGGTGAAATAAAAATCTTTTAAAACTGTTTAATTTTATTATATCATTTTTATGAATTATTTTTTCAATTGGTATAATTATAAATTTACGATATTATCCCTAATTAATTATTTCTTCTTAAAAGACAGCTGCCGATTAACGTGTGTACTTCAGTTGCTTGATTTTGTTACGTTATTTCTATTAATTAGTTATTCTTCTACTTCAGCTATGAATTTGTAATATTACCCCAAACCAATATCAGCATACCTACTTCAAGTTCTTGTTTAAGCAAACAACTACCATTTGACGTGTTTGCTTCGACTGCTTGATTTTATTATATCATTTTTATTAATTATTTCTTTAATTGATATAGCTATGAATTTACGATATGGCCGATCAATGTGTCTGTTTCAGCTACTTCAATTTGCTATGTCATTTCTATTAATTATTTTTTCTGTTGCTTCAGTTGTAAATTTATAATATTATCGTAAAAAAATTTATAGACAGCTACTAATTAATGTACTTTGGCTGATTTTATAATATTACTTCCGATAAATAAAAGTAACTTCAATAACTAATAATATTTGATTAACTCTTGAAAATCTATGTATGATTGGGACAAAAGTAATGATTTCAAAATTACGTAAACAAAATATTATAAATCATGTTGGGCCCGTGAGCCGGCGCTGTTCATCCAGTAAAAAAAAAAGGGAGGAAAGAACCTTGCTCATTGAACTATTGGGTCATTTGGCAATTAATTAAAGTTATGCGGACACACATATTAATTATGCAAACATTCATATCTACTCTCTCTATTTTATATTAAGTGAATTATTGATCATTTCACATATATTAAAACATGTTTTTCATTTTTACCCTTTTTAAACTTTATATATTCATTTAATGTATCATTTATTTCTCATACAAAACTCAACTTTAAAAACTTAATTAATGAAGGGTAAAATTGAAAAAGTTTTCCAACATACCCCTTGAAAAGTGAACAATTCACTTATTTTGAAACATCAAAAATTTTTCAACAGTTAACGTAATATAAAACGGAGGGAGTATTATTTCATATAAAATTCAATGAATTACTATTTTTTCAGATATTAAATCCAATCTTGTATCCAATTAATCCGTAGACCATTTGATGATGTTACATCTCAAATAGTTTTTGCCATTTGTCGCTACAAAGAGCTAAGGGACTTTACTTATTGATGAACGAATAGATCCGCGTTATAGATGGATGGAGTGACATGAACTCTTAATATAATAATTTGGATCATATTTCTTTCAAAAATTAGTTTTGAGACTGAGTTAAGTTCCATATTTATTTCACATTTACATCAAATTTTGAGGTGGTTTTTAAATTTTTTTTCCTTGAAATTAGTGGTCTTTAATTTTATCTTTATTGTTTATTTTATAAAAAATTATTGATCAAAATATTCTTAACTATAACTTTATGTCCTAAGACATAAATTTAGAAAACTTTTACTTTGTCTAACTGAAGAATCTGATCAAATCACACTTACATGTAGCATGAAGAGTGTACATGGATTGGGTTGGTTTGAATTTTTAAATATCAATTCAAATTATTTATGTCGAATTTTTAAATCTATGAATCAAATCAAATTTATAAAATTCATTTTTTCAACCTCTTTTTTTCCTTAATTTTTTGGATTTCTCGAATTTTTTTCAGATTTTTCCACTAAAGTATTCATACAAACATACAATTAACTTAAGTTTCAAATATTTCTTTAATTCTATCAAAATATAATTATCTAAGATATTTTTATGAAAATAGCACAAAATATCATTGTGATGACACTAAAATATTCAACAAAAAATAATATTAAAATTATATAAAACAAAAATATTATAAATAAAATAAATAATAATTATTATTATCATAATTTAAAATTACTAAATCATACTAAAATAAGTTAAATAAGTATTACGAATTACATGACCAAACATTTAAAAAAATAAAATCAAGTTATATATTTTAATTATCTAAATTAATATAGAATTAAGAATAAATATTCAATATTATTGTTATTCTCAGTGGTGCCGATTTTTTTGGGATCAGCATAGCGTTCATTTGATTTTGATTTGACATTTAATAAAGTTACTATTGGTATTTTAGCATTTTAATATTAATATTTTATATATTAATTTCCTTATTTGGAGTTGAGTGTTGTACTTAGTTTTGTTGCTCCAAAATCACTAAAAGACTGTGAAATTCATATCATTCATTCCATGGCATGCATATTTGCATTGATTCAAAAATATTGATAAAATAAGATATAATAAATATTGAGACCGAGGTCTTTACCGGTCGAGATGGCGAGGTCTTTTCCGGCGAAGTTATAATGATATTGGGACCGAGGTCTTTACCGGTCGAAATGTGATGCTGAGGTTTCTGCCGGCAAATTTATATTGTGATACTGAGGTTTCTGCCGGCGAATTTATATTATGATGCCGAGGTTTCTGTCGGCATGTTTATGATGATATTGTGATGCCGAGGTTTCTGCCGGCATGTTTAAGATGATATTATGACGCCGAGGTTTCTGTCGGCGATAATGTGATGGCATAATTGCATAATGCATTGCATATCACTCTTTCATACCATTGCATAACATGGTGTCATCATTATGATTGATTGTGTTTTTAACTTGTGCTTTGGAAAGTCCGATATGATGAAATACTATCTTATCTAAATATTATATATTGTTGGGTCGGAATAACCTTTGTGCAGGTGAGTGTCGCGGATATCGACTGGGACGAAAGGAGTTTGTGTATTCTAT
>JAPFFP010000070.1:15618640-15647629 GCA_026153255.1 Solanum medicagineum
CAAGTTCGATCAAATCCTGTAGACTTAATTTGATATTATTTATCATTAATAGATCTAATCTAAATTATTTATCCTTAATGGACCCATGACTCAAACTACTTACATTTCTACCCGCTTGCCTCTTTTTATTTCGCATCTTAACATGCCGCCGTCAGCATAAAGCTATAAAATATACTCCAGTGGTATATATATATATCATGGGGGTATCATATAGAATGAACTTAATCATTGGTGATACTCTAACGGTATATTGATATTCAAATGGTATATAGGATTATGTTTTTTTAAGAAAGAAATAAAATAAATTAAAAATTATTAAATTTTAAATTAGTAGAAAATATATTCTTTATGATACTTCGTCAGTATATTTATATCATATCGGTATCGTATAGGATTAGAAAATTATTAAAGTTACAAAATTATTTATTAAACTCTAACTTAGTAGAAAATATATATTCTTGTCGTATTCCGTCAGTATATTGATATCATATCGGTATTATAAAATTTTGAGCTCTTGTTTTAATAAACAAAATAATTAAGAGAAAATTTTAAAAATTACAAACTTATTTATTAAATTTTAAATGAATAGAAAATATATTATTTTTTATACTCTATTGGTATATTGATACCACATTGGTATCATATAGGACGAGCTTAATCGTTTGTGCTACCTTATTGGTATATGTATACCTTATTGGTATATCATACAAACAGGTGTTGACGTCCGCATAAAGTCAGCACGCGAATTTTAATAGTATAGAAGTATAAAATATAAAAAAATATATAAATATAAATAGTTTCCTTCAAACAGGTGCTTAGTTTTACTTTAACTATCAAAATTCAAGCAACCCCATATAAATTGGGCCTAGCTTAATTGGATAAGTTTATAATGTTATTTTATTAGTGTAAATTTAGTTATGCTAAAATCAAACTTTGATTTATACTTATCAAACATTAGTTCATGAGATAATGAATTAAAAGTTTCTTGCTAGATTTAACAATTTTTAGAAAGCAAAATAAAACAAGCTTTATTCTTTTGTGGTGTTAAATTGTAGAATTAATTGAAAGTTGATAGTAATTAACATCATTATAATTAGTATAGTATTCGCCCGACACATGATTTTATTAAATTAAATTGTAGTTATGATTTTAAATATTTGAACGCATTAGATTATATTGAGTTAATAAATATTAATCATCATCTTATTTTTCAATATAATATATCTAGTAACAAGAATTTTAAAAAATTTAATAGACAAATTTATAAATACAATCATCAAATAACATTTCAATGAACTCCAAAAATAATAATCAAATACAAATAACTTGAAAGTATAACATTATTAAAAGGTGCATTAATTTCGAAAAGAAGTTACCTCGATATTATGATATACTTGTGGATATTTTTCTCTATAATCTTGTGTATTTTGCAACTAAGTTAATTCTTTATCAATGGTGGATGACCATCACTTTATTCTGCAAAACTTTAGAAGAGCACATACTTAAATTAAAAACTATAATCAAATCATTTTGTAAAATTCATATAGGTATATGTCGAAACTTATGGACCAAGCATCACATTAACCCAGTTTATTATTTGAGTTGATAACCAAGACAATAAATATCATGCTTTGAGTATATACTTTAAACATGATCGATACTCAAAAATCATTGTTAATCTCAAGCGAATTGGCCTGACTAACTCACTCAGTGGAAGACTTAAAACAAACTAAAAGCTAACTAAAGGGGACTACTCAATCATCAAAATCAATATGAATAATAGAATTGAAATATCCAACCCATAAATAACTTCATGTCATAAATTCAATAATAAGATCTTAATTTTTCAAAATAAACTTGAGAGGAACATCTGATTTCACTCTGTTTCTGTCTATGGAACCTCTATATACTCATAAATGACTACCTCAAAAGAACTATTTAAAATAAAAAAGCAAATTGAAATTAGTTAATCCCTCCATAAAGACAAGGAGGTCTTACCATTATCTTTAAACGTCCCAAAAACATCCCAGTGCTTCGGAAATGTCCATAATAGTAATTTTCATATATTTCAAAATTTGTGCATGATATCGTGAATGACTTCATATTCTTGAACAAGGGGCAAAATTTGAGTGGGAAATGGGTATAACCCGATTTTAGAGGACCCGTAGCGAAAAATGATTTTTCGCCAAATTTTTAATTCCAATGACTGTCTGCTATGCCTCCGTGACGTGGTCCTGTCGTGGAGGTGTGTTTGCGCTTCCTTAATTTTCCTGGCATTGGGGTCTTGAACCCATGCCTACCTATCCATAAAAAGATCTATACTTAGCGATTTTTTAATTCTATATCACTCAAGACACTCTGAAAACTCTCTCTAACACTTAACCAAACACTAAAAAAAATGAGTTAGTTTGTGGCGGTTTTTTGTAACGTCATCGTGGTTTTAAACACCCATAAAATGGTTTGCACAGTTAGGCTCGCCACGAGCATTACTGTGGCAATTTTATGAAAACGCTGCAACTACAATATAAACCGCCACAAATGTTTTTTAGATTGTGGCAGTTTTGTGATGTCCATTTCTGACAGTTTTAAACCTCCGTAAATTTGTGATGTCTATTTCTGACAGTTTTAAACCCCCGCCAATGGGATTTTAATTTTTTTTTAATATTACTGGCAGATTATGATTTATCAAATAACATCTTAATTTGTGAGGGTTTATAAATGCCGCAGCCAATTTTGGATGATTCACTTAATTTGATAAATCAATTATTAAGATGATAATTACTATTAAATTATAGCAAGCTAGCATGTATAACAACTTAAGAATACCTTATAAACGTTAATTAAATTGCATTAGAAATAATAATAATAAAAGTAACAAATTCAATCCCCATATCACAATTAAAGTTAAAACCCACTATGGTAAAACAATAGTACTTCAAAAGTCCAAAAAAAATCATTTTAAGTGTTCTTTTTGTGATTCGTTTTGTTGCCACTTGATGATTTTCTTATACATTCACTGGCGAAGTAGGCTCAATCTCAGCCTCAGCATCAACATTACTTGTCTAAAATTATGAAAAAAAAAATTTAAATCTATAAATTACTTGATCAAATGCATATACGCATCTTTTATTGCAGAAACGCAAGACAAAGTTACTTCGAGTCAAAATACCAAAAATATACTAGCAACTAACTCAATGTAACATTTCCTCAAAAGCTCTAGGAAGAGAAACATCAAGAACAACGAAATCTTTAATCAGATTTAAAAACTACACTATACAAACAAAATAAAATACATCATATGGCTATACACACACGAAAGTCTACCAACACGTAACCACCTAAGCACCATAGGAATAGGTATGAATAAAGTGTGCTATGTCTATAATTCAACAAAGAGAATACAACACATCCGGATGTGGACGCCATAAACCAACTATGCAGATACATAACGGAAATATAAAAAGTGAAAAAAAATACTTTATTTCATCCCACAAACTCAAATAATTTGGTACTTCACCAGCGCACCTTACATAGTATCTTTATAAACTAAAAGTTGAATGTCCATCCATTGTACTTTGAATGATATATGCATATTCAATTGGGGGCCAAATGTTAGGAAGAAATTTGAGAGGATATTGAAGCTGCTAGAAGATGGTCAACTTGTCAAAGAAGAGAGGAACATGTCCAGGAAGATACCAAGAGGGACTGAAGGTTTTGGGAGCTTCAACAGTAGGACTACTACTACTCCAGAGGAAAGAATTTTGGAAGAATCAATAATTAAACCTTATCGAACGTCTAATTCTCAGTTTAATCATCATGACAATGAGGATGATTAGTACTTAGTTCCTTGTATTAGTTTAAAAGGAAACATGGCACCACGTGAGGAAATGCATAAGTGGAATTTCAAAGGAGAGTCAAAGACACTTTTGGATGAACACAAAGAAGAACCAAGAATGGGATTTTCATCAGAAGAGGATCATCCTTCTGAGCAACTGATCGATTAACGACAGTCTCCCTGCTTTATTCTGGAGATCAAGTCCTCCAAGCATGTCAATAGGACGTGTAGCAGCGTATGTACGTTGAATAGTTGTTTTATGCATTCATCCATCTACTGGGAGAAGTTATGTCGTTTTCCCAAAGAATGATATATATAGAGTTAAGAACACCTAATGGGTTGTTCCCTTACAGGTTTAATACCACTACTTAGTTGTTTTAAGGTTCTGTTGTAACCTACCTACAGGGTGAGGCAATGCAGAAATTCAAACTGTACTTCCATTTCAAGTTCATGGAATAATTGCTACTTTCTTGAAAGAACTTAGTACCCAAGTTGTGTTTCTTTTCCTTGCTAGAGGTGACACAAACAATGTTGCTAATGATATGATGTTTCATAGAGTACTACTGCTTTGTTTGTTTACTGGTTCCACTAATCTTAATTTGTGTTGGATAAGCACTCTCTAGCACAAGTTTTAATAGGGCAATTGTGTGCAAATACATATTAATTTTTATGACAATCATTTCTTAGACTAGCTCCAACAAGGCAATTACGTACAAAAACATATTAATTTTTATTAATATAATCCTCATTTTAACGAAAAAAATGTACACTTAATTCTTACTTGTGGTTGAGAAGCAAACAAACCGACAAATTCATCTGGAATGCTTCCTTCCTTTGATATCATGTAAGTCTTCAAAGCATTCAAAGTTCCTTCCAATTGATACTCCAAACGAGAGACCTTTTGATGCAAATAAGTATTAGCTGAGGATGATGCACCATGGTCAAATGATGGAATACTTGGATTACTAAGTCGTCGTTTGGCATTCTTGAATGCATTTGAAGGAACTACTCCCATACCCAAACATCGTACTATTTCGGAATGTTCTGCCCCAAATAACTTGCCAATAATATCATTAGGGGAAGCTTCAGATTCATTGGATTGAGCCATGTTCAACTCAATTTGATCCTACAAGAAATATATTATTCATTACATCAGTCAGTAAATGAAACTTAACAATCTAAATTCCCTCCAATATTATAAATGTCATGAGTCAAGCCTAGGGCCTAGACGTGACACGACGCATGGGGAACCCGGATGGACCCCAAGCAAGCCTCTTAGCACATCATTACACACCCTTGGTCATGGAAGCAATAAAATGATAACAAGAGACAGTAAATAGGGATAACTGGAGCTAAGGGACATCTTCCATATTATAACATCAAGAGTAAAGAGAGAGTCAAAGCTTATAGCATTATATATAACATGTCCAACAACACCTCTAACTATAGAACTTAGCGGGCCCCAGGACATGCAACCGGGCTCACCCTCATAGTCAAAATATACAATAAAGAAAGAGAGTCATACTACATAGTATAAGAACATAGACATTGTCCCCGAAATGGAAGACTCACCAACTAGCTTGAGAGAAGTTGTACTAGCCACGTGGAGGTGGATGATCAAGTGGGGCTCCGGTCCTTACATGGTAACATCATGTAGGCATAGAGTATGCGTTAGTATGTTTGAATGTACTAAGTATGTAGGATGCAATGCAACAAGAGATAAGCAACGTAATCGAAATGCATAGCATAGGCATTGAGTAGCATATAACAATATGTGCATGGAAGATGCTTGAAGTAAATCATGCTTACATAGAACATAATACATGTGTAAGGAGAGACCATTAATAGTGAATATCCAAGACCTACCACCTCATGGAGAGGCAAATGAGGTACAAACCTCTCAATGTTGTTGATGAGGTACAAACCCCTTAACATGGTTGATGAGGTACAAACCCCTCAACATGGTTATCAAGGTACAAACCCCTCAACATGGTTGCACGGGCCTACCACCTCCCGAGCAAGGCGATCAAGGTATAAACCCCTCAACATGGTTGCACGGGCCTACCACCTCCCGAGCGAGGCGATCGAGGTTCAAATCCCCCAACATTGTTACCCGAGCCTACAACCTCCCGAGTGAGGCTTGGTCAATTCCCATCACTATAGAGATAATATCATATACATACATTCCTTTCATCATTATATAGTAATTCAACTCATAAGACATGCATTGGGCCTTTAATTCCTCAAGAAACCATAACCGAATATTTTATCAAACACTTGGTGGGTGTGCAATACTAGTGTAAAATCATGCAATTAAAGAGTGAAAACATCCAGGAAATCTTGAAGTAAATCATCCCACCAATACTTGGTAATACCATCATACGATGTATATCAAAACCCTTCAACAAATCTCAAAATAGATCTAAGATTCATAGCTCAAATGCAACATAAACAGTCATACTTTTGCAACACGCCAACATAGTTCATAGTCAAGTTCATAATAGAGAATCCATGAGTAAATCAACTTTAGATCATGCAATTTAGGTAAAAAAAGAAGCTTGGGCACCATGGGTGAAAGGACCCAACGGTTGAAACCCACATACCTTGACTTTGGGGAATTCTTGAAGAAGATTGGAGATGGAGACTTGAAGCTTGAATGAGAACCTTAAGATCCGAATGAGTTTTGGGACTTGAAATTTGGAGTGAAATATGAGCCTAAGTGTTTGAGTGATTATTGGGGAATGTCTTGAATGATATGAGGGTGAAATAGGCTAAGTATAGGTATTTTCATGCATTGAAACACTTAGGCCCAAGACCCAAAATCTTGGACCGAGATAGAAAAACAGTGCACAAAAATACACAGTAGCATACCCTTGGCGCGTCGCGTCAGGGGCGCGGATCATCACTGAAAATCGCATTTTTGCAATTTTTAAATTTTGATACGGTTGCTCTAACATCGGAGTTAGACCCATTTCCCACTCAATTTGACCCCCTGAACAAGAATATGAAGTCAGATTTTCGATATCACGCACGGATTTTGAGATATACTGAAATTACGATTTCGAGCATTTTCGAGGCACATTTTCGAGCACTTTTTAGGGTCGTTTTAATATCTCCTCCTTGGGAACATTCGTCCCCGAATTTCAAAGAAAGGTATATGAGAGATGTAGAAATATGACAATTTCAGCGCACATAAGGATGCAACAATGCGCTTAAACATCATTTCAAAAATCTCAACATAAGTATAAAATCATCATGAACTTGTCAATTTAAACATGAATGCATGCAAATGTCATGGGCTGAACTTAGACTTGAAATCCATAGGTGACCTAGAGTTAATTTCTTAGGCTTGTAGAGTGGAAAATATATGGATATAGCTTTTGCATGTCCACTTCGGCCTACCATGTAGCACTTTCAACTTGGTTCATTCCTCAAAAGGACCTTAACGGAAGCCACATCCTTGTTCCTCAACCTCTTCACTTGTCTATCTAAAATCTGAACCAAAACCTCTTCATAAGTCAAATTTTCTTCAACAACACCCACAACATCAAGAGGCACAATAGTATTAGGGTCACCCACACTTTTCTTGAACATGGACACATGAAACACCAGATGAACTAAATCCCTCTCACTAGGCAACTCCAACTCATAAGCTACCGTGCCAATCCTCCTCATTACCCTATAAGGACCCACATATCTTGGACTTAACTTGCCCTTCTTAGCAAAACGAACCACACCCTTCATGGGTAACACCTTCAAATAGACCCAATCACCAACTTTGAATTCAAGATCCCTTCTCCTCACATCGCCATAGGACTTTTGGTGACCTTGGGCCATCTTCAACCTTTCCCTAATCATCATAACCTTCTCAAGAGCTTCCATAACCAGATCTGCTCCCAGCAAAGCCACCTCTCCATTCTCAAACCACCCAACCGGTGATCTACAATGTCTACCATAGAGAGCCTCAAAAGGAGCAATATCGATACTAAAATGATAGCTATTGTTATAGGCAAACTCAATCAATGGAAGATGATCATCCCGACCACCCTTAAGCTCCAATACACAAGCCCTAAGCATATCCTCAAGTGTTTGGATAGTTTTTTGGCTTGGCCATCCATTTGAGGGTGAAAGGCCGTACTAAGTTTAACTCTTGTACCAAGACCCTTTTGGAAGGACCTCCAAAAATGTGAAGTAGATTGAGCACCACGATCCGATATGATGGACAAGGGAACCCCATGCAACCTTAGCAAGTCATGAATGTACAACCTAACAAAATCTTCAGCCCCATATGTGGTCTTAACCGGTAGAAAGTGAGCCGATTTCATCATTCTATCAACCACAACCCAAATGGAATCAAAATCCTTTCTATTTTTGGGCAACCCAACCACAAAATCCATATTAATCTCTTCCCACTTCCAAGTAGGAATCTCTATGTCTTGGGATAGGCCACCCTGCCTTTGATGCTCGGCTTTGACTTGTTGACAACTATGACAACCAGAAACAAATTTGGCAATGTCCCTCTTCATATCTCCCCACCAATACACCTTTCTCAAATCTCTATACATTTTAGTAGAACTGGGGTGAATAAAATAGGAAGAACTATGAGTCTCATCAAGAATCTTTTCTTTCAAGCCATCAACACAAAGCACACATAACCTACCTTAGTATCTAAGGACACCATCTACCCCTTGGGAGAAAACTCCACTTTACCATCTTTTACCAATGCCTTCAATTCTAACAAATCGGGTTCAAGATCTTTCCTAGTTTTCACCTCCTCAACCAATGAAGATTTAGAACCATCAACAACACCAACACCACCATTATCAACCTCTTCCAACCTAACTCCCAATCTAGCCAACCGACGGACCTCCCTAGCCACCCCTTTGTCATCATCATCAACATGAGTTAGGCTACCCCCTACTCAAAGCATCGGTCACCACATTAGCCGTACCGGGATGGTAATGCACACTCATGTCATAGTCCTTAAGAAGTTCTACCACTCTTTTTTGTCTCAAGTTGAGATCTTTTTGAGTGAAGACATATTGGAGACTCTTATGATTGGTGAACACATCAACATATACCCCATACAAATAATGACGCCACATCTTTAATGCAAATACCACGACGGCTAGTTCAAGACCATGAGTAGGATAATTCTTTACATGCACTTTGAATTGTCTAGAAGAATAGGCTATCACTTTACTATTTTGCATTAGAACACAACCCAAACCAACTCTAAAAGCATCACAATACACAACAAATCCTTCTATCCCTTCGGATAGTGACAAAATCGGAGCGGACACAATCTTATCTTCTAATGTTTGGAAACTCTTTCACACTCATCGGTCCACACAAATTTGGCTTTCTTTTGAGTCAAATTGGTCATAAAAGAAGCAATAGAAGAGAACCATTCACAAACCTCTAATAGTAACTCGTTAAGCCCAAGAAGCTCCTAATATCCGACTGGGTCAATAGTCTAGGCTAATTTCTAATCACATCCGTCTTTTTAGGATCCACCTTAATACCATCCCCTGACACCACATGATATAGGAAGACAACCTCTTTTAACTAAAATTCACATTTTTCATACTTGGCGTACAACTTCTCTTCCCTTAATCATTATAGCACGACCCTCAAATGGCCCATATGCTCCTCCTCACTATGTTAATAGAGCAAAATATCATCAATGAAGACCACAACAAACGAACCAAGGTAGGTTTTGAAGACCCTATTCATAAGATCCATGAAGATAGTTGGTGCATTGGTCAACCCAAAAGACATCACAACAAACTCATAATGCCCATACCTAATCCGGAAGGCCGTCTTAGGAATATCACGCTCCCTCACCTTCACTTGATAGTACCCGGACCAAAGATCAATCTTAGAGAAGTGACTAACCCCTTGCAATTGGTCAAGCAAATCATCAATCTTTGGAAGAGGATACCTATTCTTGATGGTGACCCTATTAAGTTGGCGGTAGTCGGTACACATCCTAAGAGACCCATCCTTCTTCTTCACAAACAACACGGGTGCACCCCAAGGTGATTGGCTAGGCCTAATAGAACCCTTCTCCAACAAATCCCTCAATTGCTCCTTCAACTCATTTAACTCCGCTGGGGCCATACGGTAAGGGAGAATAGAAATGGGTTTGGTATCGGGAATGAGGTCTATACTAAAATCTATTTCTCTTTCAGGAGGAACACCGAGAAGGTCATTTGGAAAGACATCAAAGGAATTCATTTACAATGGGAAACGACTCTATAGGAAGGACCTTGGACTCCACATCCCTTACCCTCACAAGATGATAGAGACACCCCTTAGAGATCAACTTACGAGCTTTAATGCAAGAGATGAATCTACCTTTGACCACCACATCATGATTCACCCACGCAAGGATGGGTTCATTTAGGAATTAGAATTTGACCCTACGAGTTCTACAATCAATAGAGGCATAGTATGCATGCAATCAATCCATCCCAAGAATGACATCAAAATAGACCATATCCAACTCAACAAGATCACAAGGCAATATTTTATGCAAGATACAAATGGGACAATTTCTATACACCTTTTTAGAAACAATAGATGCACCAAAAGCAGTAGGCACCTCATAAGACTTACACAACAATTCGGGCTCAACATGAAACTTTTTGGTAACAAAAGAAAGAGTGGCACCCGGATCAATCAACGCATATATGTCAAAATCAAAGACTTATCGGTGACGACATCAGGAACCTCCTCAACCCCTTGCCTCCCTTGGAGAGCATAGAACCGAATGTGCCTTGGAGCACCAATTTGTTGGCCACCTCTCCCCAAAGGAACCGCAATAGCACCTTGTGGATGAACCTCCTTACCCTTGTTTCGATTTCGAGTGCAATCCATCACCTTATGCCTAACTTCCCCATAACCATAACAAGCATTGGTATCCCTCAAGCACGGACCACTATGACGCTTACCACATTTTGGACACCCACCATTAGGAACCACACCCCCAATACCTTGGGCCCTTGGAAAGTCATGGGCAACCCTCTTATTAAATGCATGAGAAGACCATTGGCCTTGATGGAGCCGACCACCCTTTTGACCCTGAAATTTTCCCTCAAAATAGGCCCTCTTGGCCTCATTACTCCTCCTCTTCCTCAAATTTTTCCTTCATTTACTCGGCATAGGTCATCAAATGGGACAAATCCATTTCACTAATCTACATAGCAGACCGACATTCCTCACTCACTAAATCGGATACACCCATCACGATCTTGTTCATTCTAAATCTTGGGTCGGCAACCAAGTGGGGAACATATTCAGAGAGTTGATTAAACTTGAGGGCATACTCTATTATACTCATGGATTCTAGTCTCAAGTTCATAAGGTCCACCAATATGGCTTCCCTAAGCTTAAGAGGAAAGAACTGATTAAGAAAAGCCGCTTGAACTCCTCCCATAACACCACATTATTGATTTTGTTCTCCTCATTCCATTGATTAAACTATATTTGTGCTACCCCTTTGAGTTGGTAGGCCGCCAACACTGCTTTCTCCTCTGATCTAACCAATATATTAGCCAATACCTTATAGACCTCATCAATGAACTTTTGAGGGTCCTCATCTACCTTAGACCCATGAATACCGGTGGGTTCACCCTCATGAAGTTTCTCACCAGAGATGCCGGTGTAAAAGCATGAGGGGCTTGGTCCCATTGATTGGCCACAACTTGTGCTAGTATAATGAGAGCATCCCGTAGCTCACCATGAGCCGGTTGTTCCTCGGTAGTGCAAGCGCTCCTTCCTCTTGTGTTACGCATGATCTAGAATAGCAAAGAACAATCGTTTGTGGGGGAGGGGGGAGGGCGGGGGAACCTTACTTCAACTCTATTGCACGACCTAGGACATGAAGGGAAACATTTCCTAAAACGCCTCAAAGCCTCTAGCTCATAGTAGTGGTGCACAACACAACAATGAACAAGACTCTAATCGATGAGGTGTGTTGTATACCGAGGACCATTAACAACCTAGTGCTCAGATACCAAGTTTTTTACGACCCAAGCCTAGGGCCTAGACGTGACACGACGCATGGGGAACCCGGAGGGACCCTAAGCAAGCCTCTTAGCACATCATTACACACCCTTGGTCGCGGAAGCAATAAAATGATAACAAGAGACAGTAAATAGGGATAACTGGGGCTAAGGGACATCTTCCATCTCATAACATCAAGAGTAAAGAGAGAGTCAAAGCTTATAGCATTATATATAACATGTCCAACAACACCTCTAACTATAGAACTTAGCGGGGCCCAAGACCTGTAACCAGGCTCACCCTCATAGTCAAAATACACAATAAAGAAAGAGAGTCGTAATACATAGCATGAGAACATAGACATTTTCCCTGAAATGGAGGACTCACCAATTAGCTTGAGGGAAGTCGTACTAGCCACGTGGAGGTGGATGATCAAGTTGGGCTCCGGTCCTTACATGGTAACATTATGTAGGCATAGAGTATGCATTAGTACGTTTGAATGTACTAAGTATGTAACACAATGCAACAAGAGATAAGCAATGTAATCGAAATGCATAACATAGGAAATGAGTAGCATATAACAATATGGCATGCATGGAAGATGCTTGAAGTAAATCATGCTTACATAGAAAATAATACATGTGTAAGGAGTGACTATAAAATAGTGAATATCCAAGGCCTACCACCTCCTTGGAGAGGCAAAATGAGGTACAAGACCCTCATTGTGGTTGATGAGGTACAAACCTCTCAACAAGGTTGATGAGGTAAAAACCCCTCGACATGGTTGATGAAGTACAAACCCCTCAACATGGTTATCAAGGTACACACCCCTCAACATGGTTGCACGGGCCTACCACCTTTCGAGCGAGGCGATCGAGGTAGAAACCCCTCAACATAGTTGCATGGGCCTACCACCTCCCGAGCGAGGCGATCGTGGTTCAAACCCCCCAACATGGTTACCCAGGCTTAAAACCTCCATAGTGAGGCTTGGTCAATTCCCATCATTATAGAGATAGTATCATATACATCGAGTCCTTTCATCATCATATAGTCATTCAACTCATAAGACATGCATTGGGCCTTCCATTCCTCAAGAAACCATAATCGAACATTTTATAAAACACTTGGTGGGTGTGCAATGCTAGTGTAAAACCATGCATTTAAAGAGTAAAATCATGCGAGAAATCTTGAAGTAAATCATCCCGCCAATACTTGGTAATACCATCATACGACATACATCAAAATCCTTCATCAAATCTCAAAATAGATCTAAGATTCATAGTTCAAAATATGCAACATAAACAGTCATACTTTTAAAAAAAAAACCCAACATAGTTCGTAGTCAAATTCATAATAGAGAACCCATGAGTAAATCAACTTTAAATCATACAATTTAGGTAAAAAGTAAGCTTGGGCTTCATGAGTGAGAGGACCCAATGATTGAAACTCACATACCTTGACTTTGGGAAATTCTTGAAGAAGATTGGAGATGAAAACTTGAAGCTTGAATGAAAATCTTAAGATTCGGATGAGTTTTGGGACATGAAATTTGTAGTGAAATATGAGTCTAAGTGTTTGAATGAGTATTGGAGAATGTCTTGAATGATACGAGGGTGAAATATGGCTAAGTATAGATATTTTTACACATGGGAACACTTAGGACCAAGATCCAAAATCTTGGACAGAGATAGAAAATAGTGCACAAAAATATACAGTAGTGGGCCCTTGGCGCATCGCGCTAGGGGCGCGGATCGTCACTAGAAATCGCATTTTTTCGATTTTTAAATTTTGATACAGTTGCTCTAAAATCACAGTTAGACTCATTCCCCACTCAATTTAACCCCCTGAACAAAAATCTAAAGTCATATTTTCGATATCACGCACAGATTTTGAGACATATGAGAATTACGATTCTGGGCATTTTCGAGGCACAGTTTTAGACACTTTTTGGGGTCGTTTCAATAAAAGTATGATAACACTTTACTTACCCCAATAATTCTTGCCTCTTCATTTATAAATGATCCACCTTTCCTTTTGTGAGTTTTGAGATACATTTTTCCTCGACTTGCCTTTTCTCCAATTTCCAAAACTAAGAAAGAGTAGTAATTACAGAAGATTTAAATTAGAGAAGAAAAGGTATAAATGAGTAAGTGCATATGAATAATATCTCATGAGGTCTTCTTGCTAGTGATTTTGAACCACCGGTATGTGAAATTTTTTGCTTGCTTCGAATTTCTTTATTCCTTTTACAAAGATCCTATCAATAAAAGTAATAACTATTTAGAAAGTTGATCTAATATTAACTAAAAGTGATAGTTAAACTTAGTTAAAAAATAAAAATCTTACAATTGTTGATTGTCTTCTGCGATAAGCAACATAACTAGCCCACTGATCTTTATTTATACCCTTTGGAACATTATCTGAAATTTCATTAGTACTTTTGGCTGGATCATTAAATTTATCGTACGTCCTTTGTCTCTCTGTAGCCCACTTTTTCCAAATGTTAGATGTACAATGTGTGTATGCAAGGGTTTCAGTAGTCCTGAAATAAAATTGAGGCTTTCAAAGAGGAAAACAATGTTAGTTTTCTATACAAATATAAAAAGTGTGGTAGTAATAAATAAAAATATGTATAATAGTACCTTTAGAATTGTTTCAAAGCAGTATTTTTTGTACTTTTGAGGAACACCTGCTGGCCTTGACCAGTTCTCAAAACTAATTGGAAATAAATTGCAATCAGTTGCCAATGTTCCACAATGTCCCGCAAGTAACCCGTCTGCTGCCCCAATCGCTGCTCCATATTCATCGAAGTCCACAATAATGCGTACCCTAAAGGTAGGTTGTTGATGTCATGTACCTTTAGCTTCATAGTTTTGATATTTTTTTCCAAATCTTTAATAAGAAAATAAGTTAGTAAGCAAGGAAAAAAATTTAAATAGGCATGATCAAGTAAAGTACATGTAAGACATATACTAATCGTCTCCACTATCCAATTTGGTTTAGACTGAGATGTAGCACTTGATTTAGAAGGTTGACTTGGAACTTGTTCTTGTTGGCTTCATTAAATGGAAAGGGATTTGATGCATCATGTGGGAAGGATTGTATTGATTCTATGGGTTGAATGACATTTAATTAAGCTGGATTTGCTGATGATGAAGGATTGCCATTAACATCATGTGACAGAGGAATTGATTTTAATGAATTATGGAAGTGCTTAACCTTTGGCATGGCTGCTAGAAAGAAAAGAAACAACTCAAACAAATTAAATCCATTACAAAGAAACGAAACTAGTACGTATATTAGAAAAAGAATCATACACGAAATTGGTGCGAGAAGGCAGCATTAGAATCACGAGACAGACAACAAAAGAAATTAAACAGGAACATTGTTACTGAGATCTTGCCTGCTAAAAAATTTTACAAAGCTGAGGAGTATCACCAACAGTACCTATTTTCTATCGTTGTCTCTGCACTGCTGTCAATATGTAACTGTTTCTGAATATTATTCCCTCTATTTCCTAATACATTCTATTTGATTATTATGTAAAAAAGGGTCCTTCTTTGGAGAATGATGAAATGGTTGGGTTTGATGAGGAAGCTAACAAAGTGATCAATCGACTTGTTGAAGGATCAGAGGAAAGGCTAGATATTATACCAGTGGTGGGTATACCCAGACTTGGAAAAACTACACTCGCAAGAAACATCTAAAATGATCCTAAGATTCTATTTGAATTTTTCAGCATCCTTTGGGTTTACGTCGATCAGGAATACAAAATAAAGGATATTTTTCTTATGATTCTCAAATTCTTCACAAAATGTGTAGAAGAGCATCTCAATGAGGATAAGGACACATTAGCTAAGGTGATAAGTGATTTTGTGAGTTCAAAATACAAAATCATATACAGTATTTGCAAACTCAGTTTAGGATGTTGTGCTTGGAGCTAAGATATTGGCTTACAAATCCCTTTTATCCATGAAATTGTCATGAAACTTATCATTACATTAAAGATGACAACTTACTTCTTTTGATGTTACTAAATGTATATAAACTTAACTCTTAGTAATGTAACTTATGTAAGTAGATATTTAAGTAGCATAAATCCCTCTTAATTTCATTCCTTAGTTAGCACCTAATGCATTGTATTTATTCATTGCTCGCCTACTGAAATATGACGAGATCTTCCATTCGATTACATGCTATCAGAAGCTATAGGCTCATCTCTGTCTGTTTTTGGCTTTGTTTCAGAAATAGGCTTCATCTTGTTTTGGTTGTGTGAAGGAAGACGTTTGGATTTCTAAGCCACTACTTTGAACCTCAAGCTTTCTAACTCAAGAATAATTAACTAGAATTCATCTAAAAGCTAAGATTCCAAGTTAATGAGACTTGCAATAGCATATTTGTTTTAGGAGTAACGTGATTTTCAACAAAAATAAAAATAAATGTCTGCCGAAAGTTGGGTTGGAAATATGCCTCAGTTCCTTTCTGTGAACTGAACAAACGATAAATTTTTATCAAGATCTTCTTAGAGAAGACATAAGCATGGCCATAAGGCTTGTTGTTAGCTGCAATGGAATCAAAATCAACACAGTCCAAGATGTCTTTGAGAAATCTCTTTGAGCTCGGTTGTTGAAGGCAAATCCTGGCACTGATTATCGATGTCCAGAAATATTTGGTTCTATATTCTCTCAAGATATTCCTATACATGCAGGTACAATAATCAATTTTTGACGAACAACTGATAATTACTGAGATTGGAGCCAACCATGTTGGATCAGTTCAGAGCAGAGAATTGTGTAGGGCAATTTTTAATATGTACATTAGCAATGTTCCTATATATGAGGAAACAAAAGAAGAGATCGGGAAAAATGTTGCGAATATGATTAGGGGGTGTTAAAAAGACCGGTTTTATCTTTCTGCTTCCACAAGAGTTTATTTGCTGGTAATGGCTCAGGGTTATTTTGGAACTTGACTTCTTACTGTCCCAATTACTTAGAGATAAATCTCAAAATGAACATAGGTTTCACGAGGATAAATGATCTTTAGGCTTATATATGCAGAATCCATTTACTTTTGACAAGGCTCTTATATTCAAAATTGATTAGCATACAAGATTTCTTGTGACATCGTTGGCAAGCTGCCATTATAGAGCTGTCCCTCTGCCAACTATTCTAAATGAATGGAGAGCTTTTTCAACATTTTAGGTTTAACTTCTCTCCTATTCTGTGTAATATTGGTTGTTCTTGTCAAGTACTTTGTAGTATTATTTTGTATCGAATGGTTCTTATGCAACAATTTGCTATAAAAAAAACAAGAATGAAACAAAGAAAACATAACCATAACAGAATAGAAAAGATGCAAACAGTTTCACAACTGGGGGGAAAAAATTCCACACAAAGGGGAACTTGAAATGCAATAGACCTAGCCTTATTTCGTTGTTTATCTACAATTCAGGTGTTTGTGTGTTGTCTTTGGGATATGAGATCTGGACGGTCTCGCCTTCTTCCTCGTCATTCAAGTGAAATTGGAGCTCTCTCAAGCTCAATAAATGCCAATCAGCTAGATGAGCACTTGCTAGACTCTTTTCACTCCAATGGAGACCAATGCGAAGCTATATTAATTTTGGAAAAAACTATCTCAGCCAAATCTTGACTACTGGCTGAGTTCCAAGTTTTACCTGACAAACTCAAGCTGAAAAGTCACCTTCACCCTACTTCTTGACGATTTGTATTTTCTATCCTTGTACAATTGGGACTTGTTATCTAATTACTATTATTGTATACCGATCCAATAGAACTAGTAACCTCAATACTGACTATTAATTAACTTATAGATAACTCGAAAGATGAGTACGGGGCCAATGACACACTTTCTTTAATTTGTTTAAGATTTAGATGGAATGATAACAGACTTTGATAGCATATCCCATGATTAAGTTTAGAATTAGATCATTTTATGTTTGATTAATGATATGAATTGATTAATGATATGAACTTATCTATCAACCAAATATAATATAAATCTAGTCCCACCCAACATTCATAGGGCAATTGATCCACATTCTTGAACCAAGTTCTTGGCAACTTTCCACTAAACTCACAATCAACAAATCCGCCACACCTCGTCCTTCAATGCCGGTAAGCAAGCAGTAACAAATGTATTAATGTTGATCAAATAAGGCTGCACAACTAATGGCCTGCCTGAAGTTAGTACCGCAACACACTTTGTGCTGCCACAGACATTGCTCACTGTATCAATTCCTACCTCAGTTATTGTCAAATTTAGTTGTCCCCTACTGTTTCTACATCTCTTATATTTCTCCCAATCACTTCCTCTCCCATCAGCTTAAGGTTCCCTGAAACAAGACCTCGTCATTGAAAACTTAAAGGATGAAATATGTTTAGTGGTATAGTTAAAAGATGATTTTAAGTCTACACTTGAACATAAAGGACCATCTTATGTTGCTAGTTGAAAGTGAGATATACAATGTCAGTTAAATGGGAAAAACTCACAGGAATCAGCTATGTTTATACTCAAGACATTATTATTATTACATCAACATATCGAGTGTTATTACATAAAGAGGGAGTATAGGGAAGATAGAGTGTATGCATACTTTATCTATACCTCGTGGATATCAGATTCAGTGCCCTCCCACAAGCCGATGATACTTTAATTCTGCCTCTCAGCTAGCTTTTTCTACGGTATGCATAAAAAGAAAATGATCATGAAATACCTATTTTGTAAGATTCCAATAACTTGCTAACTAGACTTCAACATCAGAATGTCATAATATAAAATTTTCATTTCTCTTTTACAAATCTTAAAATCCATATAAACTTGCACCTAAAAACATAAAAGCTTTTGAAAAATGACCATAAAACATCTGTTGTAACCTTGAAATCACTATCCGACTACAACATGATTTCATTGAAAGGTACCTTTTCTACTGCGCTCAACATTACTACAAGCTAAGGATTTTTATAGACAAAAAAAAGAATAAGAGATAACAAGGCACCCAGTCAGAAAGCACAATTTGAAGTAAGCTCATAAAAATCCCTAATTTCCTTGAGAAGTCATTTGGGGTCCCATCGAAAAATTGAAAGAGAACTCAGAAAATTAGAAGTAAAAGTGCAAGGAAAGCTTAAAATTTCAAGGAGAAGAGCACCTTTGCGAATGGAAGAAAACCTAGAAGTAACAGAGAAGGGAGCATATGACCCTAAAAGACAAAGACAAGGGAGAAATTTCCGCGAACTTTTTGTGCAAAATTGAAAAAGATAAAAAGACCGCATTATATTTTTGGTGCGAAAATGAGATTCGTCGTATTATATTTTTTTTGCCTGTAACCGCTGCAATATGACCCTAAAAACCCCACACAAAATAAATTAAATTGTAGGAGATTGCAAACTACCATAATTTAATATAATTTGTTGGGGTTTTAGAAACCTCCACAATATGGCCGCCACAAACTTACCCGTTTTTGTAGTGAAATATTTCATCAAATTCAAGTGTTTCAAGCATAATTTCGATTTTCAAGAACTCCCTTCAAGCTTCAAGTCTCCTTCAAGTCTACATCAAGAAAATTCAAGTTCGAGATATGTGGGTTTCAACCATTGTGTTCTTTCACCCATGGTGCTCAATTTCCCTTTTTATGAAAATCACATGTTTTCAAGTTGTATCATCTATGGGTATCTCTTATTATGATTTTTATTATAAATTATGTGGAGGTCTTATGAAATGTTGATTGAATATGCATGTTTATCTATTTGAAGATTATACTATGAAATGGTTTTGTCTATTGAGACTATGCATGTTTTGAGTTATGAAACTATGATCTATTATGAAACTTGATGGATTTAAAGGTATCTTACATGAGGGTTTTACTATGTGTTGGTGGGTTGATCTACATTGAGTTTTCTCATATTACTTCACTCTTGAATTACATGATTTTGAACTAGCATTACACACCCGTCAAGTGTTTGATGAAATGTCTTAATAAGGATTCTTAAGTTATTGATGATCTGTTACATGATTTATGAGTCAAGGGACTTTATGATGATTAAGGGATTATATGTATGTATTGAATTCATGTAAAGTATCTATGGTATTACAAGTCACCACACCTTGTTGCAGGGTGACATGCCCAATCACCTTGTTGAGGGGGTGACATGCCTCAATCACCTTGTCAGGTGGTGACATGCCCGTACTACCATGTTGAGGGTTAGATGCTTTGACCACCTTGTCGGAGGGTGACATGCCCGTACTTCTATCTTGAGGGGTAGATACCTAAATCACCTTCCAAGGGGGTGACATGCCTTAGATTCCAAGTAATAGCTTGCTTGGTCTATGATTATAGTCTCTTCCCACACATGTAATCAATATTTGCATGTTTTACTTTAAACATTGATCATGCATATCATATTGATATTATACTTATTCATTTCTTATGATTATTCATTTTGCCTATGTTGCCTATGTCTTGTCGCATTGCATCCTACATACTTTGTACATTCCAATGTACTAACTCATATTCTATACCTATATGATGTTACCATGTGGAACTAGAGCACTTCTCGATATTCTCCACGTAGCTATTTTGGTGCTTTTAAGATATGGTTTGGTGAGTCCTCAAGTCCGAGAAAGCTATCTATGTTACTCGTGGGCTTTTGTTATTTACTTATGTTGAACACTTGATACTATGAGGGTAAGCCCGAAAAGTGTCTTTGCCCCGGCTCCAATCTAGGTTTAGAGGTGTTATTGGAATAATTGATGTACTTATGTTTTGAGATTGAGTCTCGAATGTGTTATGATCATCAAATTCTTTCCCTTAGTCCTGTTTTCCCTTATTTATGTCTCTTGTTGTTGATATTTTATTTCCGCGACCAAGGATGTGATTGATATGCTCAGAGGCTTGTTTAAGGTTCCTTCGCATTTTCCATTCGCCGTGTCACGTGTAGGCCCTAGCGTTATGACCCAAGCCCTAGGGCCTAGACGTGACACGGAGCAAGGGGAACCCTAAGAGACCCCAAGAAAGCCTCATAAAGCATCATTACACATCCTTGGTCGCGGAAGCAATAAATCAAGCATCAAAGATACAGAAATGGGGAGAACTAGGGCTAAGGGACAAGCTTGCACAATATCATAATCAAGAGACAAGAGTCAAGCTCATTTTATAAATACATAACATGTCAAACAACTACCTCTACTACATGGATAAAAGCAGGGGCCAAGACAAAGCAACCGGGCTCACCCTCATAGTCAAATATAACGTAAAAAAAAGAGTGTCTTAGTACATAACAAGAATGAGAGTAGACTAAGGTCCCGAAGTGGAGGACTCCCCAACTAGCTTGAGTAGTACTGAACTAGCCACATGGAGGAAGATGATCAACTTGGGCTCCAGTTCCTACATGGTGATATCACGTAGGCAAGAGTATGCGTTAATATGTCTGAATGTACTAAGTATGTAGGATGCAACACAATAGGAAGGCATCATAATCAAAATGCATAGTATTAAACAATAGGCATAATATAATAATATGGCATAAATGATCAATGCTTAAGTAAAGCATGCTTAAGTAACTTATGCTCATATAGAATATCATATGTATAGACCAAGCTAGCTATTCAAGGTATAAACTCCTTAGTGGTTGTGTGGTATAAACCCTCACATGGTTGATGATAATCACACCTTATCAACACGGTGACGAAGTATAAATCCTCATATGGTTGATGAGTATAAACACCCAACATTGTTACCCAAGCTCTTATCCCCCCAGATTGGGTATGGTCTAATGCAACACTTTATATAGAGTATATCATATACATAAGCTCATTTCATCATCCTATAGTCATTCATAACATATCTCATGCTTTGGACCTTCAACTCCTCAAGACATCACATCCGAACATTTTATCAAACACTAAGAG
This sequence comes from Solanum medicagineum, assembly GCA_026153255.1. Classification (NCBI taxonomy): domain Eukaryota; kingdom Viridiplantae; phylum Streptophyta; class Magnoliopsida; order Solanales; family Solanaceae; genus Solanum; species Solanum medicagineum. The sequence continues at coordinate 15,640,410 of JAPFFP010000070.1, forward strand.
GGTATGTAATGCTAGTATAAAATCATGAAATATAGAGATGAAATCATGCAAGAAAATCCACTGTAAAACCATCAATCTACACCCTGCAACCCCCTCAAGCAATAAACATCAAAACCCCTTCTCAAATCTTACAATAAATCAAAGATTTATAGCTCAAAACATGGAGAAACAGTCACAACTTTACATAGCTTTAACATAGTGTGCAGTGAATTTCATAATAAGCAAGACCCATTTATAAATCAACTTTAAATCATTCAATTTAAGTAAAAGGAGGCTTGGATATCATGGGTAAAAGGAACCCATGAAAAAACCCTCATACCTTAGCTTAGAGATGAACTTGGTGAAGATTGGACATGGAGACTTAAAGTTTGAAGAAGAACCTTTGAAGGAATACCTTAGCTTGGGATGAGGGTTTGGTACTTGAGTTTGGGGAGTGAAAATATGGCTAAGTGTTTGAGTGAGTTTTGGGAAATATTTAGGATGATATAAGGGTGAAATTTCCCTAAGTATGGGTAAAAACACGTTTGGGAACACTTAGGCCCAACACATCGAAAATTTTGGACTAACTAAAAAAAATAGTCCCAAAAATACACTAGTGCGCGTTGCGGAAGCGGCGCGCACTATTCTCTAGAAATTGCACTTTCGAAAATTATAATTGCTAGTTTTTTGCTCTTAAATCAAGGTAGACCCTTTTTCATGTAATTCTGACCCCCTGATCACTAATATGAAGTCAGATTTTCAAAATAATGAATGAATTTTGAGATATATGGAATTTAAAATTCTGGGCATTCCAAGGAGAGATTTCGGGCACTTTTCGGGGTCGTTTTAATTATCTCCCCCTTGGGAACATTTGCCCCCGAATGTAAAAGAGACGTACAAGAAAAGAGTGATCATAAACAAATCAGCCCTAACTAAAATGCAATATTACATTTAAAACATCATTTTCAAGATCTCATCATACATGTAAAATCATCATAACTTGCCAACTTAAACATGAATCCATATGAATGACATAGGGGATGAAACATAACATTTGAAATCACATAGGGGACTTAGAATTAATACCTTATGCTTGAGTGGAGTGGAAAAGATAAGGATACCTCTTTTGCATTTCCGCTTCGGCCTCCCAAGTAGTACTTTTGATTTGTTGGTTCCTCCAAAGGACCTTAACGGATGTCAACCTCCTTGTTCCTCAATCTCTTCACTTGCCTATCTAGGATTTGAACTAGAATCTCCTAATAAGTCAAGTTATCCTCAACAACACCTACAACATCAAGAGGCACAATAGCATTAGGATCACCAACACATTTCCTCATCAACATAGAGACATGGAACACCGCATGAACCAAATTCATTTCACTAGGCAACTTCAACTCATAAGCTACCTTACCAACCCTCTTCAAGATCTCATAAGGACGAAGATATCTTGGACTTAACTTCCCCTTTTTACCAAAACGGACCACACCTTTCATTGGAGAAACTTTTAAATAAACCCAATCACCCACTTTGAATTTAAGGTCTCTTCTTCTCACATCGGCATAAGATTTTTGACGACTTTAGACTATTTTTAACCTTTCCCTAATCATCCTAAACTTCTCAAGAGCCTCCATAACCAGATTTGGTCCCAATAAAGACACCTCACTAACCTCAAATCAACCAACTGGTGATCTACAACGTCTCCCACAAAGAGCCTCAAAAGCAACCATACCGATGCTAGAGTCATAGCTATTGTTTTATGCGAATTCAGTCAAAGGAAGATGGTCATCCCAACTACCCCTGAACTCCAATGCACAAGCTCTTAGCATATCCTCAAGTGTTTGAATGGTTCTTTCGGCTTGGCCATCCGTTTGGGGGGCGAAAGGCCGTACTAAGGTGAACTTTTGTACCAAGACCCTTTTGAAAGGACCTCCAAAAGTGTGAAATGAATTGTGAACCATGATCCTGATGGACAAAGGAACCCCATGCAACCTCACTAACTCATTGATGTACAACCTTGCATACTCTTCAGCTCCATATGTGGTCTTAACTAGTAGAAAGTGAGCCGATTTCGTTATCCTATCAACCACTACCCAGATGGAATCAAAATCTTTTCTAGTCTTGGGCAACCTAACCACAAGATCCATATTAATCACCTCCCACTTCCAAGTGGGAATCTCTATGTCTTGGGTTAGACCACCCGCCCTTTGATGTTCAACTTTGACTTGTTGACAACTATGACAACCGGAAGCGAATTTGGCAATGCCCCTCTTCATGCCTCCCCACCAATACACATCTCTCAAGTGTCTATACATTTTGGTGGAACCGGGGTAAATAGAATAAGAAGAATTGTGGGCCTCATCAAGGATCTTCTCCCTCAAACCATCAACACAAGGCACACACAACCTACCTTGGTACCTAAGAGCACTATCTCCCCCTTGTGAGAAAACCTCTATTTTTCCCTCTTTCACTAAGGCCTTCAATTCAAGCAAGGAGGAGTCAAGATCTTGTTTTGCTATCACCTCATCAACCAAGGAAGATTTGGAACCATCAACAACCACAACACCATCATCACCAACCTCTTCCAACCTAACCCCCAATCTAGCCAATCTATGCACCTCCCTAGCCATCTCCCTATCACCACCCTCAACATGGGCTAGGCTACCCATAGACACCCTACTCAAGGTATCCGCCACTACATTTACCTTAACTGGATGATAATGCACACTTATGTTATATTCTTGAAGAAGTTCTAGCCACTTTCTTTGTCTCAAGTTGAGATCCTTTTGAGTGAGACATATTGGAGGCTTTTATGATCGGTGAAGACACCCACATGCACCCTATACAAATAATGTCGCCAAATTTTTATTGCAAATGCCACGACGGCTAACTCTAGATCATGGGTAGGGTAATTCCTTTCATGCACCTTGAGTTATCTAGAACCCAAACCAACTCTATATGCATCACAATACACAACAAAACCCTCAAGCCCATCCGATAGTGACAATATAGGTGCGGACACAAGCCTATCCTTCAATGTTTGAAATCTTCTGTCACATTCATTGATCCACACAAAATTAACCTTCTTTTGAGTCAATTTGGTCATAGGGGAAGCAATGGAGGAGAACCCATTCACAAATCTACTATAGTAACCCTCAAGGCCCAAGAAGCTCCTAATATCCGACGGGGTCAATGGTCTAGCGCAATTCCTAATCATATTGATTTTCTTAGGATCCACTTTTGTACCATCCCCTTACACCACATGACCAAAAAATGCAACCTCCTTCGACCAAAAAATGCAACCTCTTTCAACCAAAATTCACACTTATCATATTTAGCATACAATTTCTCCTCCTTCAACCTTTGCAATACAACCCTCAAATGCCCTATATGCTCCTCCCTACTATGTGAATAGATCAATATATCACCAATGAAGACCCTAACAATGGAATCAAGGTAAGGTTTGAAGACCCTATTCATTAGGTCCATGAAGATGGCCAGTGTATTAGTCAACCCAAACGATATCAAAACAAACTCATAATGCCCATATTTAGTCCAGAAAGCCATCTTGGGAATATCACACTCCCTCACCCTCACTTGATGGTACCCAGACTGAAGATCAATCTTAGAGAAGAAGCTATCCCCTTGCAACTGGTCAAACAAGTCATCAATCCTTGGATAAGGATACCTATTCTTTATAGTGACCCTATCGAGTTGCCGGTTGTCAATACACATTCTACATGACCCATCTTTCTTTTTGATAAACAACGCCGGAGCACCCCAAGGTGATTGACTAGGTCTAATAAATCCCTTTTCCAACAAATCTTTCAATTGTTCCTTTAACTCCTTCAACTCCACCGAGGCCATACGGTAAGGGGGAATGGAGATAGGTCGAGTGTCAGAGAGGAGATCTATGCTAAAATCTATCTCCCTTTTGGGAGGGAAACCGGGAAGTTCATTTAGAAAGACATCAAAAAACTCGTTTACAGCGAGGATCGACTCAATGAAAGGGACTTTGGACTCCACATCTTTAACCCTCATAAGATGATACAACCACCCCTTAGAAATCAACTTACGGGCTTTGATGCATGAAATGAATCTACCCTTGACCACCACATCTTGTTTCCCACTCAAGGACGGATTGATTAGGAAATTGAAACGTGACCCTACGGGTTCTACAATCAATAGAAGCATAGTAGGCAAGCAACCAACCTATCCCAAGTGTGACATCAAAATCTACCATGTCTAATTCAACAAGATCACAAGGTAACAACTTATGCAAAATGCAAATAGGATATCTTCTATAAACTTTCCTAGCCATAATAGAGGCACCAATAGGAGTAGACACTTCATATGACTCATGCAATAACTCGAGGACAACGTGGAACTTTTTAGCAGTAAAAGGGGTAACAAAGCAAAGGGTGGCACCTGGATCAATCAAATCATACTCATCAAAGTTAAAGATTTTCGATATTCTAGTAACAACATCGAGGACCTCACTAACCCCTCGTCTTCCATGTAGAGCATAAAAATAATTGTGCCTTAGGGCACCACCTTGAGGACCACCTCTCTCCAATGGAATCGTATTAGTACCCCAGACCTTGCCACGGTTTCTTGGACAATCTCCCTTCTTGTGACCAAACTCCCCACATTCATAGCATTCATTAGAACCCTTCAAACATTGGCCTCCATGGCTCCTTCCACATTAGGTCCTAGTGTCACGACCCAAGCCTAGGGCCTAGACGTGACACGGCGCAACGGGAACCCGATGGGACCCCAAGCAAGCCTCATAAAGCATCATTACACATCCTTGGTCGCGAAAGCAATAACTCAAGCATTAAAGATAAAGAAATTGGGAGAATCGGGGCTAAGGGACAACCTTGCACAATATCAGAATCAAGAGACAAGAGCCAAGCTCATTTCATAAATACATAACATGTCCAAAAACTACCTCTACTACATGGATAAGAGCGGGGGCCAAGATAAAGCAACATGGCTCACCCTCATAGTCAAATAGAGCGTAAAAGAAGAGTGTCTCAATACATAACAAAAGAGAGAGTAGACTAAGGTCTCCGAAGTGGAGGATTCACCAACTAGCGTGAGTAGCACCGACCTAGCCACGTGGAGGAGGATGATCAACTTGGGCTCCGGTTACTACATGGTGATATCATGTAGGCAAGAATATGCGTTGGTACATTTGAATGTACTAAGTATGTAGGATGCAATGCAACAATAGTAAGGTATCATAATCAAAATGCATAGTAATAAACAATAAGCATAATATAACAATATGGCTTGTATGATCAATGCTTAAGTTAAACATGCTTAGGTAACTCATGCTCATATAAGAGATCATATGTGTAGAAGAAACCAAGCTAGCTATTCAAGGTATAAACCCCTTGGTGGTTGTGTTTCATAAACCCCTCACATGGTTGATGATAATCACACCTTATCAACACGATGATGAAGTATAAACCCCTGGCATGGTTATTGAGTATAAACCCCCAACATGGTTACCTGGGCTCTTGTCCCCCCTAGGTCGGGTATGGTCTATTGCAACACTTTATATGGAGTATATCATATACATAAGCTCATTTCATCATCATATAGTAATTCATATCATATCTCATGCTTTGGACCTTCAACTCCTCAAGGAACCACATCCGGACATTTTATCAAACACTTAGAGGATGGGTAATGCTAGTATAAAACCATGAAATGTAGAGATAAAATCATGCAAGAAAATTCATTGTAAAACCATCAATCAATACCTTGCAACTCCCTTAAGCAATATACATCAAAACCCCTTCTCACATCTTACAATAGATCAAAGATTTATAGCTCAAAGTATGGCAATACAGTCACAACTTTACATAGCTTTAACATAGTGTGCAGTAAATTTCATAATAAGCAAGAGCAATTTGTAAATCAACTTTAAATTTAATTAAGTAAAAGGAGGCTTGGGTATCATGGGTGAAAGGAAACCATGAAAGAAACCCACATACCTTATCTTAGAGATGAACTTTGTGAAGATTAGAGATGGAGACTTGAAACTTGAAGAAGAACCTTTGAAGGAATACCTTAGCTTGGGATGAGGGTTTAGGACTTGTGTTTGGGGAGTGAAAATATGACTAAGTGTTTGAGTGAGTTTTGTGAAATGTTTAGGATGATATGAGGGTGAAATTTCCCCAAGTATAGGTAAAACCACGTTGGGGAATACTAAAAATTTTGGACGAACTAAGAAAAAGCAGTCAAAAAAATACACTAGTGCAGATAGAGGAAGCGCCGTGCACTACTCTCTAGAAATTACACTTTCGAAAATCATAATTGCTAATCTTTCGCTCTTAAATGGGGTTTAGACCTTCTTTCACCTAATTTTGAACCCCTTATCACAAATATGATGTCAGATTTTTAAAATAATGAATGAATTTTGAGATATATGAAATTTAATATTTTGGGCATTCCGAGGCATGTTTTCGGGCACTTAGGCTTAGGTCATGGCACATCTGGAAAGAATGAATCTTCCATGGAGGACCTATTGAGGATGTCTAACACTTGTATCTATATCATAAAATCATGGAGTATCAGAAAATGCTAGTACATGAAATGTACGGTATATAAAAAAGCTGAAAGAAACATACTCACGACATACTCAATAATCATGAATACTCAACTCAGAGATAATGCATGCAAGTTTAAGAATAAAATAATATTTTTTAAATTTACTCAAAAAATGCAATCTTGGTAAGAAAAAAATTATTTGGCCCTTGAAAAGTTTATATAATCGACCACCATCACTTATGAGTTACTGATGATACAACTAACTTTTGTCATTTCCATAGGCGTCCATTACCTTACTAGAGTAAGGGATTCAATGTTAACCCATGGATATATATAAAAGTTCTCTTTTCTGGACAAATAAAGACTCGTCCAATTTAACGTTCACAATCTTATCCTACACTACCTACGCGATTTATGGGTTTTGAGTTGCTTATCCTACACCGACTACGTGGTTTCTGGGTTTTGAGTTGCTACTACTCTCACCCAAATCGGTGATCAATACTACTCCCTAAATTAATTTATTATGTTCATATATGTCAACTGAGTAAATTACTCAAAATCATTTCATCTGGTCTCATTGGACTTTACTCAAAAGCTCAAACTCGTCTAATCTCATTATGCTCTTTTATTAAAACAACGAAAATGCTTTTAAGGTTTTCTCATATCTCATCAAAACTCATTTC
>JAPFFP010000070.1:15647729-15666406 GCA_026153255.1 Solanum medicagineum
CGTCCCCGAAATGGAGGACTCACTAAAAAGCTTGAGAGATGTCGTACTAGCCACGTGGAGGAGGATGATCAAGTGGGGCTCCTTGAATAGCCTGTAAGAAAGGACTTATGAAAAGAATTTTACTATAGTATCAAATCCACATATAAATCATGTACGGAAGTTGGGTTCCTACATGGTGACATCAAGTAGGCATAGAGTATGTGTTGGTACATTTGGATGTACTAAGTATGTAGGATGCAATGCAACAAGTCATAAGCACATTAAACAAAATGTGTAACATAGACAATGAATAAGCATATACCAATATGGCATGTATGAATGATACTAGAAGCATAATCATGTTTATATAGAATGTAATACATGTATAAGGAGAGACCATTGTTAGTGGATATCCAAGGCCTACCACCCCCTTAAAGAGGCGAATGAGGTACGAACCCCTCAATAGGTTGATGAGGTACAAACCCCCCAATATGGTTGATGAAGTACAAACCCTCAACATGGATATCAAGGTACAAACCCCTCAGTATTATTGTAGGGACCTACCACCTCCCGAGAGAAGCGATCGAGGTACAAACCCCTCAACAAGGCTACCCGGGCCTACAACCCCCTGAGTGGGGATTGGGCAATTCCCAACACTGTAGAGATAATATCATATACATATATGATGTTCATAATCATAGTCATTCAACACATAAGACAAGCATTTGACCTTCAATTCCTCAAGAAACCTATAACGAGACATTTTATCAAACACTTGGCAGGTGTGTAGTGCTAGGGTAAAACCATGCAATTCAAGAGTATAATCATGCTAGAAAATCCAATGTAAAACCATCAATAGATACTTGGTAACACTCTCAAGCAATATACATCAAAGCCCTTCATCAAATCTCACTTTAGATCTTAGATTCATAGCTCAAAACATTCTAAAACAATCATAATTTCATGAAACCCCAACATCGTGTGCAGTGAATTCATAACAAGTAAGACCCATGATCAAATCAACTTTAAATCATGCAAGCTTAAGTAAAAGGGAGCTTGTGTATCATGGATGAAAGTAACCCATGGTAGAAACCCACAAACATTGACTTTGGGTAATAGCTCGATGAAGATTGGAGATGGAGACTTGAAGCTTCAATGAGAGCCTTAGAATCCGGATTAGTTTTGAGACTTGAAATTTGGAGATGAAATATTGTTCGAGTGTTTGGGAATGTCTTGAATGATATAAGGGTGAAATAAAGCTATGTACAGGCATTTTCACGCATGGGAAAACTTAGGCCCAAGACCCAAAGCATTGGACTGAGATAGGGAAACTAGACAAAATTTACAATGTGGCGTGCCCTTAGCGCGTCGCGCCAGCAGGCGCGAAAAGCTCACTGGAAATCTATTTTAGGGAAATTGAACTATGCAGTTTGTTTGCTCTAAAATTGGGGTTATACCCATTCCCTACTCAATTTGATCCCCATAACAAGAATATGAAGTTGGTTTTACGATATCGCGCACGAAATTTGAGATACATGGAAATTACGATTCTGGGCACTTTTGAGGCGCATTTCGGGCACTTTTGGGGTCATTCAATATCTTCCCCTTGGGAACATTCATCCCCAAATGTCAAAGAAATGTATATGAGAAGAGTAATCATGAAGAAATCATCCCCAACAAGAATGCAACAACATACTTAAAACATCATTTTCAAAATCTCATCATAAGTGTAAACTCACATGGACATTATCAATGTAAACATGAATGCATGCAAATGGCGTAGGGCCTTGAACATGAGACATGAAACCACATAGAAGAATTAGAATTAGTACCTTGGGCTTGAATAGGATGAAAGAGATAAGGGTATCGCTTTTGCATATCCGCCTCGGCCTCCCAAGAAGCACTTTTGACTTGTTGGTTCCTTCAAAAGACCTTAATAGAAGCAATATCCTTGTTCCTCAACCTCTTCACTTGCCTATCCAAGATATCTACTTAAATCTCTTCATATGATAGTTGTCTTCAACTACCCCCACAACATCAAGAGGCACAATAGCATTAGGATCACCCACACACTTCCTCAATATAGACACATGAAAGACAAGATGAACCAATTCCATTTCACTAGGCAAATCCAGCTCGTAAGTCATCTTACCAATCCTCCTCATCACCCTATAAGGACCCACATATCTTGCGCTCAACTTACCCTTTTTACAAAATAGGCCACACCCTTCATGGGTGACACCTTCAAGTTGACCTAATCACCATCCTTAAACTCAAGCTCCCTCCTCCTCACATCGGCATAAGACTTTTGGCGACTTTGGGCAATCTTAAACCATTCTCTAATAATCTTAACCTTCTCAAGAGCCTCCTTAACAAGATCTGGTCCCACCAAAGGCTTCTCTTCATCCTCCAACCACCTAACCAGTGATCTACAACGTCTACCATAGAAAGCCTCAAAAGGAGCTATTCTGATGCTAGAATGATAGCTATTGTTATATGCAAACTCAATCAATGGAAGATGATCATCCCAACTACCCTTGAGCTCCAATACATGAGCTATAAGCATGTCCTCAAAAAGTGTGAAGTGAATTGTGTACCATGATCGACTTAGCCATCCGTTTGGGGGTGAAAGGTCGTACTAAGCTTTACCTTTGTTCCAAAACCTCCTTGGAATGATCTCCAAAAGTTTGAAGTGAATTGTGCACCACGATCTGATATGATGGACAAAAGGACCCTATGAAAAATCACCAAGTCATGAATGTACAACTTAGCATAATCTTCAGCCCCATAGGCAGTCTTAACCGGTAGAAAGTGAGTAGATTTTGCCATCCTATCCATCACCACTATAATGGAATCAAAACCCTTTCTATTCTTGGGAAACCCAACCACAAAATCCATATTAATCTCTTCCCACTTTCAAGTGAGAATTTCTATGTCTTGGGTTAGGCCAGGCCACCCGACCTTTTATGTTAGGCTTTCACATTTGGGAAACTATGGCAACAAAATATAAATTTGGCAATGTCCCTCTTCATGCCTCCCCACCAATACACCTCTCTCAAATCTCTAGACATCTTAGCAGACCCCGGGTGAATAGAGTAAAAAGAGCCATGAGCCTCATCAAGAATCTTTTCCTTCAAGCCATCAACATAAGGCACACACAACCTACCTTGGTACCTAAGGGCATCATCTGCCCCTTGGGAGAAAACCTCCACCTTACCATCTTTTACCAATGACTTCAATTCTAACAATGAAGGATCAAGATCTTGTTTAGCTTTCCCCTCTTCAACCAATGAAGATTTAGAGCCATCAACACCACCACCACCACCACCATTAACAGCCTCTTCAAACCTAACTCTTCATCTAGCCAACCGATAGACCTCCCTAGCCATCGCTATGCCACCATCAGCATGAGCAAGACTGCCAATCAACACCCTATTCAAAGCATTTGCCATAACACTAGCCTTACTGGGATGGTAATACACACTCATATAATAGTCCTTAAGGAGGTCTAACCACCTCCTTTGTCTCAAGTTGAGATCTTTTTTACTTGATCGATGAACACATCAACATGCACCCTATACAAATAGTGACACCAAATCTTTAAAGCAAACACTACAATGGCTAACTCAAGATCATGGGTAGGATAATTCATTTCATGCATTTGGAGTTGTTTAGAAGCATAGTCTATGACCTTACCATTTTGCATCAACACACAACCTAGGCCAACCCGGGAAGCATCATAATACATAACAAATCCCTCTTTCCCATCTGATAGTGACAATATAGTAGCAGACACAAGCTTCTCTTAAAATGTTTGGGAACTCCTTTCACATCCATCGAACCACACAAATTTGGATTTCTTTTGAGTCAACTTTGTCATGGGAGAGGCAATAGAAGAAAACTTATTCACAAATCCCCAATAGTAACCCGCTAAGCCCAAAAAGCTCTTAATATCCGATGGGTTCTGTGGTCTAGGCAATTTTCTAATCACATCTTTCTTTTTAGTATCCACCTTAATTCCATCCCCCGATACCACATGATTTAGAAAGGCATCTTATTTCAACCAAAATTCACACTTCTCATATTTGGCATACAATTTCTCTTCCCTCAACCTTTGCAGTAGTACCCTCAAATGGCCCACATGCTCCCCCTCACTATGAGAATAGATCAAAGTATCATCAATGAATACCATAACAAATCAATCAAGGTAGGGTTTGAAGACCCTATTCATAAGGTCCATGAAGATAGTTGGTGCATTGGTCAACCCAAAGGACATCACAACAAACTCAAAATGCCTATACCTAGTCCAGAAGGCCGTCTTAGGATACCACACTCTCTCACCTTCACTTGATGATACCCGAACCAAAGATCATTCTTAGAGAAGTGGCTAGCCCCTTGCAATTGGTCAAAAAACATCAATCTTTCCAAGAGGATACTTATTCTTGATTGTGACCCTATTAGGTTGCCGGTAGTCAATGCACATTCTAAAGGACCTATCCTTATTCTTCTCAAACAACACAGGCACACCCCAAGGTGATTTCGCTAGGCCTAAAGAACCCTTCTCCAACAAGTCCCTTAATTACTCCTTTAACTACTTTAACTCCACCGGGGCCATAAAGTAAGGGAGAATAGAAATGTGTTGAGTATCGGGAAGGAGTTCTATACCAAAATCTATTTCCTATTCGGGAGGAACACTGAGAAGGTCATTTGGAAAGACATCGATTAACTTATTTACCATCGGAACCATCTATATGGGAAGGACTTAAGACTCCACATCCCTAACCCTCACCAGATGATAAAGACACCTCTTATAGATCAACATACGGGCTTTAATCCAAGAGATCAACCTACCCATAACCACCACATCATGACTCTCCCATTCAAGAATAGATTCATTTGTGAATTGGAATTTGGCCTTATGAGTTCTACAAACAATAGAGGCATAGTATTCATGCAATGAATCCATCCCAAGAATGGCATCAAAATCAACCATATCCAACTCACAAGATCACAAGGCCATATTTCATGCAAGATGAAACGGGACCATTTCTATAGACTTTCTTAGCTAAAATAGATGCACCAATAGGAGTAGACACCTCATATGACTAACACAACAATTCGGGTTCAACATGAAACATTTTGGCAACTAAGGGGTAACAAAAGAAAAAGTGACACCCAGATCAATCAATGCATACACATCAAAATCAAAGACTTTTAACATACTGATAACAACATCGGACACCTCATTAACCCCTTGTCTCCCATGCAAAGCATAAAACTGATTGTTCCTGGGGGCAACACCTTGATGACCACCTCTCCCCAAAGAAACTGCATTGGCACCTTGTGGATGAATCTCCTTGCCCTTGTAGATATTTCGGGGGCAATTTATCACCTTATGCCCAACTTCCCCACAACCATAACCTGTATTAGTATCCCTAAAGCATGGGCCACTATGACCCCTACCATATTTTGGACACCCACTAATAGGGACCAAACCTCCAACACCTTGGGCCATCGGAGATTCATTGGCAACCCTCTTACTAGATGCATAAGAAGACCCTTGGCCTTGACGGAACCGGGCACCTTTCTGACTATGGAACTTTCCCTCAAAACGGGCCCTCTTGGACTCATGACTTCTCGTCTTCCTCATCTTCTCCTCCTCCATTTATTCAGCGTAGTTCATCAACTGGGACAAATCGATTTCACCAATCAACATAGAGGACTGGCTTTCTTCACTCACCAAATCGGAAACACCCATCACAAATTTATTCATTCTAGACCTTGGGTCGACCACCTAGTGGGGAGCACATTTAGAGAGTTGATTAAACTTTTGGGCATAATCTCTCACACTCATAGACCCTTGTCCCAAATACATAAACTCCACCTATTTGGCTTCCCTAAGCTCAAAAGGGAAGAACCGTTTAAGAAAAGCCACGTTGAACTCCTCCCAAAGCACCAAATTATTGATTCCCTTCTCTTCCTTCCATTGGTTAAACCATATTTCTTCCACCTCCTTTAGTTGGTAAGACACCAACTCCGCCTTCTCCTTCGATCTAACACCCATAATAGCCAAAACCTTGTAGACTCAATGAACTCTTGAGGGTCCTTATCCACCTTTAACCCATAGAATTTTGGGGGATTCATTCTCATGAAGTCTCCCACCCGAGATACCGGTGCTGGAGCATGAGGAGCTTGCGCCCCTTGATTGGCTTGATTAGCCACAACTTGTGCAAGCACAGTGAGAGCGTCTCGAAGCTCATCATGAGCTGCTTGGTCCTCGGGAGTGTGGGCTCTTATTCCTGTTGTGTTACACATGATCTAGCATAGAAAAGAGCAATCGTTAGGCGAAACATCCTTACTTTAACTCTACAGCATGACATAGAACATGAAGATGGTTAACATTTCCTAAGATGCCTCATAACTTCTTACTCATAGTTGTGGTGCATAAGACAACTATGAATAAGACTCTAATTGACGCGGTGTGTTGGACCCCGAGGACCTAACAACCTAGTGCTCTGATACCAAGTTTTTCATAACCCAAGCCTAGCTTAGATGTGACACAGCTAATAGGGAACCCGAAGGAACATCAAACATGTCTATTAGTATATCATACACATATTCTTGGTCGCAGAAGCAATAAAGTACAACAAGAGATAGTAAATAGGGACAGACGGGGCTAAGGGAAATTGCCATATCATAAACATCAAGAGTCAAGAGAGATTCAGAGCTCAAAGCATAATACAAACATGTCCACCAACATCTCTAAAACTTTGATATTTAGCATGGGCCAAGACAAGCTACCGGGCTCACCCTTATAGTCAACATATATAGAAAAGAATCGTCCTCGAAATGAAGGATTCACTAAAAAGCTTGAGAGATGTCGTAGTAGCCACGTGGAGGAAGATGATCAAGTGGGGTTCTGGTTCCTACATGGTGACATCAAATAGGCATAGAGTATGTGTTAGTACGTTTGAATGTACTAAGTATGTAGGATGCAATGCAACAAGTCATAAGCACAGTAAACAAAATGTGTAACATAGACAATGAATAAGCATATACCAATATGTCATATATGAATGACACTTGAAGTAAAATCATGTTTATATAGAATGTAATACATGTGTAAGGAAAGACCAATGTTAGTGCATATCCAAGGCGTACCACCCCCTTGGGGAGGCGAATGAGGTACGAACCCCTAAATAGGTTGATGATGTACAAACCCCTAACATGGTTGATGGAGTTCAAACCCCCAACGTGGTTATCAAGGTACAAACCGCTCTGCATTGTTGCAGGGGCCTACCACTTCCCAAGAGAGGTTTAACAAGTTTGATTTACGACTAGAACCCTCCTAAAGCGCATTGATTTTCATTTCGCACTATCTGGTCACTGGTTTGAAGTTAGTCCTAAGGAAATAATACGTAACAGTCAGCCAAGTAACGATAATAAGAAAGACTAGGGTATAGTTGTTTAAATCCCAACCCCAAAGATTTGGGACCAAAAGCGGTTAGCGGGCGATCGAGGTACAAACCCCTAAACAAGGTTACCCGGGCCTACAACCCCTTGAGTGAGGCTTGGTCAATTAACAATATTGTAGAGATAATATCATATACATATATTCCGTTCATCATCATATAGTAATTCAACTCATAAGACATGCATTTGAACTTCAATTTCTCAAGAAACCCACAACCAGACATTTTATATAACACTTGGTAGGTGTGTAGTGCTAGTGTTAAACCACGCAATTCAAGAGTATAATCATGCTAGAAAATATAATGTAAAACCATCAATAGATGCTTGGTAACACCCTCAAGCAATATACATCAAAACCCTTCATCAAATTTCATATTAGATCTGAGATGCATAGCTCAAAACATGCTAAAACAACCATAATTTCATGAAACCCCAACATAGTGTGCAGTGAAATTCATAACAAGTAAGACCCATGATCAAATCAACTTTAAATCATGCAAGTTTAAGTAAAAAGGAGCTTGGGTATCATGGGTGAAAGAAACCCATGAAACAAACCCACATACCTTGACTTTGGAGAAAAGCTTGATGAAGATTGGAGATGGAGACTTGATGCTTGAATGAGAGCCTTAGAATCCGGATGTGTTTTGAAATTTGGAGATAAAATATTGTTTAAGTGTTTGGGAGTGTATTTGGGAATTTCTTAAATGATATGAGGGTGAAATAAAGCTAAGTATAGGCATTCCACGCATGGGAACACTTAGATCGAAGACTCAAAGCCTTGGATGGAGATACAAAAATTGGACAAAATTTACAGTGTGGCACATCCTTGGCCCGTAGCACTAGAGGTGTGAAAAGCACACTGGAATTCCATTTTTGTAAAACTGAAATTGCGGTTCATTTGCTCTAAAATCTGGGTTAGACCCATATCCCACTCAATTTGACCCCCTGAACAAGAATATGAAGTCAGATTTTTGATATCACTCATAGATTTTGAGATACATGAAAATTACAATTCTGGGCAATTTCGATGCACATTTTCGGGCATTCTCTCCCTTGCCAACATTCATTCCCGAATGTCAAACAAACGTATATGAGAAAGGTAATCATGAAGAAATCAGCCCCGATAGGAATACAACAACATACGTAAAACATCATTTTCAAAATCTCATCATAAGTGTAAAATCACCATGAACTTTATCAATGTAAACATGAATGCATGCAAATGACTTAGGGGTTGGAACATGACACATGAAACCACATAAAAGACTTAGAATTAGTACCTTGGGCTTGAGTAGGATGAAATAGATAAGCGTATCACTTTTGCGCATCCACCTCGGCCTCCCAAGTAGCACTTTTGACTTGTTAGTTCCTCCAAAGGACCTTAATGGAAGCAACGTCCTTGTTCCTCAACCTCTTCACTTGCCTATGCAAGATCTCTACTGGAACCTCTACATATGACACATTGTCTTCAACTACCTCCACAATATCTAGAGACACAATGGCATCATGATCACCCACACACTTCCTCAGCATAGACACATATCTAGGGCTCAACTTGCACTTCTTACAAAAACGGACCAAACCCTTCATAGGTGACACCTTTAAATAGAGCCAATCACCATCCTTGAATTCAAGCTCCCTCATTCTCGTATCGGCATAAGACTTTTGGTGACTTCGGTCTGTTTTCAACCTCTCTCTAAACATCCTTACCTTCTCCATAGCATCCACAACTAGATTTGGACCCAACAAAGACATCTCTCCAACCTCAAACCACCTAATCGGGGATATACAACATCTACCATTGAGAACCTCAAAAGGTGCCATTCCGATGCTAGAATGATATCTATTGTTATATGCAAACTCAATCAATAGATGATAATTATCCCAACTATCCTGAGCTCCAATTCACAAACCCTAAGCATGTCCTCAAGTGTTTGGATAGTTCTTTCAGCTTGGACATCCATTTGGTGGTGAAAGGTCATACTAAGCTTTACCTTTGTTCCAAGACCACCTTGAAAGGACCTCCAAAAGTGTGAAGTGAATTGTGCATAACAATCCGATATGATGGACAAAGGAACCCCATGCAATCTCACCAAGTCATGAATGAACAACGTAGCATAAACTTGAGCCCCATAGGCAGTTCTAACCGGTAGAAAGTGAGCCAATTTTGTCATCCTATCAACCACAACCCAAATGGAATCAAAACCCTTTCTAGTGTTGGGAAACCCAACCAAAAAATCCATATTAATCTCTTCCCACTTCCAAGTGGGAGTCTCTATATCTTGGGTTAGGCCACCTGGCCTTTGATGTTCAGCTTTGACTTATTGGGAACTATCACAACCGAATACAAATTTGGCAATGTCCCTCTTCATGCCTCCCCACCAATACACCTCTCTAAAACCTCTATACATCTAAGTAGACCCTGGGTGAATAGAGTAAGAAGAACCACGAGCCTCATCAAGAATCTTTTCCTTCAAGTGATCAATATAAGGCACACACAACCTACGTTGGTACCTAAGGGAACCATCTCCCCCTTGAGAGAAAACCTCCACCTTACCATTGTTTACCAATGCCTTGAATTTTAACAACGAGGGATCAAGATCTTCTTTAGCTTTCACCACTTCAACCAATGATGATTTAGAGCCATCAACATCAACAACACCACCATCAACACCCTCTTCCAACCTAACTCCCAATCTAGCCAACCGATGGACCTCCTAGCCACCCCTATGCCACCATCATCAACATGAGCACGGCTACCCATAGACACCCTACTCAAAGCATCTGCCACAATATTAACCTTACAGGGATAGTAATGCATAGTCATATCACAGTCCATAAGAAGTTCTTACTACCTCCTTTGTCTCAAATTGAGATCTTTTTGATTGAAGACATGTTGAAGACCCTTATGATCGGTGAACACATCAACATACATCCCACAAAGATAGTGACGCTAAAGCTTTAATGCAAACACCACTACAGCTAACTCAAGATCATGGGTAGGATAATTCATTTCATGCACTTTGAGTTGTCTACAAGCATAGGCTTTGACCTTACCATTTTGCATCAACACACAACCCAAGCCAACCCAGGAAGCATCACAATACACAACAAATCCCTCTAGCCCTTCTGGTATTGACAATATAGTAACGGACAAAAGCTTATCTTTCAATGTTTGAAAACTCCTTTGACATTCATTGGAACACAAAAATTTGGCTTTCTTTTGAGTCAACATTGTCATGGAAGAAACAATAGATGATAACCCATTCACAAATCTCTGATAGTAACTCGCTAAGCTAAAGAAGTTCTTAATATCCAACGGGGTCAATGGTCTAGGCATTTTCTAATCACATCCATCTTTTTAGAGTCCACTTAGTGCCATCCTTCGACACCATATGACCTAGAAAGACAACTTGTTTCAACCTAAATTCACAATTCTCATATTTGGCATACAATTTCTCTTCCCTCAACTTTTGCAACACTACCCTCAAATGGTCTATGTGCTCTTCCTCACTATGAGAATAGATAAAAAAATCATCAAAGAAGACCATAACAAACAAATCAAGGTAGGGTTTTAAGACCCTATTCATAAGGTCTATGAAGACAGTCGGTGCATCGATCAACCAAAAGGACATCACAACAAACTCAAAATGCCCATACCTAGCCTGAAAGGCCATCATAGGAATATCACACTCTCTTACCTTCACTTGATTATACCCGGACCAAAGATCAATCCTAGAGAAGTGGCTAGCCACTTGCAATTGGTAAAACAAATCATCAATCCTTGGAAGAGGATACTTATTCTTGATGGTGACCCTACACCCCAAGGTGATTGACTAGGCCTAATTAAACCCTTCTCCAACAAGTCTCTTAATTTTTCCTTGAACTCTTTTAACTCCATTGGGGCCATAAGGTAAGGAGAAATATAAATGGGTTTAGCATCAAGGAGGAGGTCTATACGAAAATCTATTTCCATTTCAGGAGGAATATCGGGAAGGTAATTTGGAAAGACATCAAGGAATTCATTTACAACCAAACCAACTCTATTGGAAGGACTTTAGACTCCACATCCGTAACCCTCACAAGATGATAAAGACCCCCCTTAGAGATCAACTTATGAGCTTTAACGCAAGAGATAAACCAACGCTTAACCACCACATCATGACTCTCCCATTCCAGAACAAGTTCATTTGGGAATAGGAATTTGACCCTATGGGTTCTACAATAAATAGAGGCATAGTATGCATACAACCATCAATCCCAAGAATAATATTAAAATTAACCATTTCCAACTCAACAAGATCATAAGGCAATATCTTATGCAAGATGCAAATCTGACAATATCTATAGACTTTCCTAGCAACAATAGATGCACCAATATTAGTAGACACCTCATATGACTCACACAACAATTCAGGTTCAACATGAAACATTTTGGCAACTAAGGGGGTAACAAAAGAAAGAGTGGCACCCGGATCAGTTAATGCATACAACCTCTTGCCTCCCATGGAAAGCATAAAACCATTTGAGCCTTGGGGTACCACCTTGTTGACCACCTCTCCCTAAAGGAGCCGCATAAGCACCTTGTGGACAAACCTCCTTGCCCTTATTGCGATTTCAAGGGAATTCCATCACCTTATGCCCAACTTCCCTACAACCATAACACACATTAGTATCCCTCAAGCACAGGCCACTATGATCCCTACCACATTTTAGACACCCAATATTAGGGACCACACCCCCAACAACATGGGCCCTTGGAAATTCATTGGCAACCCTCTTATTAGATGCATGAGAAGACCCTTGGCCTAACCAACAACCCTTTCGACTATGGAAGTTTCCCTCAAAATGGGCCCTCTTGGCCACATGACTCCTCCTCTTCCTCAACTTCACCTCCTCCATTTATTCGGCATAGGTCATCAACCGGGACAAATTCATGTCACTAATCATCATAGCTGACCGGCATTCTTCACTCACCAAAATCGGAAACATCCATCATATATTTATTCATTCTAGGCCTTGGGTCGGCCACCAAGTGGGCAGCATATTTAGAGAGTTGAGTAAACTTGAGGGCATACTCCCTCACACTCATAAAACATTGTCTCAAATTCATAAACTCCATCAATTTTGCTTCCCTAAGCTCAAGAGGGAAGAACCAATTAAGAAAAGCTGCCTTGATCTCCTCCCGAAGCACTACACTATTGATTCCCTTCTCCTCTTTCCATTGTTTCAATAATATTTGTTCCACTCCCTTGAGTTGGCAAGACACCAGCTCTGCCTTGTCCACCGATCTAACACCCATTATAGCTAAAACCTTGTAGACCTCATCAATGAACTCTTGAGGGTCCTCATCCACCTTTGACCCATAAAATTTCAGGGGATTCATTATCATGAAGTCTCTCACCCGAGATGCCGGTGTAGGAGCATAAGGGGCTTAGGCCCCTTGATTGGCTTGATTAGCCACAACTTGTGCAAGCAAAGTGAGAGCATCCTGGAGCTCAGCATGAGCCGATTGGTCCACGGGAGTGTGGGCTTTTCTTCCTTTTGTATTAGGCAAGATCTAGTATAGCAAAGGGCAATCGTTAGGGGGTAAAATCCTTACTTCAACTCTATAGAAAGACTTAGAACATGAAGAAGGGAAACATTTCCTAAAATGCCTCATGGCCTCTTACTAATAATTGTGGTGCACAACACAACCATGAATAAGACTCTAATCGACGTGGTGTATTGGACTCTGAGGATCTAACAACCTAGTGTGCTAATACCAAGTTTGTCAGACCCAATCCTAGGGCCTATACATGACATGACGAATAGGGAACCTCAAACAAGCCTCTTATCACATCATACATATATCCTTTGTCTCGGAAGCAATAAAGTACAACAAGAGATGGTAAATAGGGACAAATGGGGATAAGGGACAATTCTCATATCATAAACATCAAGAGTCAAGAGAGAATCAGAGCTCATAGTATAATACAAACATGTCCAACAACACCTCTAAAACTTCGATACTTAGCGGGGGCTAAGATAAACTACCGAGCTCACCCTCATAGTCAACATATATACAAATGAAGGATAGTCTTAAAACCTACTAGGAGATCAGAAGCATCATCCCCGAAATGTAGGACTCTCTGAAGAGTTTGAGAGATGTTGTACTAGCCACGTGGAGAAGGATTACCAAGTGGGGCTTCGCTTCCTACATAGTGACATCATATAGGGATAGAGTATGTGTTAGTACATTTGAATGTACTAAGTATGTAGGATGCAATGCAACAAGTGTTAACCATCATAAACAAAATACGTAAAATAGGTAATGAATAAGAATATAGCAATATGACATGTATGAATGATACTTGAAGTAAAATTATGTTTATATAAAACATAATACATGTGTAAGGATAGACTATTGTTAGTGCATATCCAAGGTAGATGTTAGTGCATATCCAAGGTGTACCACCCCCTTTGAGAGGTAAATGAGGTATGAACCCCGCTGTAGGTAGATACGGTAGAAACCCCTCAACATGGTTGATGGGCTACAAACCCTGCAACATGGTTAATGGAGTACAAATCCCCTAATGTAGTTATCAATGTACAAATGCATCGACTTGGTTGCGCGGGCCTACCAACTCCCGAGCGAGGCGATCGAGGTACAAACCCCTCAATAAGATTACCTGGGCCTACAACCCCCCAAGCGAGGCTTGGTCAATTCCCAACATCATAGATATAATATTGTATACATATATTCCTTTCAAGATCATATAGTTATGCAAGTCATAAGACATGCATTTAACCTTCAATTCCTCAAGAAACCCATAACCGGACATTTTATCAAACATTTGGCAATTGTGTAATGCTAGTGTAAAACCATGCAATTTTAGGGTATAATCATGCTAGAAGATCCAGTGTAAAACCATCAATAAATACTTGGTAACACCCTCAAACAATATACATCAAAACCCTTCATATAAATCTCACATTAGATCTTAGATGCATAGCTCAAAACATGCTAAAACAACCATAATTTTCATAAAAACATGAGATAGTGTGCGGTGAAATACATAGAAAGTAAGAACCATGATCAAATCAACTTTGAATCATGTAAGTCTAAGTAAAACGGAGCTTGGGTATCATAGGTAAAAGGAACCCATGAAAAAAACCCACATACCTTGATTTTGGAGAATATCTTGATGAAAATTGCAGAAGGAGAGTTGAAACTTGAATGAGAGCCTAAGAATCCAAATGTGTTTTGAGACTTGAAATTTGGAGATGAAATATTATCTAAGTGTTTGGGAGTGTATCTGGGAGTGTCTTGAATGATGTGAGGGTGAAATAAAGAGAACTATAGGTTTTCACGCATGGGAACACTTAGGCTGAAGACCCAAAGCCTTGGACAGAGATAGAAAACTATACAAAATTTGCATAGTGGTGCGCCCTTGGCGCGTCGCACCAGGGGTGTGAAAGCTCTCTTGAAATCAATTTTGGAAAATTGAAAGTACGGTTCATTTTCTTTAAAATTGGAGTTAGACCCATTTCCACTCAATTTGACCCCCTAAAGAAGAATATGATTTCAGATTTTCGATATCATGCATGGATTTTGAGATACATGGAAATTATGATTTTGGACACTTTCGAGGCACATTTTCAGGCACTTTTTGGGGTCGTTTAGGGGTCTTCTTGGGGTCATAATTAAATGATGATTTAAACAAGTATCAAATCTTATTCTAATGATTTACATGGTTTACTTGAATTATGAAATTGCACGTCTCTTTTCATGCATGGGTAACCTTAATTAAAATTCAAATGTTTATTTCTCGTCCTATTATCATGTTTTAAGTATGAATTTCATATAGTCTTGTTCCATTCTCAATTTTCATGTCATGAGCATGCATGGACAAGGCTTTTATGTAGTTTCGATATGTATTGGTTACCAATTATGGATATGAATATGGTTTCAATGCATGTACGATTATGACATAATGATGATCACTATGATGACTAACATATGGCTTTAAGCACTCAAGGGTGTGTATGAACCATCATATAACAAGTTATGAGTGAGCTATTCATATGCATGTAAAATTTATTTAAATTATGATAACCTTTTAAGATCATGTATCCATAATGATGAGCTTAAAATGACTTATGATCCTACGAAAAGCATGTTCATATATGTAACACCCCACATCTTACAATACTAGTACTATGTAAATGAAACATAATATGATTTGGTCGAATTAGCACCAATTTTTAAAAGTGCTTGAATCTCGTGTTAATGGGCGATATGTATGTCTAAAGCTTAAGAGGGTCAAGTGTATACATGTTTTGTGTCAAATTAAGGAGACGATGGCCCTAACCATAGTGAGAGAATTGAGGTGCTTGTAGGACTCAAGAAGCTAGCAGGTGAATCACCTACTTGCTTAGCTTAAAATTGCTAGCTGAACGGAGACGAGGCCAGACGTCGAATTTGCCCAAATCCGATTATGAATGAAGTTCGTATTAGGGGTGTAACTTTAGCCTTTGTTTTACCATAGTAAGTAGACTTTATTTTTAGCCCAAGAAGAATATAAAATGAGCCCAAGTACATCACAGCGCACTTAACCATTTGGGCCCAAACCAAGTGAAGAGAAGTTTGGAAGATGGGCAGCCAACGCCTATCAAATTTGAGACCCATTTAGGCCCAAGTGTGAGGGCCAAGCTGCTTCCTCACCAGCTTAATAATATGTGGTATTAGGTGGTCAAAATTCCAAAGTAAGTCGGCCAAATGACCATTTATAAAGGGCTCAAAACAACCCTTAAGTCATTTCACTTCGAAGAAAAATTTCAGCTACCTAAAGACTTTTCTTTCTCTTTACTTTACTTTACAAAAAAGCTAAAACAACCCTCTAGGGTTCTTGAAGGAAACCTGAATCTTGAAGGTAAAGGTAAGTAATCATAGTTGTATATTTACTATGGTTTCTTCATGAAAAACAAGAAGTATATGCTAGCATGTTGTGCTGGAAATTCTGGACAGCTTGTATTCTAAGGATTGTTGCACACTTTTCTTGTTAATTAAGAGGCTTTTCTCTACTTGGTTAGCTGTATTATGAAGTAATACTTATGTAATTAACAAAGGATGATTTTGTAGTAATTTAAGCAGGCTACTTACCACTTTTATAGTCCACAAAAGTGAGTCCTTATATGATATCGCAATTGTGTTCTTAGTATGAACTTGTGGGCTATTAGATGGAAGGTTATTTCCTCACGTCCTTAATGACTGATATATTACTATTCTGATCCTGGTTCAGGGCTGTTTTTAGATATAGATGTGTTGACAACAGTTTGGTTAAAGTTGGAACGGGTTTGGAATTGTCAACGTCAAAATGGGGCAAAGGGGTGTAACGTTATGCTGTCCATTTGTAGGTTCTGTAGAATTATTATGTGTTGTGCTTTGTGGGCTGTTGTAAAACTTTTATGGCACTAAAACAGGCTGCACATTATATGTATATGATAATGTGTATTAGAAAAGTACGATTAGGGATGGAAAGGTTAAAAGAATACGCTCGAGTTTATAAATACCCGCTTGCTGCCCGTATGTTGTTTTCTTGTGAGATTGTGCTGCCAAGATGTATCTATTGGCTGCTACTGCTAGTTTTATCACCTACTATGTTGTAGATAAATGTTTGGAGGAAGGGAAGGTTATCTCGAGGTAATAGCAAGGTCATACAACGAGGTATGTGAGGCTACTTGATTTCGTATTGTTTGGCATGAAATATAGATCCTTCCTTGGCACATAAAGGCACTTACCAACTCCGACACAACTATTAACCGTGTTTCCACTCTCTTACATGTTCATATGCTTCCATACATAGTCACCTTCAAATCTACATACATACATGGATACCAAGTTACATGGGTTCTTTTTGTCAAATAAAGTTCACGAGTTGTTTCATCTCATATGCATTTCATTATTTATGTAACATACTCTTTTCATTGTCATATCGTCTTGTATGATCATCTACCTGTCACCTGTTATATCTACAGTCCTAGAGCTCGAATATTATGACCACCAAAAGAATCATCTCAAAGGTAATTGAAAGATAAAGTATATTGTTTATTGATGGGTGGTAGCCCGAGGGGTGGAAGAATTACCTAGCAAGGGACGATCCTATCACGGGTGGTAGCATAAGGGGTTAAGGAAGAACCTAGCCAGGGACAATCTCGATATAGTTTTACGACGGATTAGCTGGTCATTTTTATTACATGTTGTGCACAGATTATACAGTAAAGGTAAAGTAACATAAAGAACATAAAGTACATTATCCCATAGTAGAACTAAAGGTGGTCTCTTATCCTACACCAGTGCATAGTTTCATTTGAGTTGTTACTTCATATATAGTATTTCCTGCCTTACATATTCAGTACATTATCTCGTACTGGCGTCCCTTATGGGGTACCTGTATTTCATGTTGCAGGTAAAGGTGCTAGTAGATCTCCCAAGTAGGAGTACAGGACATCCAGCTGCTGTTACCAAGCTCCAGGTTGCTTCGGAGCTTTGTGTCTAGAGCTTATATTTTTGTATTGTACAGTTAGTCAAGGCGGGGCCTGTCCCGACCTTTATCAGATGCTTTTCCGTATCTAGAGGCTTCGTAGACTACGTAAATTAAAGTGTGGTCTTGTCTCGTACTTTAAGCACCATGGCCCCAACGGCCTAGCCATATGCATTTCCTTTTGGATTGTTATCACTATTTATCTTCTTAAAGGCATGTCAAATGTAGAAATCCCTTATGATATGTATAGAAAGAACATAGATACAGGTTGCTTCTCCCGAACCTCATCGGCAACGGGTGCCGGTCCGCCCTAACGGGGCTTGGGGAGTGACAAAAGTGGTACCAGAGCGGGTCATCCTAGTGAGTCTACAAAGTCGTGTCTATGTAGAGTTTTGTTCATCGATGTGTTGTGCACCACATTTATAAGCAGGAGGCTATGTGGCATTTAGGAGTTGTTACTTTCTTTTCATTATTTAGATCGTGCCATAAAGCCAAGTATAATAGGTGGATTGTGTCTAACTCCTAAATTGTTTTGTATAGCAAGTATGCCAGAAACCAGGCAAAATAAAGGTAAAGGGAAGGGAGTAGAGTAGTGATTGGTATACCCAGTTAGGGGAGACAACAAAATGAGGTTCAAGAGGAGTCTCTTTCACAGACATCTCCAACTCCTCCAGCTCCTGATGAACGAGGAAGTACTGA
>JAPFFP010000070.1:15671735-15682023 GCA_026153255.1 Solanum medicagineum
ATTGTAATACATTAGAAGCTTGTGCATGTGACAACCAGGTTTTGGGGATTTTCATTAAGCTGAACTTTTATTTTGATAAATTCCGCATTTTAATGTTATAGTTGGGTTGTAGGCTGACTTGTGTTGGTGGGAAAAGACCAGTGCCATCACGCCTGAATTTTGGGTCGTGACACCTTCATAAATAATTTTCCTAGTTACTTCAACTGTTAAGTTATTTTAAATTAATAGAACCCACAAAAATATTTTGGAGATTTCTTAATTTAATCTTTTCAAAGCAGTTGCTTAGTGATTTTACAGTATTACCCCTACAATTAATTTTCATAATTGAAGGGCCCATAAAAATTTTCGATGATTTTTTAATTTTATCTATGTAAAGTAGCTGCTTAGTGACTTTACGATATTGACAATGAAATTAGGATAAAAGTTATAATTTATTTTATATAGTACAAATTAAATTATTTAACCATTAAACTAATAAAAATAAAATATTTAATGTTTAAAAATAAGTAATAATATTATTTATAAAAGTGCCAATGAGAAGCAAATAGAAACAGAAATACAAGCATAGGATCCCATTAACTAGGGGCACGAATCAAATATACTTTTGCTCCCACTGAACAACACAAAAGAAAAGATTTCAATTCTGAAACTCTAGTCCAGAACCTTTGAACTTGGCAAGTGTTGTTTGGTTAATTTGATGTTCCATTTGAGGATTCAAGTAATTCTTCCAATCCCCAACAATCCCTTTCCTGAAATAACTACTATTCGGAACTCCATAAATTACAGACCCATTTTTATTCACTTCCAAGTTCCTCAATCTCTCTAAGCTACACCTCCACACAACTTTTTCCAAATCCTCTTCCTTCTCAAATGGCTTCCCAAGAAACCATCCCAATTTCTTCACCTCTTCCTTGGGGTCCTTTATCATCTCTTCGTATTTCAAAAACAGTATCTTCTCAGGCCTCTTCTGACTTTCCAACCAATAACTCAACACATTCTCGAAATACGGCCCGTATTGATGAACCCCTGTGCAGAACTCCTCTACTGCTCTTTCCAGGGGATAAGGCTCTTCATTTCTCCTGAAAATGGAATTGAAAAAATGCCATAGTGAGACCAATGTGTCCTTGGGGTTTCGTGCTATGCAAACGATTTTGCAATCGGAACTATTGATGGAATCTGGAAGGAGATTGAAAGGCAAATGGGTGTGGAATAGTCTTGGAGATGACATGGAATACAGATCAGGAGTTGGTTTAGTGGAATAAATGGAGGATTCAATGGTTTGAACATGAAATTGTGGATTGTCTTTGGTTAACACATGTTCGTTTTCGGGTATATTATGGTTCTGGTGCAAGATGCAGAGACAAAGGGCTTTGAGCCAAGTCGTACCGGTCTTTGGAACTGATGCTAATAAAACATCATTGCTCCCAGCTTGGAAAGAAGAATTAAATTTCATGGCACATTTGATAAGCCCTGGCTCGTACCAGAAGCCTTGCCAATTTTTAATCTCCATGACATCCCAGAACATAGCACTTGGCAGCTCATTTATTAGAGCATCCTCGATGACATTGGAGTTTGATTCTTGAGAAGCCATCAGTTGAATGTTAGTTGATTGGCTAAACCCTTAAATTTATACAGAATGGATGCATAGACTTTGGATTCCCTAATCAACGCAAAAAAATTTGAATTCTGGATGCTGCATTGATTACTGTCTTGCTTTCTGTGTCATGAATCCGTATGCTTTTTTAATAAAGAAAGAAAAAAAGATGCTGTAATGCAGCATCTGCGCCGTGTATGGGGGTCAGGGGAAAGGAATAGAATACATCTAAAACTTTGAAAGCATATGTCGGTGTATATACATTTTATTATTAAAATAAAATATTAAGTGTATATATTATTGGTATAAATTATGGTAAAAATAGTTATTAGTTCTTGATTCCTTATGGTTATTAGTGTTTTTGTAACTTGTATGACCATTAGAGTCTTGTAACTCACGTAACCATCAACCACGTTATACCCCATTAATGTCTTGTAACTTATGTAACTTATAAGACATGATTCTTCCATTTATATACCTACATTACTATCCACATTAATCCTATTCAAGATAAAGATGAATTCTCACCTATAAATAGTGTTGTTCCTTCCTTTGTGAAGAAGATAAGAGAAAGAAGGAATAGGGAGAGAAAAATGTGAAGTGTGGATAAAATATTGTAGTGTGTTGTCAAGTGTGCAATAGTGAAAGAGAGAGTTGAGACAGAGAAAATATTCTAAGTCTTCAACTATATTCACTATAAAAAAAATAGAGCAATTTATATGTTGAAGGAAGGTGTTTTTATGTGGAATTTTGGACTCTTCAACTAATCCGGAGTTGTGGGAGTCATACAATATTGTTCATCCATTGCATCCTGGAGGGGACAAGTCACGAGATGTATTGCTGGATCGATGTAGCTTATGCCGCGGTGGACTTGAATCTCCTTAAAGAGAGTAAGATATCAACGCCTCAGCCTAAATGAATTTTTGTTCAATTTTGTCTTTTTATTTTCGACTATAATCTATCGTATCTGCATTATATTACACCAACATCATATTATAGTTATAATATCAATATTAGAAATATGTCTACTGGACAATTATTAGCTGGCATTAACATTCAGTTGCAAGTCAGTTAAGAAGCACATGGTCTGTAGACAAACTGTATATGAAGACACAGTATCATAGTTTCTGATAGACTAGCTTTCCCTCCATAGGGATGCGAGCCCACAATTGTCTATACATTTCACAATACAATGCAAGAATACTTTCTTTATTTTCTCCTACTCCTACGTCAGTAAATTTTAATTTGTTGAACAAGTTATGAATCAATTGTCGATTATTACAAGTGAACTTAGCTAACAGTTGGAAACTGTAATTTTTCTTTTATCTAATATTTAGTTGGATGAAACATGTTAGGTTTAGACACAGATATTATTATTATAAGCCATGAGCAGAATTTTTAATATTAACTCTGTACGAGTCAATTTTGGTTTCCCAATGTATATTTGAAAGTTGTGTTGCTTTGTGTGTCATGAATCCTTGTGCACCTATCCCAGAATGCATACACTAAGATTTTTCTCATCGTTAGATCAATAAAATAAAAGATCCAGTAACTGAGCAGGGGTAAAACTACGTTCATTCGAGGATGGTCAGATGAACATTTTTTATCAGAAAATTTTTTCCTATATATAGGTTAAATACAAATATATCAATTATTGAACATCTTTGATACAAAAATTACTTACGTACCTATGTTCTAAGAGTATGAACATTCTTAACGAAATGCTGATTCCGCCACTGTAACTAACTAGCACCTCCATTGGTGGCGGTGGCGGTGGCGGATCAAACAATCTAGAGCTCGGGGAGGCTTAAAAAATAATTACACCACCCCTGTTTTTGCATTCGATTCGGATTGGGAGGAGGAAATATCAGAGTCTCCATGTATTGAAATTTTTAAGTTTATTTCTTCAAATTTGTGAATGACAAACTCTATTTATTCTCGTGTGTGGAGCTCCAATACAAGTTATGCAAGATTTGAGTGGTGAATGTCAAATTAGAAAGGTGACCCACAAACTAAAACATTTTGAATTTTGAATCTGATTTCTTGTGAGTGTTGTTTAAACATTATTTACATTTTGTATAAGTATAAATTACGTAATTGTTTTCTATAAATGTTGGCAGAATAAATTTGACCGGAAGGAAGTCAGACATTATCTTTAATTTCCTACCGCTTTTGAAAGGTGAGAAGAGTCTCTTAGTGTTTGCGAATATTTTTGATCATGTGGTAAATTTAATGAGGAACTTACATAAATAGTTATATTTTATGGGTTATAATATTTATCTAGTTATATTTATTATAATTATCTTTAATAGCTATAAATTATATAAAAAATATAAAAATATGACATTTAATTTAGTATATTATAATTAGTTTATACAATACAATTGTTATTGAGGTATATGTAAGTATGAAACCTTTTTTTTTTATAAATGATAACAGTAAAATTACATTAATGATTGACCCAATTAGAGTTGTCAAAGTTACCTTAATTATATTAAATATAAAAAATAACTAAAAATAATGATTCAGAAAGTTTTGTTCTAAATTTCTTTTCATCGTATTTTTTCTTCTCTTTTTCAATAATCACAATTATTGTCGTTGATACAGAGGTAGTGTTGGATTTAGATTTTCGGCGTCAATTAATTTTTATTTTATTTTATCAATTGACCTATATTCTATTAACATCAAAATATTTTTATGTTTTTGTTGAAAATATGAAATAAGAAATATCAATCATAGCAGTTTTAATCAAGCATTCGAGGGAATGGAATGAAGACAATTGCTTCATCGAATACAACTTAGATGACATTATTGTTGAGTGATGCATAAATCAAACGATGGTACATCGTCCACAAAATTATCGAATAAATTTATACCTCTTGTAATCCTCCTTGATTTGTTAATTTCACCCATCTTGTATTGATGAACAAAACTGAAACAAGCACTAAAAGTTTATGAAAAAAATGAAATTGTATACATAAAACATTCACTGTAAAAATTGTAGGGATCTATATATATACCTGATTATATAATGAGAATCACACTTTAATCATTGTAATCAAATAGATAAATTAAAGCATTAGATGACGAATCAAGTAGAAATCACCAAAAATTTGGGTGTAATTTGTAAGAAAAAAATATATAAATATATGTATACAAATAAATCTTTTGTGGCGAGATATGCTCCTACCTAAAATCTCGCATTGTCTTTCAAAAAAAAAAAAAATAAGAATAAAAAAATATCAATTGAACAAAAAAATCATAAAAAGAAAATGAGGGTGGTTAGAATTTTTCTAATTGAATTATGAATTTTAGAAGATATTCACATACCAATAATATCACAAACTCTTCCAAACAAAAGATCATAAAAATGATGAATTGATTGTGTATACTAGAGAGAATCACGGTAATTGAAGTTGATGAATTTTTTTTTTTGAAAAATAGAGATACACGCGCTATATGACAACTAATTTAGTAGCGTGTATTGGGTGGGAATAAGAATATGTATTAGCTATTAAATACTTATTAATATATATTATATCCATATATAGTAAATAAAAATTAGTGTAGCTACATTTACTAAATACTTATTAAAATTTGTTAATTCGCGTAGTTTTCTCAAATTTAATTGATTAATTACATACTTTTTTCTTAAAAAAATAAATTGTAAATTGACTTGATAATGTGTTGTTTTGCGCCCATCATGTTTCAATTGTAGTTCTTTTGCATTTTTATAGTCCAATTAATTTAATGTTACAAATAGATTTTGATGGCCAATGACAATGTTGTTTATATTTTCCTATACTTTCGATAAAGGAAATATAATTATCTATTCACTAAATACAATATAGAAACTACATAATCTTTCAAGAAAAAACAAAAGGACGATTACAATTACAAAATAGATAATAATTCTTAATCGGCACACTAACGGTTGGGAATAAATCTGCCATAGAAATATATTTTTGGTAATAAAAGTAATAAAAGTGAAACACAATGATACAATTGTAATGACCCCCGGGTCATTTTGTCTTTACCATGTTATTTTTTATCACTAGAGCATTCATATGATGATCCAAGGTCATTTATGATCTACTGGCATCGGTAGTACGATTGTTTGGTCATTTATCGGAGAGTTGTGTAGTTTTTCAAGTTTTGGAAAGCCTTATATATACCTTGAAAAATTAGTTTTTGCACAAAACGTGAGTAAACAGCCTCAGAACGAAATTTTGACAGTTTCATAAGCTCCGGAATGACGAATTAGGCTAGAAGCATGGTAGATCGAGCATCGAGGCTTTTAGTGTGATTTTGTGTCGAGTTTTACATTTTAGCTTTCTAAATTAGCCAATACTTAACTTTGGTCAACATTCTTAGAAAATGTACCCAAATAAAAATTTTGATAGTGCGGTTAGTTTTGGAATATCGAATTTGATCTAGAATCATCCCTCGCTCGGTTCCCGAGGCTTTCGAGCTCATTCTGAGCCCCTCAACGAAAATTTGCTAAAAATGATCATGAGAGTGGAACCCACAACCAGCCGAATGACCTCGCATAGGAATTTCGACTGTGTCATCGAATCTGGAGCGTTAGTTTTAGTAGGGTAGCATAGATCATTTGCATTTACAGGGTCTCGGATAAATTTCGAGTAACTTGTCGAAAATTAGGAGTTGGGAAAATTCGACTTATCTAGCTGATCATCTGGTGTCGTTATAGCGACCAGGGACTCGCTACAGCGACCTGCAAGTAGGGCAAGGGTGTCGCTATAGCGGCCAGGGCCTCGTTATATAGTAAGGCTCGACCTTTTGGGGAAGGGTCGTTATACCGACTACTTAGGTCGTTATACCAATGGTCGAGTATTTTATAAATTTTGGACTTGGTCAAAATTCAGTTCATTTGCATATATTTCAAGAGTGATTTCCCCTTCCTTTTGGACCCAAAATTGGTGATTCAAAGGTGTAATTTCAAGGAAATTTTGTGGCGAATACCATTGTTGTCGTCGGAAAGTTAAATTAAGGCTTCTTTTTAGGTAAATTTTACATTTATAGCTATTGTACAGTGCATTTTTGAAGTGAATTTTGGTTTAACTTTGAATGACAATTTCTTGAGTTGTGGGTGTCTATTTTAGGGTCTATTTTGGTTTCCACAAGGATCATAATGGAGTGGTTCATTTTGGATTTCAAAGCTTCGTTTGTGGTAAATATTCCT
Source organism: Solanum medicagineum (assembly GCA_026153255.1). Lineage (NCBI taxonomy): Eukaryota > Viridiplantae > Streptophyta > Magnoliopsida > Solanales > Solanaceae > Solanum > Solanum medicagineum. The sequence continues at coordinate 15,678,533 of JAPFFP010000070.1, forward strand.
CTGAACCTGCTGCCATTTCTTGACTTGTAGCTAGAATTTTGGGTTTTGGTTGATTGCGCATTTTGTGTTGATTCTTGACCCGAATTTAGTTTTATAATGTTAATTGAGCTGGGAACGTTGTGTGGATCAATTTTTGGGGCCAATTCCAAAATTTCAAATGCAGGTCTCACATTTTTTATTCTAGGCCCTGGAATTGATCTGTCTTCGTTTTTTGTGATTTTAGTGTCTAAATGATCGTTGTGATATTATGAGTCTGTTGTTGACAGCGTGGCAGTGTTTAAAGGTCGTACGGAAGGAAAAAGCTCCATCAAGATGAATTGGAGCGCGCGTGATAGGCCTACAAGTAGACTACGTCTACTCTTTCTTTAGATTGAGCGGGTTAATGTGAATTCATATTGATTAGATTGGAATTTTAGACAGGGTAGCTAGTTTACTTGTTTTAGGAGTTAGAATTCATGTTATAGGCCTAGCTGATACAATCAAGTAATCGTAATCATTTCTTGTAATTTGTTAGATTGAACCGTTGTTAGTAGCTCTGCTCCTCATAGAATCTGGATTACGATAGTATGTGAAGTATTGAAATGGTTGTGGTTAAGTAGATCAGTTATAAGATTCAGTTTTGAGGCATGTTGTAGGTCCTTTCGGGTACTTAGGGTAATTGTGAGCACGTGACCTCTTTTATTTCTTGATAGCCTGCCTTGATTATTGTTGGATTCCTAAATGTAGTATTGTGAAACATGATGACCTTAGTATAGGATATCAGAACATGCTTTAGATGCCCCGACACCGTTTGGCAGGCCTAAATTCCTGTAGCATGGCATAACAGACTAGCGTCTGGTAGGTAGACCTTAGCTAGGCAACAACTCACCCGAGCATCATTCTATCATCCATACTCCCTGCCTCCGATGGCCTTCGAGTACGATTGTAGAGTTAGGTCCAGCGTTATATCATTTTTGACTTTTGATTGATATTGGGTGGTCACACCGGTTTCATATCATTCTGGGAAGAGATCCTTGGTAACTTTTAGCATACAAATGGAAAGGAAAAGAAGCTAGGCATCTCTTATTAAGTCTGGCGAGCATCCGGTAATAGTAGTCTTGGCCTCCTGTTAAATCATGCGTACATCTGGGTAGTAGTAGTCCCGGCTTTGGCCTTCCTCATTTATCAGGCAAACATTCAGGTAGTAATAGTACCACCTTTGGCCTCCCTCATTTATCGGGCGAGCATCTGGATAGTAGTAGTCCCGACATCATAACCTAATTTCTACAAATCTTCTGCCCTTAGATAATCATGACTAGGGTTGGGTTGGTTTTGTGGAGTTCGATATGGCAATTTCATTCTTTCTTGGGTTCTTGTCTTTTGGTTTTCCGACGATCAGATTGAGCTTACGTAGGGGCAATTGGATATAGTTAGCTTAGTTATTCGCTTAGACTTCTCTTAATTGTATGATAGATAGTTCCTTTATTCTCGTCAACTTTTTTGACTCTATTTTAGGTGTATTCCTCTTTTTCATATTGCTATCACTTTTCCTGTTCAGTTGACCTATGATGCCTACTAAGTACCTATTGTCTTGGTACTTATACTATACTTTGAATCTACTTTCGTGACACATGTCTGAGCACCAGTCACTACCGCTAACCATTCTAGCTTACAGCAGCCCACACTGGAGACCAGGGTGAGCATTTGGCGTTCTTAGATCAGTCTATCTCCTTCAACTTAGTGGCTCGTCTTTTTGTGTATATTTTGAGACTAGCCAGTTCTTTTGTATATTTTGGTCCACTTTTATGATTTGTACTCCTATTTTTGTGTATAACGCTCTCTATTAGTGACTTCTAGGTTCTGGGAGGATTTCTTGTGTATATTATCAGTTAGTTCTATCTTTATTTCTATATTGAGGGTATTAGGTTAGACTCTGTTAGTTTTCCCTAAACACCCATTACTTACGGTTCCGGCTTACGGTTGGCTTGCCTATCGGTGGGTTATGGAAGGCATCATCACGGCCTGAGAGATCGGATCGTGACAAGTTGGTATCAGAGCCCCAGGTTCATTGGTCTCACTCGTACAGAGCTAATATGTAGTAGACTCCTATGGATCTGTGTGAAGACGTTTGTGGCCTATCCTCGGGAAGCTACGGGATGTCATTTAGGAAATGTTCTTTATGTTGAATCTTTTCGTACAGTATATGTCTTATTGATTTCCAAAAATCTCACATGTCTCATTCTATCGCAGGTTATGGCTCGTAGAGGTAGACCCCGAGGTAGGGATAGGGAGGTAGCACCAGACCCAATGGAGAAGCATCAGGATACCCTTATCACTCCGCAACCAGAGGGGCCACTACTAGAACCCCTATCACCACCCTCAGCACAGTCCCTAACAGTACCCTTCATACTTTCAATCGTACATACGGCTATTTTTTAGCTTCTGACAGCTTTAGAAGGCGTATAGCAAGCCCCCACTCTAGTCCCAAACATGCCAGCACGGCAAATCGGCCTACCCCATCGATTCTTGGGGATAAGACACCCCCACCGCCTGTTGTACCCGAGCCAGTCGCCCCAACAGGTGCTATGTCACTTCAGGACCAGAAGATGTTAGGGATATTCTAGAGATTATCACCTCCGACATTCTTTGGAGCCACCTGAGAGGACGCGATGAAGTTTCTGACTACCTGTCATGAGCAACTTCAATCTTTAGGCCTTGTGAAATCTAGAAGAGCCAACTTTACCACCCACCAGTTTTGTGGACCAGGCAGGCAATGGTGGCGCTCCTATCTACAGACTGGACCAGTTAGATCGCCCCCATTATCATGGACAGAGTTTTCTGAGGTTTTCCTAGCTTGGTACATCCCCCCAGAGCATCAGGGACCGCCTTCGGACCAATTTACGTGATTGGAGCAGGATGCTATAACGATCTCAAAGTACAAGGCCCGATTCCATTAGTTGTCCCGGTATGCCATTCTGATCTTGCCCACTGAGGAGGACAGAGTTAGATGTTTTGTACGTAGGTCGAGATTCCTGTTGAGAGTGGATACAGAGCACCTAGTCTCAGTAGGCCGCTCATTTCTAGCCGTAGTTGACCATGCCTGCACCATGGAACACATTTGGCGTGAGGCCTAAAGGGGCAGCCATAAGAGGGCTAGGCACCATGGTAACTGCAGCGGCCCGCAAATTAGGGGCAGAGAGAGCCCTGACAAGTTTTATCAAAGGTTCCCTCAGGGTAGATTTCAACAGGGCCAGTCTAGTCGACCTATTCCAACAGTACTACCTGCTCCATAGGGTAGCCAGGCACGCCAGCATGGTCCTAGGCCCAGCCAAAGCTCGAGGGGATCAAATTCATGCCTACTTACCTCGGTCGGTTGATCACAGGGCTTTCAACCTTGGGATGTTATATTTGTGGCTCACTTGATCATTGGCATCGGGAGTGCCCCTAGTTAGCCAAACCAATATCAGTCATGCCACCTCTGCCCGGGGCAGAGGCCGACATTAGGGTCAAGG
>JAPFFP010000070.1:15695390-15710339 GCA_026153255.1 Solanum medicagineum
GTAACATTTCTACTGATTCCTAAGCCCGAGAGGCCATAATTACAAGCTACATCCAGATTTAGTTAGCAAAAAGATCTAAAGAGACTCAAAACTGTAATAGAGTCCCTGTATCTATTATATACTTTTTGTAACACCGAAAATGCCAGATTCTTCCCTTCCTTCTTCACCTTTGAATCTTCTTCTTCCTAAGATTCAAACATACTCAGATTTTCTCCTACTGGAAATTAATCTCTCAAGTTAAATGCAGAATGCAGATACCAAGATTCCTCAAAGGGTGAAAAAAAAAGAGGAACAAATAACGCCATCTGTGTTGCGTCAAGCCCCACCGTCGCCGCCATTGAAGTTAGAATTACTGAACAGAGGAGTGGCAATATAAGAATTTCAAATTCCAAGCACCAAAAATCAAAGATCTGAACCAAGATACATATTCCTCGATCTTCTTGTACGTATATGAATCAGAAAACAAGTTATCGATGCTGTATTCCCGATAATTAGGAAAATTATCAAATTCCAGAAGAATTTCAGATTTGAGTATAGATCCAATTCAAGAATTCCGAATTTCTCATCTAAAGATTCAGATTGTCAATTTTTGTGGGATTGATATCTCTGACAACATTACAGGTTCTATCTTTTCAGACTTAATTCTCTTTACTTACCTCAAGATTTCGTTCTATCATTCTTGTTTGATATCTTTTCATACAAATTACTGATTTATTTGGGCTGTTTCTTGATCTATTGGGCATCCATTTGCATACGCACTGATATTCGTCATGTTCTTGATCTTCTAGTAGCTTGTAGATTTGTTTGAAGCTTAGTAGTGGCCTAGTAGATTCTGGAGTTGATATTATTGATTCTTGATTCTTGTTCAAGGCATAGTTTAGCAATAGTTCGATATAATCTAGTTATTGTAGCCTTGGAAGTGCCTGTTTTCTTGTTTGTCCAATATAATCTAGGTTTGTCTTCCTATCAGCTTTTTGGCCGTGTTATTTGTTCTCCTGACCCATAGCACCATATACTGCGCATAGTCATTGTGGTTTATCATGTATGAGGACTAGAGTTGGCTGCTTCCGTCCATTCATTACACTATTTGTAACTTTCCTTCAGTTTCTATAGTTCAGTAGTTTTAGTAGATTCCTGATTCGTTTACATTCCTTAGTGGTTCTACGGAATGGTGGTGGACTAGGGTCATGTCTTCGATGGAGGCGGGGGTAAGGGGAAGTAGTGGTAAGTGGGTTATGGTTTCTCATAAGATGAGAGTAGGATCATGAAACATAGGGTCGTTGTTAGGAAAGTCCACATAGTTACTGAAGATTCTCACGAAGAGAACAATTAATATAGCTTGTGCCCATGACACCAGGTGGGTACGTACCAAGGTACGAGATGTGGACGGGTTTAAGTTTATGGTACTTTGGAGGCTTGAGGGATAGAAATGGTGTAGGCATTTTAGTGGATGGGGACCTTAGGGAGCAGGTAGTCGAGATTGGGAGGATCAATAAGAGGATAATGATGATTAAGCTAGTCGTTGGCGAGCTTAATTTGAACATTATTAGTGCCTATGTGCCTCATGTGGGCCTGGAAGAGGAGGTCAAAAACTCCTTGGAAGAATTTGGACGAGATAGTAAGTAAGAGGTATACCAAGCCGCGAGAAGATTTTCATTGGTGGCGATTTTACGGCCATACCGAGGCAACTTCTGTTTTGATGATGCTTATGGTGGCTTTGATTTTAGGGAGAATAATGGAGGTGGAGCGTCGCTTCAAGATTTTGCTAAAGCTTTTGAGTTGGTAATTGCTAACTTGTGCTTTCTGAAGAGGGAGAACCACTAGGTTAACTTTCATAGCAAGACAGCTATGATTCCAATAGATTACTTACTCCTTAGGAAGGTGATAGGGGTCTTTGTAAAGATTGTAAAGTTATTCCGAGTGAGAACTTCACTATCCTAAAACAATCTTTTGGTGATGGACTGAGAGATTAAGAGGAATGGGAGGCAGCAAACCTTATCTGACCCAACCAAGGATTAAGTGGGGTAGCTCATCACCTGCCCTTTCTTGGGAGACGGGAGAGAAGTTGACTAGTATAAGGGCCTGGAGTAGAAGCGGAGATTTGAATACCAAGTAGGATAGGACAGCTAGTTGCATTAGGAAAGCAACTATAGATATGTTAGGGGTATCGACTGGTGACTTTGGCGGTCATCAAGAAGCGTAGTAGTGGAACAGAGAGGTTCAAAAGCAAAGTGAAAGCAAAGAAGGCTGCAAATATACAGCTGGTTGAGTGCATGGAGAGGAGAGAACCGGATGCTTAAGGAAATCTATAAGAAGACGAAGACAAAAGCTAACTTAGAGTTACAACTGCCATGAGGGTAGCTTGCGAACGCTAATAAATTGAGCTAGGAGGCAAAGGCGGGGATAAAAAAATTGTAGTGCGCATGAAGTGCATCAAGAATAAGAAAAGGCAAGGTATTGGTGGGTAGACTATTATTAAGCAACGATGTCAAGTATACGTCCACAACTCTTAAACGAGAAGGGGATAGACATTGTGTTGGGTCAATTAGCACATTCTGAAGGACTTCGGAACTTTGGGTATTGTAGGTGTTTAAGGGTTAAGGAGAGGTCGCATGTGCTATTAGTAGAATGAGCAAGGGAAGAATGACCTGACTTGATGAGATTCTAATGAAATTCTGGAAGAGCACAAACAAGGCAGGCATGAAGTGATTGAATGGGTTGTTTAATGCTAATTTTAAGACTACAAAAATGCCCGACGAATGAATGTGGAGTACAATGTTTCCACTTTATAAGAACACGAGTGATATCCAAAACTGTAAACAATTACAGAGATATCAAATTTCTAAGCTATACTATGAAGGTTTGAGAGAAAGTTGTGGAGATAAGAGTGAGGAAAGAGGTGTCCATTTCCAAGAATCAATATGGTTCATGCCGGAGCGATTGACTATTGAATCACCCACCTAGTGCGGAGACTGGTGGAGAAGTACAAGGAACAAAAGAGGGACTTATCAGGGATAAATTCTTATCCTTTGCTATTTGCCTAGGTGATGGATGACGGTCTATTCAGGAAGTGGTTTCATGGTGTATGCTTTTTGTAGACGACATACTTCTAACTAACTAGACATGACACGGAGTTAATGATAAATTGGATGTTTGGAGACAGACTCTGGTGTCCAAAAGGTTCATATTGAGCAGGATCAAAAAGAAATATTTAGAGTGCAAATTCAAAGTTGCGTCGCATGAAGTAAACATGCAAGTAAGGCTTGTTGCACATATTATTTCCAAGAGAAAGTTTTAAATATTGTGGGTCCATAATCCAGAGTAGTAGTCTTGTGTGATAAGCTACCACCTAAACTTAAAGGGAAGCTCGTCCTTGTTGTATGGAATGGAGTGCTCGGTCAAGAACTCGCATGTGCAGAAGATAAATGTTATGGATATTCGAATGTTAAGATAGATGTGGACATATTAGAAGTAATAAATTTAAAAATGAGGTTATTCAGGAGAACATGGGAGTGGATTTTGTGGAAAACTAGATGAAAGAAATGAGATTGAGAGAGATGGTTTGGACATGTGCAGAGGAGGTGCGCTCACGCTCCATGAGGAGGTGTGAAAGGCTAGTTGCAGAAGACAAGCGAAGGGGTAGAAAGAAATACTAGGGAGAGGTGATTAGGCAAGACATGCCGCAGATTCATATTATTGAGGGCATGACTCTAGATAGGAGGGAGTAGAAGTCATGTATTACAGTACAGGGATAGTAGTCGTAGTACTAATCGTACCCTTATAGGTATTCATATGTGGTTTATGGTGTTTTTGATTATCACATGGTAGACTTTGCACTGCGCCTTTATTCATGAATATGCTTCCTTCATCGTTTTCTTCTTCCTCTACTTGATTTTGATACACTTGAGCTGAGATCTTTCGAAAATGTCCCTCTATCTCCGTGAGGTAGTGATATGATCTGCCCTCCTTAGACCCCACTTAATGGAATTTCACTAGGTATGTTGTTGTTTTGTTGAATACATCATGCTTTATCTTTTTGATGGGTTTCGTTTGTTGTCAAAACATTTTGAGTTCCTTACCTTCCAAATAGTCCAACATAAGCAGGCTGGAATCATTTTCCTTCCGGACTAAACTTTTCTTTTGCAATGAACTCTTCTATTGTTTTTGTTTTCGTTTTTTCTATAAAGGCACAAGGTGATGTCACTCTAAAATTGAAACTAATACGCTAGCTCAATCGTAACAAATGACATCTACTCACTAAATAATACACCTTTTGTCCTATGTGAAGGTGTTTAACTATCTAGAGAGTTAAGAATGAAAGGAAGATTTTTAAAACTTGTGGTCTATAATAAGCTGACGTTTTTGGGATGCCCCTACTAACCAACAAATGACAAGTGATTTTCCTTGTATGGATCCTATTTAAATGGGAAGTTAATGAGTAGATCCACCGACATGTAGATATTTGTGTGGCCATAATCATCTCATTACGAGTAAAATGAGAACTTTAATACCAGCAGCATAGCCAATGAAAATCCCAAAAATGGGGCATGGGGAGGGGAAAATGTACGCAGACCTTAACGCTGCCTCATAGAGATAGAGAGATTGTTTACGAAATACCCTCATCTCAAAAAATCATCCCCAAAAGTAGAAAATACTAGATATGAAACGACTAGAATAATCAACAAATGAAAATATATAGAGACAATAAAAGTAACAAAATAAATGACTGACAATAACAACACAATGTAATGACACGACTACTGACCTACTATAACCTAAGGCCCGACATCATCCTACCTTTACAAGTCTTCTTACCTTCTACCCTAATACGCAACTTTCACTCCCTCCTATCTAAGATCATGTCCTCGATAATATGAAGTTGCGTCATATCCTATCTAATCACCTCCCCTTAATACTTTTTCGGTCTACCTCTACAATCCGCGTAACCCCTAAATCCATCCTCTTGCACCTCCTGACAGGAGCATCAACACTTCTTCTCCGCACATGCCCAAACCACCCAGTCTCGCTTCTGTCATTTTGTCTATCACAGACACCACCCTTAACTCCTCCCCGAATGACCTCATTCCTAATGTCCCCCCCCCTCCCCGGTGTGTCCACACATCCGTCTCAGCATTCTCATCTCCGCGACTTGCATCTTCTGTACATGTAAATTTTTGATTGGCCAGCACTCTACCCCATATAGCAAAGATGATCTAACCACCATTCTATAAAACTTGTCTTTAAGTTTAGGAGGTATCTTCTTATCACGCAATACTCCATAGGCAAGTCTCCATTTTGTCTATACTGCCTCAACACGATGTGTGACATCATCGTCGATATAGCTACTACTCTGGATGATGGACCCAAGATACTTTAAGTTCTCTCTCTCGGGAATAGGTTGAGTGGCAAGCTTCACTTCAATGTCTGCTTCATCCCTCGCAACACTGAATTTGCAATCCAAGTATCTGTTTTGGTCCTGCTCAGTTTGAACCATTTGGATTCCAAAGTACATATCTAAACCTCAAATCTATCATTAACTCTAGCCCGAGTCTCATCAATCAGAACTATATCATCCGCAAATAGCATACACCATGGCACCTTCTCCTGGATGGACCGTGTCAACTCATCCATTATTATGGCAAAAGAAAGCTCTCAGCACAGATCCTTGATGAAATCCCATCTCAATAGAAAAATACTGTAAGTCTCCTTCCATCGTTCTTACCCGAGTTTTGGCTCCGGCATACATGTTCTTTATCACCCTAATATACACCAATGGAACATCTTTCGCCTCTAACATCTCCATAGGACATCCATCGGGACTTTGTCATAGACCTTCTCAAGGTCAATGAACACCATATCAAGGTCCCTCTTTCTCTCCCTATATTTCTCCACTAATATGCGAACAAGATGGATTGTTTCAGTAATCGATCGACTGGGCATAAACCTGAACTGATTCTCTAAAATAGACACTCCTTTTCTCACCCTTATCTCCACCACTCTCTCCCAGACCTTCATAGTGTGGATTACAACTTGATAGCCCTGTAATTGTTACAGTTTTGAACATCACCCTTTTTCTTGTACAATGAAACCATTGTACTCCTCCATTCATCGGGCATCTTAGCAGTCTTCATAATAGCATTATACAACCTAGTCAAACACTCAATACCATCCTTGACCATGCTCTTTCAAAAATCCACCAGAATCTCATCGGGTCCGATTACTCCCCCTCTGTTCATCCTACTAATAGCACGTCTAACCTTCTCAGCTCTGAAATGCCTGCAATAACCAAAATCTCGATGACTATCGGAGTGCGCCAAATCACCCAAATCAATATCTCTGTCCCCTTTTTCGTTTAAGAGTTTATGAAAGTAAGCTTGCCACCTTAGTTTAATGGAAGTCTCATCCAGCAACACGAGTTTATGAAAGTAAGCTTGCCACCTTAGTTTAATGGAAGTCTCATCCAGCAACACCTCACCCTCCTCATTCTTAATGCACTTCACTTGGTCCAGGTCACGAGCTTTTCTCTCTCTCTTTCTCTCTCCTTCGCGAGCCTATACAATCTCTTGTCCCCCGCCTTTTTCACGTAACTCAACATACAAGCGCTCAAACGCTGTTGTCTTAAGAATACAAAAATTGGGACAGAGGGAGAACTGTTTTTGGTTACACATAGCAGAAATGTTAGTGGAAGAGAAAGGTGGCCTGGTCCATCTATTTTAACCTGAAACAGGTTCTCACCTCCTCCTCTTTTGTACATTTTTGTAGAATTAAATGATGTTTATATTTACATAACTCCAGGTAATTCCAGAAAAAGGTTGGAGACGCTAATTGCAAAGAGTTTCACTGTTACTATATTTCTAAATAACTGACCATCTATTACTTCATCAGCCCTCCCTCTTCACCCAACCATGAAAATAAGAGAAGAAGATGCAGATATCTCCATGTCACAGCACCTTTAAATCTTAATAATATTTGGGGAAACCATGATAGAAAATAAAACCAGACATGAAATAAGACAGTACCTTTGCTTTCTAACAAATGAGTTCCACAGATGCATCATTTGCTTTTCATCCTTGGTCACATCCACAAAATCATCAAGCATCTGTAACATGTCGTAAGTTAGTTGATGACTTTCTTCAAATATCTAGGACAATCAAAATCTTGCCCCTTCAATTAACTAAATGTTGTGACAGTTCTGAAGGAGAATTAGTTGGAGGGAACAGTTCAGATCACCACCTTTAGTAGTTCTTAGATGTATTCTTTAAGGAGTTTCAGCCTGATTTGATGTTGAGACTACACAATTACTTTTAGTGACGAGCAAGTAGTCGGTAGAAAATATTTATCATCAAGTCGGTACCATACAAAGTTAGTTTCCAGTGGTCAATATTTATCCAAACCCTCAAAAAATACCATTTTGTATGAATAGATTGCAACCTGCAATCTTTAGAAACTGCTTAGATATTTTTATTTTTTTGAGAATGATGCTTAGAGTTTAGACTAGGTTTTCGTTAAGCAATAGCAGTAGTCATGTTTTATATAAATGAAATTTCACTTGTCAAAATGTTTACAACATTACATGAGATTTCGAATTCAAGCAACTGTTAAGAAAATTACAATAGCATCACAGCAGGTCATAAGGACGCAACCGCTTGCTGATAAATTTGAATACTCCAGTATAAATGGGAAAATATAACTCACTGATACAATTTAGAGAAATCTAATACACTGGGTATGTTGTTGTTGTGCTGCCTCTCAAATTAGTTTTTATTTGCATATTTTGGCTTTTTTCCCTTTTAGGTGGACTTCCCAAGTGTTCTTCCTCATGTCCTAGCCCCTCATTGACAATGATTCGTCTCAAGCCTCCCACCCCCAACCAAAAAAAGACCCTGCGTTGATCTCCCTTCCCAAACTTACTGATGATGGTCTGGCTCCATTTACCCTCCATCACATTGATCTTCCTCCACCGCCACACAGTTCCAATATCCACTTTTTTTCAAAGATCTGGTTAAATATTCTGCATTTGATTTCTTCCACTTTTTATGTAACTTCTCTTACCAAAAGTGAAGGGCAGAGAAGCTTTTGTAGAATACAACAGAACTATGAGGAAAGCAAAAAAGGCTATCAGTAAAGCACGAGCGGAAGTTCTAAATGGCTTGTATCAAAAGATAAAGGATAGGAGAAGAAAAGAGAATTGTTTAGACTAGCACGACTAAGAGAGAAGAAGCGCACAGACTTAACCCAGGCTAAGTGTATTAAGATTTATGGACGATTCTCAACAAGTGTTGACAGGAGACAACGAGATCAAGGAGAGATTACTTTGATCAATAATTCAACACTAACCAGGATAATTTAGATGTACACATATTAGTGAAATATAGAAACTTTAGCTACACTCGTAGAATTAGAACTTCAGAGGTAAAGCATGCCATGAAAAAGATAGGATTAGAAAAGCTTATGACGAAGATAGTATCCATATAGAGTTTGGAAGTGCCATGGAGATGTAGGAATGGAATGGCTCATCAAACTATTCAATGCCATACTAAGAAGTGGTAGGATGCCCAATGAGTGGAGGAAGAGTACCCTGGTTGTGATTTAGAGAACAAAGGAGATATTCAAAGTCATCCAAGCTATCGTGACATTAAATTCAAGAGTCATACAGAAGTCTAGGAAACAGAGAAAGAGTGTAAACTTAGAAACCCAACAAGAGCGAAAGAGAACCAATTTGGATTTAAACCAGGTAGATCTCCAGTGTAGGTTATATTCTCACTAAGAAGATTGATGGAAATCTATCGCAAAAAGAGGAAAGACCTACACATGATGGTTATTCATCTAGTAAAAGCATATGAGACAGGACCACGCAAGGTCCTTTGGTGGGTGATGGAGAAGATAGAAATCCATATTAAGTATATAAAGGAAATAAGGACATGTATCAAGGAGCTGTCACAAGCATGAAAACAAAGATAGGTGATACAAAGGAGTTTCCCGTAATAGTGAGTTGAGATTACACCTGGGATCGGTATTTAGCCCCTACTTGTTTACCCTAACATTGAATGAGCTACAATCTAATGGCGTATTTATTTGTTGACGATGAAACTCGCGAGGGTGTCAACCAAAAGCTTGAGGTATAGAGAAGCACGTTAGAGAGTAAGGGTTTTCAAATAAATAGAAGTAAGAGCCTGTTTGGATTGGCCGTAGACTTTTGACTTATAAGCCAAAAGCCATAAGCTAGAAATTATTTATATCATTTTAGCTTAAAACTAAGTGCTAATAAGGACTTTTTAAATTTATCTAAGCACTTCAAAGTGTTAAAAGTTGTTTTGGCTTAAAAACAGTTAACATAAGACAATCCAACACAGGCTCTAAATATATGCATTGAAGATTTAGGTCACATGAGAGGAGAGAAATTGTGGTGAGACTGGATGGGATTGCAGTGCGAAAATGCAAAAAAAATTGTAAACGTGCTTTTGTAGCTCTCTTTTTTTTTTCCCTTTGGACGCACCTTGCTGTATTTACACCATTTTTACTAAAATCTCTTTCTGCAAATTGTTCATTTCTACATGTTGTCCTTCATTTACCAGAAGTACTATACCAAAGCTGTTGCCGTAATTTCTTCTTCGCCAATACTTGCTTTCTTTTTAAGTTCTCTTTGTCAGACGATAGAATGTTAGTGTGTAGGTTTCTGAAGATCAAGTTAGGATGTCCATGGAATTACTAGAAGAAACATGTACAGCACTAATGCAATTGAAATATCAACTCATTGAACAGTGTGTTCATAGAACTAAGTCTGATTCACTCATCAAGAAGATTTTACTGCATAACTCCAGAAGCAATGTGGTCATTAGCCTGGTAAAAAAAAAATCAGATAGTAGTCCAGTCAATAATCCCATCACTGTAACCAAATTATGGTTTCTGAGTCCTGTTTGGTGTTCCAAAAGACCCTTTAGCCGCTACTCTCAAGTCTAATTGCACACGGCCCAATAAAACAAAACTTGAAAATGAAAAGAGCAATTTTGAATGGCATAATAAAGTATAATTTAATACAATATTCTTAATATAGATGTTATCATGAATGAAGGTGGGCAAGTTCAACAAGAAGATATAACACAGGCGCAAATATATGGTTGCTTCAAATAAGTTAGAAGAACAAGTTTTTGCCATTTATTTGAAGGGTCAAAACAATCAGGACAAACTAACCCAAAAAGACTGCCAATTAATTTGAACGCACAGTAGAATAAACAACAATTTATATAATTATGCTGCATACCCTTCGATCTTCAAGATCTGCAACATCATCATCAACTTCATCCTCACTGTCTCGGTCTGATAAAACTTGCTCCAGTGCCATGGGCTTCACCCCAATAAAAAAATTCATTAGAAACATAAGTCCAAAGAACTCTCCATTGCTTCAAAGATTTCTCACGCTATATATTGGCTACCGCAGCTCTTCCAAAGACTTTAAAGATTCATACAAGTAGACAAACATTTCAAAATCTATTCAACTCTGTGTCACATTCAGCAAGATAATTCACCTCTAGACCCCAAACCTAGGGCTATTTCAAATGGAAATCACCACAAACACACACACAACAATGGAAACCAATAGGGGCGTGCAAAAACCGAACCGACCAATAAACCGAACGGATGAAAACGTTATTGGTTTATTGTTATTGGGTTATTAGGTTATCGGGGTTTTAATGGTTTTGAAAAAAAGATTATTGAGTTATCAGTTCGATATCTATTTTTACTATTGGGTTATTGGGTAAACCGATAACCCAATAAGATTATAATACTTTACTATTTTACCCCTTCGTAAATATTAAATATTAATAATTTGATAGTAATAGGATACTATACAATAATTTACATATTTTAATCTTTATAGTACTTAAATGATTAGTTATCCACTTTAGTATTTTAGTTTGTAATTAACTAATTATAGCTTTTGCAAGTTTATAAACGTAGTTTTCGTACTCTATGTGCTTTTTATTAATGCAAATTCTCATTATCATTCTTACCGGGTAAACCGAAAACCGAACCGTTAAGGACTTAAAACCGATAAACCGAAAACCAATAAAAATTATTTTATTGGTTTCTTATTGGTTTAGCATATTTAAAAATCGAAAATCGATAAACCGAACCGATAATGTACAAAACCGAACCGAACCGAACCAACCGATGCACACCCCTAGAAACCAATACTGAACTGTCCTTATAATAGATCTTCGATCAGTTCAAGTAACATCATAGATTATACACATTTCATGAATGATATCCAGAGCAAATGAAGAAATCTTATCACATCTCTATATTAAACAGTTCAGTAACCTTACCCAAAAGTAATTTTTCTGATTAAACATAAAGCATGAAAAGTGAACAGGAAAACAGTTTTTTGAACTTATTGCCGGAAGCTCCAAACAATGAACCCTATGCGCCAGTGTATGACTACATATATCGGTACTTTGCAAGGGTAAAGCCTTTAGTGGTAGGGCTTTCGATGAAATCGAAACTTAGGGACCGAAGTCAGTATCATCGAATAATTGAAGATGATGAATTATAAACACTCCATTGGTAGATTTGCAAGTAATCTAAAAGGTTAACAACTACCACAAAGGGGTGGGACAGATTGAGATCCCTCCACACTTTATCAGAGGTCTCAGGTTCAAGTTCAAGTCCAAGGAATGGATAAGTTCCTGGCAAGAAGTGCTTTGCCACAAACCTAAATTAATCAGGCCAACGGATTCCATATACAAAGGTTATATCAACAAAAGAACATAGATGAAAGGTTAACAACTTGTTAATGCTTAATATGCTTCTAATTATCATTTTTCTGCTTGAAAGAAAAATTATTTGTTTATTTTTACAAATTAATTAGTTAATTAATTTTCTTCCAAGCAGATAAATATATCAATTTTAATTATTTTTTTATAAATTTTAAGTTACTTTATTTATTTATAAAGGTTTAATTTTGAAATTCTTAGAATCTGAGACATAATTGTCAACAATTATTATGAACTAAAATCTGACTATGTTAGTTCTAAACTTGATTTGAGACATGTTGAAGGACATCTAATGATTTGTTGTACCTAAAATACAGTGACTAGTCAAGCTGCTTTCAATTACAGTTAGTAAAGTATTTACATTGGTACCATCAAGCAATTGCAGATTCCAAAATAAGAAATTCGAAGAATCCCATTACTTAGACACTGAATTCTATGTGCTGAATTAATATTTCATGAAAGCCCATACCAAATATATTTAGATTAAAGACCAAATCAGTAGTTTTCTATAAATAAGGAGCCAGCTGCTTGTTTCAGAACTTTAGTCACCCATACAAATCCTTAGCTCCCTCCAAAACACAAGGAAGAAACAAGCCACTTAATCAACACACAGGCAATTTCAACTAATTTACCGCATACATGTCACCAACAGTCAAAACAGCAGCAAGTATAATCTAAAAGTAATACTTTCCTTCCGGTCACTTCTACTTGTTCGCCACGTTTCACTTCACATAGTCAACTATAGTCAAATCTCTCTATAGTGGCAATGTTTGACTGAAAGTTTCATGGCTACTATAATGAGGTATTATTATATACATATGTATATTGATATTTGACGTTTAGATCTTATTTAATTGTTATAAGCAAAAGTATTTGAAATTAGAAAGAGTATGGGTATAAAAAAGACAAACATCAGTAGTCATCCCTCGTAAATTATTACCATCAGATAGACACTATTTAAATACAATTTTTTTTTCCTTTTGATATTCATTCTTGAAATTTACTTTGCATGACTTTAACGATGATTGCCATAAATATTTTAGTATCTTATTTTATACATTAACATATTTCTTACAAAATGTTATTGCACAATATTAGAGTGTGGTAGTAATAGAAGTGTAATTTTACAAAGAGTACTGCTAATCAATGTCATTGTTGTTTTAATGAGGTTTGACTGTATGTAGACTTTGACCTAATTTTAAGATGCCTACTTTCATCATATATTACTACTTATATATAAGTAAATAAGGTAGCAACTTCTGGTCGTAGCTGCCTGCTTGAGCAACTTCCGTTTGTCTTGCCTGCTTCAACTGCGTGCTTCTTCTCCTTTATTATATGGGGCTAATAAAAAATATTTCGTGGACTTTTTAATTTAAATCTTTTTAAGGTAGTTGCATGTTGACGTGTCTGCTTCAATTACTTCATAATATTTTTTGTAGCTGTTTCAATTATAATGTTACAATAATTTTTGAAATATAGATAAAAAAAAATCTATTGATGTTACATAAATCGAGACTAAAAAATAATTGATATTGCCACCTCCGGTGAGCCAACAAAAAATAATTTGTGAGCTCTTTAATTTGATCTTTTCAGGTCAGTTGTGTATTGACATGTTTGCTTCAACAACTTCATAATATTTCATTAGTTGTATCAATAATAATTTTACGATATCTTCTAAAATATATAGGAAAAAACTATCACGCCACATAAATCGAGACTAAAAGATAATTTATATTGCGGCTTCCGGTGAGCCAACAAAAAATAATTTTTGGGCTTTTTAATTTAATCTTTTCAAAGCAGCTGTATATTGATGTGTCTGCTTCAACAATTTCATAATATTTCTTTAGCTGCTTCAGTTATAATGTTACAATATCTTAAAAAATATATAAGGAAAAATCTATCAATGTTCCATAAATCGAGACTAAAAAAGAAATTACATTAGCACGGGCCTTCACCACTAGTCAATATGAAAAGATTTCCAATTATAGTGTTTTATAGTTTTTGAATATCTAAATTTTAATTTTTAAAAAATTGAATTAATCTAATCCAATTTATCTTCAAATATTAATCAAATTGACTCTTGAGATGTGCAACGTAACATGTAAAAGTGAATAGATGGATATTAACTGATCCTATTTCTTTTAAGCGGATATATCTTTTCGTACTATTTGAAACTTTTAGATGCAATTTCCCAGTATTTTAAGATCACCAAAGGCTTCCTGATTTATTTAGCTCTTAATATTCAACTCTTGTCACTTTTTCACAAAAATGATTCACCTCAACAATGCGATGAAAACGATGTAACAAACTGAAGTCGATTTTTAACTGAAAAGAGATATCTTTAATTAAATTATATTTTTATTTGGACTAGTTTAAGATTAAAAAATTTAGCCCGTAGGAACCACTATTGATTTGATACCAATAATGGTAGTCATTCAAGTATCTTATGGATGCATATGTATCCACAGTTCATTTGGCAAACTCGGACACTTGGAGGAACTTCTTTTTCCTTGTCTTGTCCTTCCAAATTTACCATGTGTACCACTAGGAATGGCAACGGGGCGAAGCGGAGCAGGTTTAGAGCTATGTGGGGCGGGACAGGTTTAAAGTTACGTGGGGTGGTATGGGTGTGGGGCAGGTTGAAGTAACTATTTTTTGAAACTAATGCGGGGTGGGAGGGTTGTTTGTTTAAAAAACCAAATAGAAATTTGAAGAAAATTAGATCTTCGCAATTAGTAAAAATCAAAGATATAAATTGTTTATATAAACATTGACTTTTATTTTATTTTTTTTCTAAAATTTAAACTAAACATGTCCGGTAAATTAGTAGTTGTTGAAATATCAACTAAAAATAGTTAATTAGTTGTTGAGATGTTAATTAGCGAAAAATTTTAAAAACTTATGATTTGTGGGGGGGGAGTGGGGGGGTGGGGGGCGGTTTGAAAATGAAAAGAATCATCATGCGGGACGGTTTAAAAAATTTGTAGGTTGAGCTCAACCCGCCCCGGCCCATTGCCATCCCTATGTACCATAGGTTAAGATTAATTAATAAAGCTACAATAATAGAATAACATTGACTAATTCTTTTTGACAGGTTACTAATTCATCTTTCAAACATCATAGATGACAAACATGATCAAATAATTCTAACACTACAACACAATATACCCAGTGA
>JAPFFP010000070.1:15710439-15729342 GCA_026153255.1 Solanum medicagineum
CTAGAGGCCACCACAACATGTTAAGGTAGGGTTTAAAGACTCTATATATGAGATCCATAGACATAACCGGTGCATAAGTCAACTAAAAAGCTTCACCACCATACAAGATGCTCACTCCTAGTCTGAAAAGACATCTAGGGATATCACCTGCCCTCATCCTTACTTGGGAAGAAAACCTGAACCAAAGATCAATCATAAAGAGGTGACTAACCCACTAAAGTTGGTCAAATAGATCATAAATCCTAGGGAGAGGGTACTTATTCTTTATGGTGACCATAATAAGTTGTCGGTAGTCAATGCACATTTTAAGGGAGCCATCTTTCCTCTACACAAACTACGCTAGGAATCTCACAAGGAAAGACGTCAAGGAACAGATCTATCACTGGAACAACTCAATAGAAATAACTTAGGTTCAACGCCCCTAACTCTAACAAGATGATAAATGCCACCCTTAGGGATCAATTGTACCTCAAGACAAGAAATGCGCTTACCTCTTTACTACCACTCAAGAACAGGTTTATTAGGGAATTGGAATCTAACTCTGTGGGTCCTACAATCAATGGGAACACAATATGCATGTTACCAATCCATCCCAAGAATGATCTCGAAATCTACCACATCTAATTCAACAAAATCACAACGCAAGACCTAAATATAACATGACCATGGAATAATTCTATAAACCTTTGTAGAGACGATAGACTCATCAATGGTGTAGACACCAATAAGTTCACATAACAATTCAGAACACACATGAAGCCCACTAACCAACAAAAGGAATCATGAAGGAAATAGGAAAACCCGAACCTTCCCATGTATACACATCAAGGTCAAAGGAAACTTCAACATACTGGTAGCCACATCCACTCCATGAGCTTCTTGATCAACATGACCACTTTTACCTTTGATGCGTTTATGAGGACAATCTATCCTTTTATGGCCCTCTTCACCACAACCGAAGCAAGCATTGGTGCCCCTCAAACATGGGCCTCTATGCATCTTACCATACCTTGGGCACATAGCATTGTGTATCACACTACCACCACCTTTGGGATTTGTGAACTTTCCTTCAAAGTAGGCCCTCTTGGCCCCTCTCTCCTCCATCTTCATACTTGAATTCTTAGGGGCACTAACTTGTTGATTGAGTTGAATTGTCAACTTTGTCATCATTTTGGCCAATATCTATAGAGCATTGTGAACCTCTACATTCGATATATCACCATCCTGAGTAGCTTGAGACATATTCTAAAATGCAATGATTCAAATCAGAAATAAGCTTTAGGGGACTTAGCTCTATCACATGGCATAGATCAAGAAGACGGGAAATATTTCCTAAAATGCCTCATAGCCCCTCATTCATAGTCGTGGTGCGCTTCACAACCATGAATAAGACTCTAATCGATACGGTATGTTGGACTCCGAGAACCATTCACAACCTACCGCTCTGATAACAAGTTTGTTACAACCTAAGCCTAGGGTCTAGACATGATACGGTGAATAGGGAATCCGAATGGACCCCAATCAAGCCTCTTAACATATCATTACACATACTTAGTCGTGAAAGTAATAAAATAACAATAAGAGATAGCAAAAAGGGAACACAGGGCTAAACGGCATCTTTCACATCATAAAACATCAAAAGAGTCAAAGAGAGTAAAGCTCATAGCATCATTACATACTTGTCCAACAACACCTCTAAATATAGAACTTAGCGAGGGCCAGGACAAGCAACCAGGCCCATCGCCATAGTAGCAAATATCCAACATAAAGAGATAACAAAGGAACAAGATTAGCAGCTTATTTCCCCAAACTTAAGGACTTACCAAAGCTTATCTTCAAGATGTCAAACCAGCCACGTGGAGGAGGGTAGTCAAATGGAGCTCCAGTCCCTACATGTTAACATCATATAGGCATAGAGTATGCATTAGTCCATTTGAATGTATTACCAATGTAGGATGCTATGCAACAAGAGATAGGCATCATAATCAAAATGCATAATTATAAGCAATAGATAAATATGATAACAATATGGCATGCGTGATCAATGATTGAAGTGAAACATACTTATAAATCATTCAAATTGCATAGAACTAGCCATATGTGTGGGTCGAGACCTCAACCGACACAGAATAAGACCAAGTGAGCTACAACTTGGAATCCCGATGATTACCGCTCACCGGTTAAGAGGTGGTCTACTTGCTAAGGTAAGCCATACTTAAAACTTACAGGAACATAACCAAATATTGTATGAAGTAACCTTCCTTATGGGAACATGACCATATTTCAGAAAGGATTTCAGTAAGAACATCACCTTACGGGAACATGACCCAATTTTGGGAAGAACCTCAAGAGAAAGTGTACTAAGTGGATTCACTAGTATTGCAAAGGTATAACATAGTTCTATGGTGGCACATAGTTTAAGAAATGAGTGTAAACCCTCCATCCATCAATGCTTAGCCTAATCCTACGGAATAATTGAAATAATCATAACTTTAATAGCTTATGAGAAACATAGAATCATGACATGAGTAGCTCTTAAACATTCCTGACCTCTAATGATGAGCCCAACTTCAAAACATAAGAATAAATCATCATCAAACATTAACCTTGCATTAACATCAAAAGGCTCACAAGAGGTATAATCTTTGAAAAAAGGCTTAACTTCATAATTGCATAATCATAGATAATTTTCATGAATTCATAACACACTTGATAACTAATATTCATCATGAAATCACTTGACTTGTAAAACAAGCACATATCTTGAGAATTCTTAACTTAGCATTTCATCAAACACTTAGTGGGCACATATAAGGACACGTTCAAATCATGCTAACTGTAATAGTATAGATCATGAATAGTGAAATCAATATATCTTACAATCGTGTAAGTCATCCCACCAAGATCATGGTAAAACCTCATCATGGGTAACTTGTAAATCATATCAAAACATTAGGATAGTTCATAGATCTCATAGCTTGAATCATGTGTAGTCTCAACAGACAAAGATCACTTCATAGTATAAGCTCAAAATAAATATTTATGCATAATCCACAATATTTAGCAAAATCCCAATATATTTCATACTCATATTTCATAAGAATAGATACCTATAAGAAATACATCTTGAAATTATGCAATTTTAATAAAAAGGAAGATTGGGCTTCGTAGGTGAAAGGAAATCATGAATAAAACCCACATACCTTAGACCTTGAATTTATTGAAATTGAGTTGAGAAACACTTGAAGCTTGGAATGGTGTCTTGAAAAACACAACTTGTTCTTGAGTTTCCTTGTTGTGGTTTGGTAGAGGCTCTTGGGAGAATTTGAGTGTGTATTCCAATCGGGAGGAGCAGATTTGATCTTTAGGAATAAGGTTTAGGTCTTTAGGAAGTATTAAGATAGCATAGGAATCCCTGAAAGACTAATACAAATAACTAATTTTACAAAATGCCATTAATGAAAAGGAACTTGGCAAAAACCCATACATACCCCTACACAAATGAGTTCTACGAAAACAAGGATAACTTACTCATCCGAGCTCTAAATAAGGTGAAACCAAGTGAGTTGGCATGATAATTCAAAGAGATTTAATTTGGTAAGTCGTGGGCCCTTAAGTTCTTTGTGTTCTAAGAGATATGCCCCTTTAAAGTTGACCCTTCTATCAGTACTTTTGCAAAACATAGCCAACGAAAATTCCTTTGAACTTGGCTTGATGTAGGCCACTATATTCTTCAATGACATGAATAAGCTTGACTTAGATTTGAATGAGAGCTTGAAGCTTGAATGAATTTCTTGAGATCCGAAATGAGTTTGGGACACTTGATTTTGGATGAAATATTTGGCTAAGTGTTAGAGAGGGTTTTTGGGAATGTCTTAAATGATATGGGAATTGAAAATGATTGAGTATAGGTGTTTTTATATATATGAAGGCTTAGGCCCAAGAACTCAAGGACTTAGGCGGTATTAAAGAAAAATGGAACAAAAATACACTAGTTCGCCTAGGGTGCGTACCTTCACTAGAATTCGCCAACTTTTGAAATTCGAATTTTGCTACGGATACTCTAAAATCTGGGTTAGACCTATTCCTCACTCAATTTTTGCCCTAATCATGAATATGATGTCGGATTTTGTGATATCACACATGGATTTTGAGATATATAGAAATTATAATTTTGGGCATTTTCGAGGCACGTTTTCGGGTACTTTTTGGGGTCGTTTCATTTGGGTTGTATTTTTTGATGTTTCTTAGTTCTTTGAAACCCACATATATGTAGCTACAACTCTTTTCCTTATGTTGGGACCTAATTTGGTTGTTATGGATTCGTAAAGATGGTGCTGTTAGTGATTTGATCGTAAATCCTTGTAAAATTAACTTATTTTGAAGTGACTCTTGATTTTTCACAACCTAAATACATATACCTACTGTTATAATGTAGATTAAAAAGTCTAATTTAAAAATTTACCAATTCAACATCTAGTTGCAATGCAAGCAATCAAGCTATCTAGAAGGGTGTGATTTACACAAATGGGGCTCAAGTTTAGTATCTATCATATTAGTTTTTTCCTTTTAAAAGTGCTAAATATTACATGAGTATTTGAATTGTGTATTAAGGTTCTCACACACTTGTACAATCTTAAGGAAATTGGTTGAATAAACTGATGCCACGTTGATCCATGACTTGAACTCGGTAGGGTCGGTTGAGTGCTAAAAGGTTACGATTCATGTAAAAACTTGTTCTTGTGCTCTTGTTACTTGCTAAAAAATTTGCATGTCTTCTTGGAATAGCAGCTATGTTCTTGTTATTTTATCTTGCTGTGTGGATATGTTTTGATACTTGCAAGACACTTGCTTAATTCGTCCATTTGTACGGATTATCTGATCACTTTTTAACATTGTTGTGGACTTTGTCTTGCTTGTGGCAGTGACATTGTAATCATTGGCATGCCTCTATTTTGGATCAATATTAATCTTGACTATGGATTTTTTGTTTGTTCTAAGTATGGAAACGGTCCATTTTAAGCATGAACTAGGAAGCCACTCTTAATATAGTTCTTGGTTCTCTTGGTTATTGGGTTTTCACCCTCCTTGGTATAGGGCTTTGGTCCTATTTAATACTGGATTATGTTTGGTGTGACGACATGACATACATATTGTGTGAAACTTCTTATTTGAATATCTTGTAAAAATGGTTCCAAGAACTCTTGACACTCAGACCTTTAAATATCATACTTTATACTATAAATATATTTGTTCACTTTGTCTATTTATGGTATTGCAATTGTGTTTCCCTTTGACTTATGAATGGTGAATTGAGAATCTAAAGGTTCCAACTTGTAACTTTTACACCACTAAACTTTATGCTTTGCGATAGTTATTTCTATCATAGGAATGTCCGAAGTGATGCTTGAGGATGGCCATTGGAGATAAATTTTGGGAGCTATGAAGAGGATCACATTTGCATCTAGACATATATATTGTAGTATTTTGGGACATGTACATGATTCTCATGTCTCATATGTATATGTAAATTCTGAAGGCTAGTGTAAATTATGAAAGCTACAGTTTGTAACTTAAAGTTTTGGCATGCTAAGTTGTTTTACAATCAGCGAACTTGTTTTTTTAATACTATGTTACTAGTTACTTTGGGTTGATTGTAGGAAATTTAAACTAGTTAATTTTATATCTTTGTATTTTGACATTGGTAATAATTTATAACGTGTACCATAGTAGTGTGGGTAATGTATAAAAATCTTGCGAGATATTGATTTAAATTATTTTGAAAGGTGCTTATGCCACAAACTGGAACCTGAGATCAAATGAACTACCAGAAAGACAAATCCTACTCTTGTAACTATTTTCAATTCACTATTAAATTATGATTTATATGTCATATCTGAAACTCTTTAACATGTTAACCAGCATTATATAAGTCCGAACTGCACAAGAGTAGCATCCTACCACCAGGGTTGCTACAAGTGTTGGTATTAGAGCCTAGACTTGTGATTCTAGGACTTTTGATGTGAATTACTTGTATACTTGTCTATTTTGTAAAAGGTCCAAGTTATGTTATCTGTTCATTGACATGACTAATACTATTTTATTGCCTATAAAGTCCATATGCATCATGTACATGCCCCTAATGCAATGTGATCTTCCCTTTTGAAGGAATTAATAATGGGCTCTTTCTCTAGTAGACCTATGGAAGTTGCAGGGAAAGAATTAGATAATCCTAATTCCTAAACTTATGCACTAGAAGGGGTTGGCGAATATTCTTGGATCCATACATCACCCGCACTAGTGGGTCTGAAGTGGGAAACCAACAAGGTATAAGACTTGGCCCATATCCTTACATGAGCCATAGTACTTAGGTTATGAATCCTTCTTTCCAAGAGATGGCTGAATTCTTCCACCACATAGCTGAAGCGATGCATGATCCCAATGCAATAAACTTTAAGAAAATGAGAAAAATGGGTGGAGTCAAGTTTGAAGGCACTATTGATCCTACTGACGCTTAATAATGGTTGGAACACATGGAGAGGGTGTTAGAGCAATTTGAGTGTTAAGATGTTGCCAAATTCAAGTAGGTTGTCTCACTATTTCAAAAGGATGCTTATGATTGGTGGGTAAGTTTTTCAACTACAAAGGTAAAACCTCTAATTCTTACTTGGGATGATTTTGTTAAGGAATTTCGTATGAACTATGTTCCACCTGCCTATTTTGATGCTAAGAAAATAAGTTTTTAAATTTGAGGCAATGAGAAGTGTCTGTTGCAAAATATAAACAAAAGTTTTCTAAGGCTTTCTCGTTATGTTGAAGATATTATTAAAGAGCAGAAAGATAAGTGCAGGAGATTTCAAGACGATTTGAATGATTCCATTAGAAAGAATTTGGCAATTTTGCAACATGAGAACTTTCGTACAATAGTTTCTGTTGCCCTTACATGGGAAAGACTTGATAAGGAAGAAGCCAGTAGATAGTTAAATAAACTCAGAAGCCCGAATCAGTTTTCGGAGGTCCATACAAAAGTGGAACATCTGATGATTCTAAGGCTAGGCGTATTAAAAGGTCATCTCAACCCAAGAAAAGGAAATCAGATTTTTCTATAGGTAGCACTCTAAATAATGGCCAAGGCAGGACTCGTGTTCCTACGTGTAAACAGTTTGGGAAGAGTCATTATGATGTTTGCAGGAGAGCTTCTTGTGCATGTTTTAACTATGGCATGCTTGATCATAAAGTGAAGGATTATCTTAAACAAGTTCCTTCCTTCGCACGAAAGCTCAATTCAGAAGACTTCTACTGGCCCCCCTAAAACCAATAGGCATACAAAATGAAAAAATATCCTAGCGACAAGAGTAAGTGGATCCAATCAACCTAGTCGGCTAAGGGCTACTGCAAAAGCTTATGCTATTAAATAGAGGTAAATCAAGATGGCCAATACTTTATTATTGGTAAATTCCACTAATTTGGCTTGTGTGTGTTTACATTGTTTGATCCTGGTTCTACATATTCTTATATTTGTTCATCTCTCGTTCGGCCTGAGAATGTTAACACTGCAAGGCTTAACTATAATGTGGTAGTTGAAAGCCCCTTGGGCTACCAAGTTGTTTGTAATAAAATTTACCGAGCTTGTCGCTTCATGATCAAAGACCTAGTCTTCCCAACTGATTTGATTCAAATTCGCTTCAATGATTTTGATGTTATTATTGGACAGATAAGCTTTATAGATATCATGCAGTAGTGGATTATAGGTCAAAGTATGTAACCTTTAAGGACCGTACATTTCCTCATATCGTTGTACAAGGTGAAAGGTCATTGACATCGAGTATTATTTCTATGGCCCTGGCAAGAAAGATGATTCGATAGGGTCATGATGCATACTTTGCTCACATAATTGATACATGATTGGAGACTCTTAATCTGAATCATATATCAACCATGTTAGATTTTCTAGAAACCTTCCCAGACAATCTTCTTGGGTAATCCTCGAAAACAGAAGTTGAATTTCTCATCGAAATTGTTGCCAGATCCACTCTTATTTCTATCATGCCTTATAGGATTCTAGTAGAACTGAAAGAGTTGAAAACCAAGTTAGAAGAACTTCTCGAGAAAGGTTTTATCTGTCCTAGTGTTTCTCCTTGGGGAGCCCCTATCTTATTTGTAAAGATTAAAGATAGAACTCTTAGATTATGTATTGATTACAGACAACTGAACAAAATAACAATCAAGAATAGATATCCACTACAAGGACTAATGATTTATTTGACTAGTTGAGGGGTTCTAAATTATTCACAATGATCGATTTGAGGTCTGGATATCATCTGTTGTGTGTTAGAGATAAAGATATTCCTAAAAATACTTTTAGAACTTGTTATTGTTATTATAAATTTTTGGTGATGCTATTCGGATTGACTAATGTCTCCACGATATTTAAGGATCTAATTATTGAATATTTAAGCCATATCAAGATCAATTTGGGGTAGTTTTTATAGATTATATTTTAGTATATTCCAAGGATAGTGAAGATCATGATAAGCGCCTCCGAATCGTTTTGCAATTTTTTTAAGAGAGAGAACTTTATGCTAAACTTTCAAAGTGTGAATTTCTGCTAAATGAAGTGACTTTTTTGTGGTATGTCATCTCAGCCATAGTTATAAAGGTAGATCCTAGTAAAATCCAAGAAAATGTTGAATGAAAACCTCCCAAAAGTACAACCAAAGTAAGAAGCTTCTTAGGCTTGGTTGGATACTATAGGAGGTTAGTGAAAGGCTTCTCCATTATAGCCTCCCATTTGACCAAACATTTGAAGAAGGAGGAAAAGTTTACTTGGGTAAACTTAAAGAGAGTTTTGAAACTCTTAAATCCTTTTTGACACAGGCTCGTATATTTACTCTACCAATGGAGGGGAAGGAATATGTGATATACAGTGATACATCTCATCATTGTCTAGGGTGTGTATCGATGCTGGAAGAGAAAGTTATTTCTTATGCCTCCTAAACGTTAACATCACACACACTAATGATGTGGAAATTGCTGCTATAGTATTTGCCTTAAAGATATAGAGACATTATCTGTATGGAGAAAAATATAATATATTCATTGACTACAAGAGCGTAAGATATTTTGGTACATAGAAAGAGTTGAACCTAAGGTAACCTAGATGGCTAGAGCTCATTAAGGATTATGATTGCACTATCGATTATCATCTAGGTAAAGCAAATGTGGTTGCAAATGCCTTAAGTCATAAAGCCTTTGCAAGCCTATCCTTGAGTCAATTGCCATTGCTTGAGTTAAGAGGCATGATGAAACGACACCAAAAGTGCCCGAAAATATGCCTCAGAATGCCCAAAATTTTAAATTCCATATATCTCAAAATCTGTGCATAATATCAAAAATTGGACTTTATATTCTTGTTCAGGGGGTCAAAATTAGGGGAAGGAGGGTCTAACCCCAATTTAAAAGCAACAGTACAAAAACATGAAAATCGTAAAAATGCGATTTCTAGAGACGATCCGTTCCCCTAACACGACACACCAAGGGAGCGCTTCTATACATTTTTGTGCCCAGTCTTTCTATCTCGGTCCAAGACTTTTGGATTTTGGGCCTAAGTGTTCCAAATGTATTTTTACCTATACTTAGCCTTATTTCATCCTAAAAATTCTCCAATTCTCACTCAAAACACTTAGCCATATTTTTCACTCCCAAATTCAAGTCTCAAAACCCTTATCCAGAATTAAGGATATCCTTCAAGCTTTAAACCTCCATTTTTCAATCTTCATCAAGAGCTTCCTCAAAGCTAAGGTATGTAGGTTTTAGCCATTGGATCCTTCCACCCATGGTGCCCTAATATCATTTTTATTGAATTTGCATGATTTAAAGTAGATTTTAATAATGGTTTACTAGTATGAACATGTCTATGAACTATGTTAAAGGCATGTAAAGTTGTGACTGTTTTGCTATGTTTTGAGCTATAAATCTTGGATCTACTATACGATTTGATAAGGTGTTTTGATGTTTATTGCTTGAGGGTGTTGCAAGGTGTTGAATGATGGTTTTACAATGGATTTTCTTGCATTATTACATCTATAAATTGAATTGTTTTCTACCCCCATTAACATACTAACGCATACTCTTTCCTACATAATATCACTATGTAGGAACCGATATCCATGTTGATCATCCTCCTCCTCCACATGGCTAGTTTGGTACTACTCAAGCTAGTTGGTAAGTCCTCCCCTTCGGGTATCTTTCTCTATGTTGCTCTTATTAAATATTGAGATATTGTTCTTTATGTTCTGTTTTGACTATGAAGGTAACCCCGGTTGCTTTGTCTTGGTCCCCGCTCTTATATAACTATTAGAGGCGTTTGTTGGACATGTTATGCATCTATAATATGAGCTTTGACTCTTTGAATCTTGATTATGATATTATACAAGCTTTCCCCTTAGCCCCTTTGCCCTTATTCTTACTCTATATGTCTTTTGTATGCTTCTGCGACCAATGATGTGTAACGATAAGTTAAGAGGCTTGTTTTGGGGTTCCTTCGGGTTCCCCATTCGCTATGTCACGTCTAGGCCCTAGGCGTGGGTCGTGATAAACTTGGTATCAGAGCACTAGGTTGATAGATCCTCAGACTCCAACACACCGCATCGATTAGAGTCCTATTCATGTTTATGAATTGCACTATGACTATGAATAGGAGGCTATGAGGCATTTTAGGAAATGTTTCCTTTCTTCATGTTCTAAGTCGTGCTATAAAGTTATGGTAAGTTTTCCCCCCTAACGATTGTTCTTTGTTATGCTAGATCATCCCAAACACTACAGGAAAAAGGGCCCGAACTCCCGAAGAATAACCTACCAATGGTGATCTCTGGGATGCTCTCACTATGTTTGCCGAAGTTGCGGCCAACCAAGTCAACCAAGGGGCCCAAGCCCCTGATGCTACTACCCCTATAGCTAGGATAAGGGACTTCATGTGGACGAATCCTTCGGTGTTCTATGGGTCAAAGTGCATGAAGATCCACAAGAGTTCATTGATGAGGTCTATAAGATCTTGAACATCATGGGTGTTGGGCGAATGAAATGGCGGAGTTGGCAATGTATAAACTCAAAGGGGTTGCCAAATTTGTTTTGATCAATGAAAGGGGGAGAAGGGAAATGGTTATATGTTGCTTTGGGAGGAGTTCAAATCTGCTTTCCTTAATTAGTTCTTCCCCCTTGAGCTTAGGAAGGCTAAATTGGTGGAGTTTATGAACTTAAAACAAGGTTCTATGATTGTGTGGGAGTATACCCTCAAGTTTAATCAACTTTCAAAATATACTCCTCATTTGGTGGCCGATCCTAGATCTAGGATAAATAAGTTCGTGATGGGGGTTCTGACTTAGTGAGTGAAGAATGCTGGTCCGCCATGTCAATTGGTGACACAGACTTGTCTCGGTTGATGAAACATTCCGAGCAAATGAAGGAGGAAAAGTTGAGGAAGAGTAGGGGGCATGAGGCCAAGAGGGTCCATCTTGGGGGTAAGTTCCAAAGGGGTGGCTGATTCCATCAAGCCTAAGGGCCTTCTCATGCTATTAATAGAGGGTTTGCCAATGACTTCCCTAGGCCTCAGGTGTTGGTGGTGTGGCTCCCATTGATGTACGTACTACATGTGGTTAGAGTCATAGGTGCCCATGTTTGAAGGGTTTTAATGCATCCTTCGATTGTAGGGAGCTTGCTCACAAAAGGGTGGATTGTCCAAGAAACCATTGCAAGGGCCGGGGTGCAAATATGGTTCCATTTGAGAGAGGTGGTCCTCAAGGTGGTGCTTTAAAGAAAAATTAGTTTTATGCTCTACATGGGAGGCAAGGGTTTGGTGAGGTTCCTGATGTTGTTATCGGTATGTTCAAAATCTTTGACTTTGATGTATATGCTTTGATTGATCCGGGTGCCACTCTTTCTTTTGTCACCCCTTTTGTTGCTAAAAAGTTCCATGTTGACCCCAAGTTGTTGCATGAGTCATATGAAGTGTCTACTCCTATTGGCGCTTTTATTATTGCTACCAAAGTGTATAGAAGTTCTCCTATCTGCATTTTGCATGAGTTGTTGCCTTGTGATCCTTTTGAATCAGACATGGTAGATTTTGATGTCATACTTAGGATGCATTGGTTGCATGCCTACTATGCTTCTATTGATTGTAGAACCCTTAGGGTCAAGTTTCAATTCCCTAATGAACCCGTTCTTGAGTGGGAAAGTCAAGATGTGGTGGTTAAGGGTAGAGTCATTTCTTGCAGTAAAGCACGTAAGTTGATCTCTAAGGGATGCTTATATCATCTCGTGAGGGTTAAAGATGTGGAGTCTAAAGTCCCTTCCTTAGAGTCAGTTCCTATTGTAAATAAGTTTTTTGGTGTCTTTACAAATAACGTTCCCGGTATCCCTTCCAAAAGGTAGATAGATTTTGGCATAGATCTCCCCACCAATACTCAACCTATCTCAATTACCCTTTACCGTGTGGCCCCAATAGATTTGAAATAGTTAAAGGAACAATTGAAAGCTTTGTTAGAGAAGGGATGTATTAGTCCTATCCAATCACCATGGGGTGCACCAGTGTTTTTTGTGAAAAAGAAGGAAGGGTCCCTTAAAATGTGTATTGACTATCGGTAACTCAATAGGGTCACTATAAAGAATAGATATCCTCTTCCGAGAATTGATGATTTGTTTCACAATTGCAAGGGGCTAGCTATTTCTCTAAGATTAATCTTCGATCCAGGTATCATCAAATGAAGGTGAGGGATTGTGATATTCCCAAGACGACCTCCCAAACTAGATGTAGGCATTATGCGTTTGTTGTGATATCTTTTGGGTTGACCAATGCACTGACCATCTTCATGGACCTAATGAATAGGGTCTTCAAACCCTACCTTGATTCCTTTGTTGTGTTCTTTATTGATGATATTTTGATCTATTCACGTAGTAGGGAGGAGCATGTGGGTTATGTGAGGGTTGTATTGCAAAGCTAGAGGGAGGACGAATTGTTTTCCAAGTATAAAAAGTGTGAATTTTTTATTGAAGGAGGTTTTATTCTTGGGTCATGTGGTGTTAGGAGATGGTATAAAAGTGGATCATAAGAAAACCGATGTGATTAGGAATTTGCCTAGAGCATTGACCCCATCACATATTAGGAGCTTCTTGGGCCTAGTGGGTTATTATAGAAAGTTTGTGAATGGGTTCTCTTTCATTGCTTCCCCTATGAAAAAATTGACTCAAAAGAAGGTTAAATTCGTGTGGACCAATCAGTATGAGAGGAGCTTCCAAACATTGAAAGATAAGCTTGTGTTTGCTCCTATATTGTCACTACCGAATGGGCTTGAGCGATTTGTGGTGTCTTGTGATGCTTCTTGTGTTGGTTTTGTGTTCACCAATCACAAGAGTCTCCAATATGTCTTCACTTAAAAATATCTCAACTTGAGGCAAAGGAGATTGTTAGAACTTCCTAAAGACTATGATATCAGTGTGCATTATCATCCCAGTATGACAAATGTGGTGGCGGATGCTTTGAGTAGGGTGTCTATGGGTTGCCTAGCTCATACTGATGGTAGTTGGAAGGAGATGGTAAGGGAGGTGCATCAATTTGCTAGATCAGGGGTTATGTTGGAAGAGGTTGGTGATGATGTTGTTGTTATTGTTGATGTGTCTAATTCTTCATTGGTTGATGAGGTGATAGCAAAACAAGATCTTGACTCGTCCTTGCTTGACTTTAAGGCCTTAGTGAAAGAGGGAAAAGTAGAGTTTTTCTCCTAATGGGGAGATGGTGCCCGCTAATTCATCTTTCAAACATCATAGATGACAAACATGATCAAATAATTCTAACACTACAACACAATATACCCAGTGAAATCCCACAAGTGGGGTCTAAGGAGGATAAAATGTACACAGACCTTATCACTACCTCATAGAGATAGAGAGGCTATTTCCGAAAGAGCCTCATCTCAAAAGAATTATCCCCAAAAGCATAAAATACTAGATATGAAACGACTAGAGTGAACAACAATGAAAATTTATAAAGACAGTAAAAGTAATGAGAAAAATGATGGCAATAACAACACAATATATAACAACACGACTACCTCTGCTAACCTACTATATTACAAGGTCCGACATCAACTTACCCCTACTAGCCTTCTAACCTTCTACCCTAATACGCGACCCCCACTCCTTTCTATCTAAGGTCATGTCCTCGGTGATACGAAGTTGCGTCATATCTTGTCTAATCACCTCCCCCCAATACTTTTTTGGTCTACCTCCACCTCTTCGCGTAACCCCTAAATCCATCCTCTTGCGCCTCCTGACAGGAGCATCAACACTTCTTTTCTACACATGCGCAAACCATCGCAGTCTCGCTTCTCTCATTTTGTCAGCCACAGATGTCACCCCTAATTTCCCCTGAATGATCTCATTCCTAATCTTATCCTCCCTAGTGTGCCCACACATCTATCTCAGCATCCTCATCTCCGCAACCTGCATCTTCTAAACATGTGAGTTTTTTATTGGCCAGCACTCCACCCAATATAGCAGAAATGGTCTAACCACCATTCTAACACTAAAAACATATAATCACTAACAACTTGATTGGCATCCCATGGTTTTTCTAGATAAATGAACATCATCCTACGTTGTCATATCCAGCACACACCTTGTTGGTTAATGACTTTGAGATGCCAATTGATCCTTTCTTATACCAAGTATATGTTCATCATCATATATATTATGCACAAAAGGCCCTTATATATAGTTGCAAGGAGGCTATACATCATCCCTGATAGAATACTTGGCCTCTGTACAAATATAGAATCTATCAAGCAACTCAACTTGGCCAAAAGCTTAAATTTGGATGACTGACTGTGATTTTCAAGTGCAACATCCACTCTGTAAGATTTTACGACAGTTGTATACATCGAGTAAATACAGAATACTCCTGCTTGTTAAATATTTCACATTCTGTTGGCTAATGAGGAACCATATCCATATGGAAATTCCAACAACCCCGAGCATAATGTAAGAGATCAATTACCTGGGCCCTATGAGAATGAAAGAATTGCCTCTTTTGCAGGAGTGCACGGCTGTAAGAAAGAAACAAATTGTGTTAAAAGCCAGACAATCTTATCCACGATCTACAAAGGTAAACCATAAGACAAAAAATTGTGTAATCAATTTTCTCCCAATTAGTTTCACATCTAAGACATTATGCAAAACAAGAAGACATCAAAAATAAATATACAGACACGCATCACTGGACAGTTCCAATATAATCAATGTTAATTTTCAAACAAATATAATCAATGTTACCCTATTTAACCTAGACGTATGGGACCAATCCTAATTTGTAGTGTATAAGCTAGGGGTGGCAATTGGGTTGGTTAGGTCAAATTTGAGCGAGTTGTAATGGGTCAAGACACCAAACAGGTCAAGACCCAACCCAACCTTGGGTTGAGTAACGGGTTATAGAGCGGGTCAACCCAACCCAACCCAATTTTTTTACCAAGTTTTACTTATTTTATTTGTTCTTTTTCAATATTTTAGTACATAATTAAATTATTTTTTTCTTTAGTATGGCTATATAAAACATATCAAATTGAAAAAAAAAGTGTTCTGAAAATATTTTACCAAGATCTCTCTCGAGTTAATTCGGGTTGCATATCAACTCAATTTTAAATGGGTTGAAATGGGTTGGGTTGGGTTGGGATGGGTTGAGCTAATAATTGGGCGGGTTAATACTTCAATGGGTTGGGCGGATTGGGCGAGTTGGGGTTAATTTTGCCACCCCTAGCATTAGCTCAAATCTGATGTAATCAGTGTCAGAGAAAGAGAAGGAAAGGGTTAGTTGCATCATCAAAAGGAAAGTAAACCCCAAAAAAAAGAGAAACTCAAAACACAAGTGTGCCATCACATTGCAGAAAGGATAGTCAAGAACCACTCCATCTAGCGCTTAGTAAAATGGTGGTCATGGTTGAGATTTTGATAAAGTTTAGCTTGAGGCTATTTAGAAGGCAGAATAGAATGCCACCACAACCCTTTCCTTCTCTTTCTCTGACACTGATTACATCACATTTGAGCTAATACTAGGGGTGGCAAAATTAACCCCAACTCGCCCAACCCGTTGAATCCAATTCGGGCCTACTGCAGTTATGAAGTTCCTTTTTGGACTATATAACTTTTGGAATTATGGAAAATACCTTGAAAGATATACTACCCCTCTAGTTTTCAAAATATCCATATTCAAACGTAGTCTTTGCCACTGATCCAATGCCAAATAGAAGGCAGAATAGAAAGCCACCATAACCAGGCCGTATTTGGCATTGGATCAGTGGCAAAGACTACGTTTGAATATGGAAACACTGTTGAAAATTTTGAAAACTAGAGGGGTAGTATATCTTTCAAGGTATTTCCTATAATTCCAAAAGTTACATAGGCCAAAAGGAACTTCATAACTGCAGTAGGCCCGAATTGGATACAGTAACACTACTGGTCACTAAACTAGATGGCAAGACAGTTTTTGAAGGCACAATGGAATTATTCAGAAAAAACTAAAAGGCGAGTAAGTACATGTTCCACGGGTACTTCCCTAAAATTCTCAAAACTACAGGCATCAAAACCTCAAATTTACAAAACATGAAAGCAGGTTAGAACCTGCCTCCCCAAAACAAACACTGCAATAGGCTCAATGAGGTGCAGTTCATCAAAAGGAAAATAATAACTCCAGATTAGACAGCCAATAATCCACAGTGAAGTTCAAGGGCTTAATGCCTAATGCAACAAACTCAGATAATTGAAGATCTATTGGACACAGTACTGAAGGTCTTCAGCAGTGAAATCATTTCCACCCAAAATCATTTGGTTAAGTAAAAATGCTACTTGACATTGTGCTTTTGAACATACTTTCTGGGATCAGAGCGCTCAACTGATAACTTTCTTGACTTGGCAAACTGAAGCAACGCTGGCGGTGCAAGAGTGCCTCCTGGCCCTGACTGAACAGAATCAGGATCTATATACAATTGACCAGTAGAGGGAACACTCGTACCATTGGAACTTGATGGATCACACTCTACAGCGTCAGCAACACCTGATAAATATTTAACAACAGAAAAATCATTATTAGTAACAATGGTGCTTCAATATCAATGCCAACAGACTTATAAGCCAAGGTTTCAGACAAAAAGGAAATAAAATTTTGAACCGTTCTCAAAAGGCTAAAACAATAAGAAATGGGAGTCGGACTTGGATGATTCACTCCTGCTCACCCAAACCCTAAATCAAAAAGCAGCGGTCTAAAAGAAAGCTAAGTTATGAAACTGATTTCCTATGGTTCTGATGGCAGTGGTTTTAATTTTCTTCTTTCTTCTGTTATTTTTCACCCCAATAATTTTCTCCAATATTCACATTTTGGTCGATCTGGTGATTTTATGATTTCTGGATTTTGGTTGGGTAATGATTTGGTGATGTTTTAGATTTTCAGATTGTGGTTTAGCGGCGATCTTAATTTTCAGATTTTGATTTGGTGGTGATTTTTGAGATACTGATTCCAATATATTTTTTAATTTGAAAGCTGAACAGCAGATTGAAGATAATTTTGTAAAGAGAAAATGGATTATGGGATGTTGTTGTTTGGTGGTGTTTTGATTTGATTTTTGGGAGCTCTCATTGATGATTCTGGTGGATGGTGTGGCAAAACGTGATAGCTATGTGTCTCGCACTGTTTTTCTTCAAACTCATGCAAGTCACAAAAGGAGATTTTTGTACCACCTTATATGACTTCAGAGCCATAGGACCCTCCTTGATTTTTAAGTATCTTTTTGGAATCCTGAGGCTAGTTCAGGGGAGCCTTTGTGTATTTTCCCAATATAATTTTGGAATTACACTATCGTAAACAAATTTTCCAGTAAGAAGCTAATTCAAAGCATCACCAGTATACCTATATCAATATAATACACAATTATTATATAAGCAAATCAATTCCACCAGAAAACAGTTAAAGCAAATTAATCCCAACATATTTTATATAATTTTTTCAAAGAATGTCCCATTATACTATATTCTTACACCATCGTATAATGACTTTCCTAGTAGGATGATAATTCTTTCGCAAAGCCTCACCAGTATACATATACCAATAAGATATATTTATTGTTATATAAGCAAATCAATTTTACCAGAAAACAATTAACAAATAAATTCCACTACACTGTATTCTTATACCATCTTAAAATGATAATTCCAGCAAAAGCTAATTCCCTCTAAAAACCCCACCAGTATACCTATGTCAATGAGATATACTATTGTTATAAAAGCAAATCATTTCTACCAGACATCGATTAAGCAAATGAATTCCGTTATATACATTCCAATACACATATACACACACATCCCATACACACACATCCAAACAACAACATACCCAGTAAAATTACACTATGTATGTAGGCTTGGGGAGGGAAGGGTGTATGCAAACCTTGCCACTATCTCATGGTAAATACAAAAAGCATTATAGCCCATGGAAGAAACGAACAATACCAATAGCAAAATAGTGTGATAATCAGAACACAATATGCAACATATGACGATAGATAACAAAGACATGACAACACTCTATCCTATTAACCTTATACTTTGATAAGCGACCCCTACTCCTTCCTATCTAGAGTCATGTCCTCGACAATATGAAGTTGCGTCATGTCCTCTTTAATCACCTCTCCCCAATACTTTTTCAGCCTACCTCTATCCCTCATTAATGCCCTACAACCGGCCTCTCATACCTCCTCACTGGGGTGTCTGTGTACCTTCTTTTCACATGCCCAAACCTTCTCAGTCTCGTCTCCCTCATCTTATCCACCATAAGCGACCACCCTCCACCCCCCACCCCCCACCCCC
>JAPFFP010000070.1:15730524-15748729 GCA_026153255.1 Solanum medicagineum
ACCCCCCACCCCCGCACACCTTTTCCTTATTAACCTCATCCCCAGTTTTGTCTCTCCTAGTGTGTCAACACATCCATGTCAACATCCGTATCTCCTAAACATGCATCTTTTGAACATGTGAGTTCTTGACTAGCCAACACTCCACCCCACACAACAAGGATGGTCTAACCACCACTTTATAGAACTTATCTTTAAGTTTAAATAATACCTTTTCATCACACAAGACTTCATTTCATCCAATCCGTGGAGCTATAGGCAAACAGAATGGCATTCAACAGTTGGGCTAGCCGAACGACACCGGTTTTTCAGATTATACCGTTAGATTATGGCACTCAGTAACTTGTTAAGTTTCTCTACTCCCATCAAGCAATTTTCTAATTAACTTTGTAAACAAAGAATCTGAGTTAGCGAATGAGTGGGCATTCCAACAAATATTGATTTTGCAGATACTCAAACCTCTTGCATTTTGGATTATTATTGTGGGCTTGAGCTAAACAGAACTCAGGTCATGCATAAAGACGTGCCCGAGCAATTGAGCCATGCATCCTAAGTTGTGCTGACTCTTCACTTTTGATGTTGTATTCGTGTCAAACACTCCATAATTATACTAGTTTTGGAGAACCCGACACGCACCGGTTGCCATTTTAGAGCCGAGCAACATAGCATCTGTCTTATGATACACCCCAGCAATGCCTCAAGATGATTTACATTCACCTTGCACTGTGGCATGCTGCAATTTTGCTTGTTAAAACACTGAAACAAGTAAATCGCATTTACAAAAAAAAAAGCAAAAATAAAACCCTCTTCTCATTGAAAGAGGGTTCGTATCTGCATAAAAGATCTCAGCTTCCTTGGATAATACCATAAGGGAGATTAGAGGCAGATCTAGGATTTAAAATATAAGAGTTCTGCAAAGAAAAAAATCAAGCCTAGCAGAGTAAGAAAGGACAGGCAAAAAGTGCGCTAATCAAATCATGTCCTTTCTTAGTCTCACCTAATCAAGAAATTTTTCCTTTCTTATCCAGTATTTTCAATCTAGGCCAAAATAGGAAAAGATGCTACTTATTTTATATGAACCCTCTATCGACACATGCAGAGAAAGTATCTCAAATCTTTCCACTGGAGAACCAAATGAGGACTAGGTTAGGGGCCTTGAAAAAGGGAATCACCTCCTATCTTCCCTTGTTGAAGAAGGGCAGATGTAATGGATAAGGTTTAGGAGGTTATTGGTAACTACGTGTAGCCTACTCATCCGGCTCCGATCGTTAACTCCTCGTGCCGCTGCTGCCGTTTCTAGGACCAAGACTAGAGCGAATCATCTCTTGTGCTATTGTCTAATATATGTTGCAGAGTGGATTCTCTTCCAGCATATACGAGGCATGCCCCTGAGCCTTTGAGCTACTGGTTCTAAATTAATAATATATACACATAAAATCACTATTTTACTAAGATTTTTTTTTATAACCACGAACCGCCAATGGCCAATAACACACAAATGTGACGGGTGTGGTCAAGGAACATTTGCTACCATTTGCCGTAAGCAAGACAATTATAATTTTTTTGATAAAAGCTAGGCAATTATAATTTTATTGCACGGTATGCAAGGAAAAGATTATCTAGATGGTTCCTTATATACAACAATAAAACATTACTGCACTTTTAGAGAGCAATTGTGGATCTTACAACTCACAAAAG
Source organism: Solanum medicagineum (assembly GCA_026153255.1). Classification (NCBI taxonomy): domain Eukaryota; kingdom Viridiplantae; phylum Streptophyta; class Magnoliopsida; order Solanales; family Solanaceae; genus Solanum; species Solanum medicagineum. The sequence goes on from JAPFFP010000070.1 coordinate 15,732,220, forward strand.
AAAGATGTTGATGGAACTTTGACAAGAAGTAACATTCACTTATGTGTATCCATTAAGAAACCCATGCTCCACCACTCCTACTAAGGAATACATAACTAGGTTGAATAAAGATTTATCCAACCTCTGGAAAAAATATCAACACATGGGATAATCCAAGAAATGTAATGGAAAAAAGAAAGAAAAAGAGTCAGCATTACCATTATTCTTGTCATTCAGATCATTCATTGACGTAGGGAAATCTGAATCTAAAACAAGTGGGTGCACATGCTTTGAATTTTGAACTAAATCTGGCTGTCTCCTCCGTCTTAGTGGCTTTGAACTGAGCATAAATTACAAACAAAGAAGTGGAATATTATAACACACTTCTGAAGTAACATCAAATAGCTACAATACAAATTGAAGGAGCATGATAGTTACATACCAAAAGAAGAAAGTTTGTTGCTTAGGATCCACACCATCAGCAACAATCTGAAGAGAACTCCAGAGAGCAAGTTAATTTGCATAGAAGAGAAAGCATGACTAGTAAAAGTAGTCAAGCATTTCAGGTATCAGAAATTAATTAAATAATACAGAATTGACTTCTCAAACCTTTGCCTAATCGAAATTATAGAGGAAAAAAGAATCTAACCAAGTAATCATGCAAATAAAATACATGATCTTATTAAAGATATTCACCATTAAACTACATTGCCCGTCTTTTCATCAAGAAACCAGTAAAGCTTCCTAGAAAGTCAACTGCAGACTGTTTACAAAAATCAAAAATACCTAAAAGAAGAGTTAAGCATCCATCCATCTCTACAGGCATATTGAGAATACTACTCTGTATTGCAGCAGATTGGTGCTAGAAACAGATACTACAGACCATTACTATTCACTCCTAAGTTAACAAAAATGTGCTGACCTCAGATCTCCACATCTCACTTCTCACAGATACATTTACAGCTTGATATTCTTCATTTACCTAAAAATGACACGAGGTTAATTTGATAGCTTAGAGAAATACACAATTAAAATTTTATTTGAAGCTTGCTGAAGTTTACCAACCCAAAATTCAAAGTTGAACAAATCATGGGATGAGCATAGGTGATATCTCAAACCCTAAAAGCAAAAAAAAGCAAAGATACAAAATTACTAAAGTAATTATTTAATTACTTCATATCAAGTTTCTCACAAAAACCATTTCAAACTGGATCCATATAGCTCAGTTTTATCAAAGAAACGAAAAAGATTATCCCGGTCTTTACCTTAAAGCTGGCACATTTTGCCAAGCAGAAAGGACAGGTGAAGTCCTCTGTCACTGCAAATTTAGAAAGGAAAAAAAAAGGCGGCAACTAAGTAGCTTGAACTGCAAAAGCAATATTTATATGGAAGGAATTTGATCAAATAAAAGAATACCGCACATATGAAATGTCATCTCACCATTGCAAAAGCTAGTTGCAGTGAAAGAAATGAAAGACAGATTGGCTAGACATATGAAAGACAGACTAAAGTCCAAGTAGCAAGTTGGAGACCTTTAGTTTATTGCTCTTACAATTTACTTCAAATGGATATATGGTGCACTATTTTGCTATATGCCCCAATTTTAAAGTAAGCCTAAGAGATAGTACTCAACTTTCAACTTAGCTGTATTTTACATGACCAACAACATGAAGCGTCCATGTACATCAAGGGGGGAAAGTGAGAAATCCAAGCATCAAAATATTAGACGAGTTCAGGACGTAGCTTAGGCTAGAGAAAATAAATTTTCAAGAAAAGAACACAGCGGAGCAGATTCTTTTCACTAGAAAAGAACCCTGCTTTAATCATTTTAAATCCGTCCAAATAATAGAAAATGCTTTACAAAACAAAACTAGCCCACATAGTGTCTGACCTTAGTTCAAAAGCACAAGGAACAACCACCCAGAGCAAGCACAGATATTGGTGGCAATATCATGAAAATTAAATAAGAAGTAGCCAAATATGACATCAAACAAGCCACAGATTTTCCATAAAATGAAGAATTAAGTTTACCTTCTGTTCTCTGCAACTTATTGTTATAGTACATATAGTTGAAAACAACATTTCCCGTCCTCAATCTAGAAAATGCGATAAGTAAAAGTATTAGCTACACATGTACTTTACAATGACACAAAGAATTATGAAGCTCTTCAAGTTCAGTATCAAGCTGAGTCCACACTTTGAAAACTCACTTAAACAAAAGTAATGAAACTAAATAAGGAAATGATGTTTGCTAAAGAGAGAATAAAACTTGAAAGGGGACATGAGGCAGAAAAAAAATAAACCAGCATATAACTTATCTTCAAAACCACAGAGTGCAATAGATCATTCGATATTTAGCATGTTTACGACTTTTGAGTTGCACCGCTACATTCACATTGGAAAACGAGATGGACTCACAGGGTTAATCAATTGGGTTGAGTAGGTTGAATCATTGACAAACAGGTGAAAGTAGCAAAGATGGGTGAGAATGACAAGGTATACCAAACATGCACAAAACTTGTTGGGAGTATAGGTAGAAGCTAATCTAACAAGCTAGGTATATCTATACTATATTAAAAGTGTGAAGACCCTTAGAAATGTTGTTTGAACTTTTTGCCCTTTATTAAAAGTTTTTTTAAAGATAAAATCGTCTTTTCACCATTTTTCATTAATTAATATTTAATTATATTTTTACAACATTGGCTCCTAAAATATATGAAAGGAGGAATAATAAAATGTGTACTTTTAAGCCATTAAAAAGACTCCTAAAATGTATAGTAAATATATGGTAAAACATATTAAAGACTCCTAAAATATATGGTAAGAGGTATAGTAAAATACTAAAGACTCCTAAAATATATAGGAGAACTCCTAATAAAATAAATTTCCTATTTAGTAATTTTTTTAAAAAAAAAAAAAAGTTACGCTTCTGCAGCCAACGTACATATACATAGTAAACTTCAGCCTTCTCACTGGTGTAGTAAATGAATAAAAGCAAATGGAAGGAATACTTAGAACTTTTGAAATTTACTGTAAATACACACCACTTTGATTTTTCTATTTCTCCATATGTTCTTACCAATTTTTTTAAATCGTGCTCCAACATTTAAAACTAATTTAATATTTAAGAATTTGCACTCAACTAATATTCCTTCAAGATGTGTTAGAGGAAAATTGCAAAACATATATTTACCTAACTCTTGTGTATTCTGATTTTTATTTATTGTAATATTTGTTGTTTTGATTACAATTTTTTACTATTTGATTTTGTACTATACAAAATAGAAATTTCAAATCAATTTTAGATTTTATTATACATACATCATTTGCTTATTTTCTACGTTTAGTTGGGGAAAAAAATAAAGTGCGTATGTTTAATGAAAATTAAAGTAATTAATAGATTCTTCAATTTAATATGTAATTTAAAAGGACAAGTACTCAAAATTGTAATAGAAAATATGAATGTTTTAATAATAATTCATATAAAGGTAAGAGGTGGACATAAATTTATTGGAGAAATTAAGAATTCTTTTTCCCAGTGAACAATATGATTTAGAATCGGAAATACATTCAATTATTTCATCTATTGTTATAATCAAATAAAATTAGTTTTAAGATCAAAAATATTGTAAAATAATTAAAATAATATTAAAATTGGCACAAAGAAGTAAAAACAAACATCCATAAAAATAGCAAAAAAAATATATATATATCCAAAGTTTTCTACTTAACACTTGAATTTCTTAGTTTCTCTAAACCAATTAACTTTTTTTTGAAACTGAAAAATCAATTAACTTTCCCATTTATAAAAAAAAAATAAAATATATATATACACACACACACTTCTATTTAAAGAAGTCCAAATAATTTACACTTCTAAATTAATTTAAATATTACCTTTTATAGTAATATATTTGAAGGATGTAGTTCCTACAATTTTATTTAGCTGATAATTTGAACACGGTTTATTTTAGGTTTATCAATAACACATGTCTTATTTTTTCTAATTTTAATTATCCTTTATTTTGTTTGTTTCTATTCTTCTTCATTCCTTGTAGTTTACTATTTCATAATATTGATTCTTAAAATATATGAAAAGAAGTGATTATAAAAAAATTAATAAGTATCTTGTATAAAGGCATAGGAATAAGAAAATGACTATTTATAAACTTGATGATATGGGTTAGTAATATTTATGTAAATCTTTAAGTTGTGTACTCAGTGATATGAGTTATACATATAATAATTTATTCATTTTAAGTAAATTTTTAATTAATTAACATGACACAGTGTCTTATCAAAATCCTTTATTAAAGGAAAGGAAAAATAATGCTATTACTCTCATATTTAAGATTTTGAAATAAATTAAATTTTGGTTATCAAATATTTTGTTAATAAAATTATGTAATATAAAACATTTTAAAATTTAGTAATATTACGTTGATAATAGTAAACTACTCTTTTTGTATTTAAGAGTCTCTTTTCATATTAAATTTTAATCAATTAATTAATTAACTTCTAACTAATCAACTCCAAATTATTGTTTTATGTATTCACATATTATTATTTTATGTATTATAAGTAATTGAATTGACTTTCTCATCCTTGTCGGTTCACAATAGATCAAAACTATTGCATCAAACTAAAATATTTATTTAGTTTTGTTTACATTAATATTGTAGTTATTTTAACAGGTATTATTTATGGTACTATTTATATATAATATTTAAATTGACACGACACATACGTGCAAAGCACGTACACTGAACTAGTACCAGTATAATTGTAAGGAATGAGCTCAGCAAAGTTTTGCCAGAGAAGTATGCCTTAATGCTGACCTAGTTAAAAGGCAAATCTACCTAGTGGCATGGGCTCAAAAGAGCAATCAATTGAATGCAAATATGTACTGGGAAGAAGGATGAACACAATGATAGAAGTATAGCTGTGAACATGCTAGTACCGATGATTTCTTGGACGGCTAGGAGAAAAGCCATAGCACAACAACAAACACAAGAAAGGCAATACACGCGACAAAATAGTGAAATATGCAGCGCATGTAACAGTGATTCACCGTATTATTCGAGCCAACGAAGTTGTAGGAATGTCATCATAAGAGAATGAATCATATCGTGTTCTCTCTCTTCCAACAGCTTCTTCTGAAGCAATTTTGACTTGCAGCTGTTGTATTGTGACCTTTCATAAATCATAATCCAACCATTACAGCATCCAAGAAAATCAATTATATAATAAGCAAAAAGATTGAAAAACTTTTATTAATCTCCTCAGGGACATAAGCACTGATACAAATTGACGTACCAGAGCTGCAGAACTGCGGGGATACTGAAAGGAAATACGTTTTTCTTTGTCCGAACAGCTTGTCTGCAGATGAAGACACAATAGTTGTCAGAGAAGACGGTTACTCTAGTTTTTCTTTATTTCTTCCTTTCTTCGACAAGTTAAGTGTTCAGTTATCATTATGTCTAACTATGTATCCCTATTACTCATTTCATTATGCATGAGCGTGACAATGTACCAACACCAGAACAACATGAACGAAAAGTACTTCAGCAACACACTTCCAGCATCATTTGTCCAGAAGAAAGAGACTCTGAAAACATCTGGCAATGGCCATTATGAACAGATTCTACATCATGATCCACTAAATAAAGAGAGTCTATCTAGAAGAATCAGTCTCGACCAACTATGTGAAGAACTGGCTGCTTGGTTATCAGACAATTCATGATACAATAAATAAAGAGAGTCTATCTAGAAGAATCAGTCTCGACCAACTATGTGAAGAACTGGCTGCTTGGTTATCAAACAATTCACTTACAACTAACAAAACAGAGGATCAGAAATTCCTTGTTTTCACCTATGGCATTACTAAATATAACATATATGAGCAAACAAATCCAAAATTTAAAAATACTTTGGAGAAGCCATATCGATTCTAGAGTTCCAGACGTACTCAAGTGAGCAGATGATATAGATCCTATCCAGATGCAACATTGGTTTAGAAGATTAGTCATATTTTTAATCCGAGTGAATCAGAGCTGGTTTATAAATCTACTTGCTCTGATTTTCAGTAATCAGTAAAGAAAGGGAGGCATAAATAACATGACTAACGGCAGTTTCAACACCACAACTAGTGGCAAGCCTTCAATTTACTAGAGTTTGTTTCCAGAAAGTGTTGCAAACTTTTTTTGGAAAAACTTATTTCAATTTTTTTCAAGTAATTTTTTTTTTCATAAAGCAAGTAATTTTTCAACCAAACACCAATACAGAAAAGCTTTTTCAGTTTTTACAAAATCCGAAAAGCACCTCCGGAGTAGTATCTTCAGTTTTTGGCAAAAACTGCAAAACCTTTTCTATTGGTGTATGGTTGAAGAGAAGTTCTGAAACCACAAGCTCTTTCATTAAACTAAGGATGTACTTATGAAGCATAACAAAAAGTAGTCATCACCCTTCCAGATTGTCGGTGAGATGTTGGTTCACAAAGCAGAAGCAATATCTAAATAGCAATACATACAACTACTATCTTTTTAGTGGAGAAGAGTGGAGGGTAAGGCCCATTATCCACCGAGTATTGAATCATGCATAACCGGCTATCAGGGTTATCTCGATCATTAAAAAAAAAAAAAACTAGCAATACATACTCCTATTCAGCAACTTCAGCTCAGGCGTACCTTCATGAAACAAGGGTTCAAGTCAACAGTTGATAGCATCTCAGCTCTCTCCCCTAAACTCAAATTGGGAGACTTTTCCCACAATAAATGAAGTAACTCCATTGGCATTCTGCCCAACAAGCAATGCCCTTCAAGATTCACTACCACAGTTTTGAAAATAAGATTAGAACACTAAGATGATGGATCATGAGAAACCTGAAGAAAAGATCAAATACTTAAAACAGCTAAATATGGAAAAGCGAGGTTATTAAACATACTGAAAAATGAAGAAATACAAAGCAAAAGAGAAATAGGCACACAAACAGCCTAACATGACGTAATTTAATAAAATAACAACCTCTATGTGGTGTTTCTTTTCATGTGCTAATAGGCAGCAGGGACCATACACCATGTTTTTTTATTGATCTCCCAACTCTCCAAGAACACCAGCTCTCATAGGCATCTTTAATGGTATTTGGCATGACCTGGCAATTCCAAAGACTGAAAAGAACATACTCCATATGCCAGTTGCTACTTCACAATGCAAAAATAGATGCCTAACACTCTTCCACACTGTTTGATGGCACATGTAACATTATTTTCAACCTAAATTTTTCTTTTGCTACGATTATCTTGGGTGAGGCATGTTCATACAACGCAGTCCAGACAAAACCAAGAGGACAGTTTAGATTTCCATATAAGCTTCCATGGCCATTTGTCAATCAATTCCTTGTTAGAACATAGATTGTCATATCCCCTTTTGACTGTATATGCTCTGCCATTTGTTTCTCCCCATTCTAGCTTGTCTTGTAAACGGGAGGTGACCTTAACATTTGATAATCTTGGAAAATCCCAACAGGTCATTCAACTCCCAGTCCTGAAACTCCCTTCTGAACAGTGGCATCAAGGAGTTGTCTTGCCAATACTGAGAAATAGAGGATTCCTGATTGTTGGCAATTTGAAAAAGGGTTTGAAATTCATCTTTCAGACTCTCTACCCCTAACCACCTATCTTTCCAGAAAGAGATACGATCTCCATTACCCAGCTTAAGTGAAGACTTGAGTTGGAACCCCTCCCCATAGCACTGAAATGTGTTTACAGGGACCCGAGCCATGTGAATCTCTACTTTGGCTTGTGCACCAGTTGCTCCACCCAATATGTTGCCTGTATTTCAGCTTTCCATAGCCCAGGATTGTCTATGTTGTATCTCCAATGCCATTTCATTAACAAACTCTTGTCGTGCAAGAGTAAATCTTTAATCCCTAGCCCACCATGTCTCTTAGGCAGAATGACTCTCGGCCACTTAACCAGATGACATTTGTGAGTGTCACTGTTACCTTCCCATAAAAATCTCTTCTTAACTGATCAAGTCTTTCCCGAATCTTTGTTGGTAATGGAAATAGGGACATGAGGTGGGTAGGAATGTTGTCCAACACACTATTGATAGTGTGAGTCTGCCCAAAAAAAAAACAGAGAGAATGCATTTTCCAGGAGGCCAATTTCCTTTCAAATTTTTCAATCACTCCATCCCAAATATTCAAAGATTTGTACCTAGCTTCTAGTGTTAGTCCCAAGTATGATGTCAGGAAGGTACCCACTTTGCAGCACATAACTTCTGCTAGCTCCTCCAAGTTTGGAATACTATTTATCGGGTATATGGTTCTTTTCAGCATATTCATATGAAGGCTAGATATAGTTTTGAAGATCAATAAAGTGACACTGAGATACAAGACTTGTGCTTTATCAGCTCTAAAAAAATCAATGTGTCGTCTGCATAGAGAAGACGGGATACTGTTACACATTTGCCATCCGAGTTCCCCACTTTAAAACCTTCCGTCAGGTGCAGTTGATTAGCTTTGTGTAACATTTTACTAAGCCCTTCCATAGCAAGGATGAATAAGAAGGGTGAGAGAGGATTCCCCTGTCTAAGACCTCTTTCGGGAGAGGAAAAAACAACAGGTCCACTATCAATTAGAATTGAGTACTTGATTGTGGTGATACAGAATTTGATCCATCTAATCCAGCATTCCCCAAATCCCATCTGCCTGTTGATCAAGTATGCCCAATTAAGCTGGTCAAATACCTTCTCGATGTCAAGTTTGAAAAGTAGACCAGGTTGCCCAGACTTCCTCTTCCAGTCTAAAGTCTCATTAGCTACAAGGGTTGCATCAGTGATCTGCCTTGTTTTGATGAAGGGATTTTGGTGTCCTGAAACAAGCTTCCCTATCTCTCTTTTTAGTCTTTGGGCTAGGATCTTGGAGGCAATTTTGTAGACACTACCAATCAAGCTGATTGATCTATAATCCCTCAACTCAGCCGCTCCTTTCTTTTTAGGGATAGAGCTATAAATGAGGCGTCGCAAGATCTAACCAGACTTCCGTACTGATGAAAGTGTTGGACGGCTCCCATGACATTATCTTTTTATCACCACCCAAGCTTTCTGAAAAACGCCAAGTATAGCCCTCTGGACCTGGAGCTTTATCAGGAGTACAAGTTTTAATAATGGCCAGAACTTCTTCATCTTCAAATGGTCTTTCCAGTCCCTCTTTCTCTTCCTTCGTTAGTGTTGCAACATCTTCCAGCCTTATTGGACTCCAGCTTTCATTTTCAGTGTATAGAGTTTGGTAGAAGTGTAAAATTTCAGATCTGATTAAAGCTTTGTCTTCAATGATCGCTTCTCCAATTCTGAGTGTGTCAATGCAGTTAGATCTTCTATTGGAGGTGGCAACCTTATGAAAGAATACGGTATTCCTGTCCCCTTCTTTGAGCCAAAGAAATCTTGACTTCTGCCGCCAAGAGACTTCTTCTGCTTTAGCCAATTGTTGTATCTCCATTTGCAGCCTCAGAGAAGTGGATTTTCCTCCATAGAAAGAGACCTTCGGAATATTGCCGCAATAATGAAAGCTCCTCCAAGGCTCTTGCCCTTCTAGTTGCTATTCCACCAAATTCTTCTTTGTTCCAAATTGAGAGATCTTTCTTAAGAAGCTTCAATTTGGTCACCAGAATAAAGTCAGGATTGTCATTGACTTCATAGCTTTGCCACCAATTCTTGATCTTTTCCAAGAAACCATTAGAATTTAACCACATGTTCTCGAACTTAAAGTATATGATGGAGTTGAATCCCATTCCCCACTTTCCAGCATTTACGGAGAATGATCTCATATGACATTTGGGAGCGCAACCTGTTTAATCTTTTAAAAAGTGTCATTCCATTCAGATGATACTAGGAACCTGTTTATCCTTGAGGCTTAGATTAACTCCTACCATCTAGACCAAGTGTAGTGAGCCCCTTGTAGTGGAAGATCAACTAAGCAAAGATCTCGTATAATATCTGAGAACCCTGTCATTGCCCTTGATCTCCTAACACAATTGTGTCTTTCACTTTCAAACCTACACACATTGAAATCACTTCCAATCACTCATTCTCCATCCCAGATTCCTCTAACAGCCCCTAATTCATGTCATAACTCCTCTCTCCAAGATTGTGTGGACCATGCACTCTTGTAAAGCAAAAATTGATTTTCAATGGTGCTTTCCAGCAAACTTGAAGTAGAGTTGATTCCCTGATGAACATCAATGCACTTCCACAATCTCTTGTCCTACATAATAATGATACCTCCCCTAGTACCGCTGGCTTTGAGTTCTGCCCAGCCAGCCCATCTTGAACCCCATAGCTGTCTTGCTAGAGTCCTATCCCAATTTTCCAGTTTTGTTTCTTGGAGACAAAGAATATCCGGCTTCCAGTCTCTTATTAGAGATTTGAAGGTGTCCCGCTCAACCCTGTCATTTAGCCCCCTACCATTCCAACTTGGAATTTTGAGTTTCATCCTAACAAAGACTGATATTTCCTCCCCTTGTGCTTCATCACCTTCCCATCATAATTCACCAGGCATAGAAGCCTTTTGGCCTCTGTTTCCCTCTTCTTCTTAGATTTCCTAATTGGGCCTTTGGATTTCTCATTACTCTCTTGGAGCTGTCTTTTTTCTTCCATTCGTAGGATCATATCAACTATTTCATGCTCAAACCATTTGATATTTATGCCTTATGCCATATGCCTTGCATGCTTTTCCCAACACAGGTTTAGTCCATCCGGAAGTCTCAATTACAGTAGGATTCTGAATTTCTTCATTCTGATCATACCAGGGGGGAGAGGGGCAATCATTCCCGGAGAGTAGAGAAAGATCGAAATCCGATTTGCTACCCGGAGAAGAATTACCTCCGGAAAATAAAATGTAAATATTTATTATAGATGGTTAGACTTGCAATATTAAACAATATACATATGCTTAGTTTTTCTAAACCATCACTACGAATAGCAAAAGAGAAAACAAAAAGAGAAGTTGCTGAGTTTGAAAAATGTAGAAATCATAAGTGCCAGAAAAAGTTAATTTAACAACTGCAACTGCACAAACTCAGGATCTTTCCAATTTTCCTGCTACTTACATGGAAACGAAGAGGTATCCACGCGATCTCTTGCAAGTTCAGCTGCGAAGGCAGAAAACCATAATTTGGATTTCATATCAAATCTCAACAGATAAAATTCCAGAAACATTTTTTACCTACCAAAGCTGACAAACAGGATGACAAGAGAGCCAGCCCTTATTTCAGCAGAGAGTTTATCCATTTCAGGGAGAAAGAATTTTGCTTGAGCTCGATTTATCCCATCAACCCCGCTGAATGAGGTTGATAAGCATGCCCGCTTGAATTGATAGACAGCAGAATGCTGTAACCAAATGGCATTAGCAAGGTACCAACAGCATAAAAGATTAAAAGTCACTGGATGTACTTGCACAAGATAAAGAACTTACTGCCTCAGCAGCTACATCACTTGATACTGACTTTGCCAAAATTATACACACGGGAAATAAATTCTGGACCTGTGATTGATCGTTCACAGTTGCTAGCACAGATATTGCCATTTGAATCCTAAAAAAAGTTAACCACAGAAATAAATCACCTTCAAAACATCGATTGCAAGTATTCATACACTGCCAGCACTTTCTGCTTAAAAAGCGATAGAAGCAAAAGATCATCTCTTCGTGGCGAAGCCATGTGTTTCAGCGAAATGAGAGCTTCAAACAATAAAACACAAAATTGTTCCTAGCAAGAAGCAGGTTGATTCTTGGTCACCTTTCAAGAGTAGGAATTTTTTGGATGAGGCATTTTTTCCAAAAAGATATTTTTTAAAACTGAGAAATCGGAAGGGCTAATGGTGCAAGGTTCAAAGCTTGATGGATAATGGATCTAGTCCTCTACCCTTCTCCACTTAAATACAAAACTTTGCGGCAAGGTATATGAATTTCACATTTAAGGAGCTGGATTTTTTTAATAAGTAAAGGTATTTTATACTGGATGCTGAAATGTGTTATTTTAATTGAACTTTGCTTATTATAGTACGAATTTCATATATGTTTTGCTTTTTAAAAAAAAAAAATGTAAATTGTGCATTTCACTTAAAAAGTTGTGAGCTTGACTCTGCTTTCGCTTCAAACCTCGTGCACCTATCTGACTTTAACTTTTTATGAATTATGGGGTGGTGTAATGAATAACACGTACAATATTGATCACCAAAGAGTCAAAGTGTACTACTACAAATTTTAAACATTAAATTGTACTGTGAAGACATATCTTGTCACTAGGAACTTGGTTGATTTAGATCACTGAATCATTCTCGACTATCTATACTCATTCATTAAATTTATACAATAATTTTGACTGAACAGCCATTGTCAACTAAAAGAAAGACTAAAAACAGCAACTATAATCAAGACATATTCAAAAAGCCATTAAAAATGGGATGAAGTCCTGGAAATCATGTCTCCCATAAATTTAGGTTTCACTTCAAAGCAACGTAGACAATATCACATGACAACTAAAAGTACCTCAGAGCATCTAGAATTAGAGTATATGGGACATAACGGAAGCATTGGGAGTAAAAGCAATCATGATCAAAATATACCTCCTTTTGTGCTTTGCTTGAATTTTGTACTGTAAGCATCTTTGAAGGAAGGAAGGCTGCATGATATACACTCTTTAGAAACATCTTACACAAAATGTGGATAGTGAATGTATAATTAGCATGTTATAAAAGTGATGGGACCAATAACAATTGGTAACAAGCAAAAATCAAAGGCTGGATCTAAACATCAGCTCAAAAGCATGGCGGAGAGAAAGATAAATATTGAGTATGCTTTTCTAGAAAGCGCATGGAACTGATATAAGATGCTTATTTAGAACATCATGGCTTAGAAGAACGACAATACTCTTGAGTATTTTACTGTAAAAACTTCAACTGACATTTAAAATGACTGCTTGACGCAGACAAACAAAACCAATCAAATCAGCAATATTTTTAAGATAATTAACATCAACTAGGAAATTGACACTAAAATCGTTAGCCCTGATGATAAATAGGCAAATACTGGTCTTCCCACGTAAGTACATTACATTTCTAACAGCACGACGTTGGAGAATGTTGTAGAGTTCAACAGGTTTGCAATAACTTGAGAGGCTTTCCTCTGCAGCAATCTCCTCCTCTGCAGACAAATGTGTAGCAGAATCTTGCCTGCACATTGAATCAGTAACTGTAGAGTAACTGCAGTAGCAAGTGTAATTCCTGTTCAAAAAATTATAATATAACAATCAATATCCATGCTTCTGTAAGTTCATTTTTGAGTATCTTAAAATGTAATCATTGACAAATATAAATATAACACCTCAAATGAAGGGCCAGGAAATATCTTACGTGGTTTCACGAGCCACTAAAGGTATGCCTGGCATCCTTGTCACAAAGTATTCAAATGTATATTCATAGTTCTCTGAACTTCACTAAATTCAGAAATTAAAATTGTGTGAGAAAAGAATGATAAAGCACTTGACATTATAAGCAAAAACGGAAAGAACGATAATGGTAAAATTTGATTCATATTCTCCTACAGGTAACACATAAATCACTTGAAAAAACATAGCCATGAAGTCTCACTATAATAGCACAGAAATAAATAGCATTGTTTCAGATGCAACCAGACAACCATTTAAAGAAGAAGCTACAATAAAGAGAATGAGATCACATGTTAGAAACCTTTTTGATCAGCAAAGAACCAATAGAAACCTACTGGAACTACCAGAAGCAAAATGTGAACGGAGCTTAACATGGCAACTCATGCGAAGCTTCTTCATCAAGCAAAAGGAATAGACTTGTGGCTATAATATGATCAAAACTTTGTTCTTTGATTTTATAAAGAAAAGGGAACCACAGCAATGTACTGTTGGAACTCATGTAGAAATGATTTAGGAAAAATACAAGAGTCGTTGAAAAGGTAGTGTTCAACTGAAGGACGGATTGATTGCCCATAACATAGATAAACAGTATTAATTACTCAAAAAGAACAGGAACATTGTCTCCCTAACAATCAAGATTGATTCACAAAAAAGAGAGAGAGATCCACAACATTTTTGTCTCTAACGTAAAATATGAATAATTAAGCCTCTCATATCGTGACTTGGCCCCCAAAAAAAGTGATTCTCTCATGTACTGATCTGAGAACTACCAGAAGAAAAGAAAATTGTCGAGAACCAGTCAAGTTTCTTAGTTCTTACCTTTCAAATATCTGTATCCAATGCACACCCCCCCCCCCCGAAAAATATTCTTCCTACACTAATATAGATATGCCCTTCTCCCTATCCCTTACTTGATCCCACTACCTATTCATGAAAGAAAAGTCTGGCAATGATCCCCACCTTCTCCTTACACCAGACCAGTTCCTCAACAGTGAGCAATTATATTTCCTTGAAGCTGAGAAAACTATCTCAGCACAAACATAACCCAGTGGAATTATTAGCATAACTCGATCAACAGCTCATCTTATATATCCAGCACAATAATTGCTGAATTTGATCTTGTAAAACTTTAAGCAAATTGAACCACAACATCGCCTAGTGAGCCTTCAAAACACACGTGGAGGCAGAATATTTTGTCCTCTGTAAATCTGATACTGCTAGAGGGCAATCCAGAACACCTTTGGTAGGTCTGGAAACCCCTCTATGATCTAATAGACCCCCCCTGTATCTCAATCAATTACTAATTTTAAGGAAAAGTGTCTTAGTTCACACAATCAAGCAGTGGTTTTCACATCTCACTCAGATGAACTACATAGAGATACTTTGTAGTTTATTTTTTATCGATAAAGACTATTTCTTCCAAATTTGCAAAGCGAAAGGGCTATACAATCGGAAAAACATAATCAATTTGCAGCCGAAACAGCCAGTATATGGTTCTTAAGCTTTGAATTAAAAAACCATTAATTATCAAAAAGGAAAAAAATGCTTTTTTCACATAAAAACCTAGCCATGTCTTTAGTATTTTCTTTATCACATTGGTGTACATGGTACCTCTTATGAGCACGCCTCAGCTCAACAAAGCTTAGAAGATGCAAAGAATTCATCTAATGCCGTCTTTACTTGATTCATTGCATATTTTCCCTCGTGTCATAGGCAACTCCAAACAACCATTAAAATTCAATACTTTAGAGCAAAGCTCAAAAAAAAAATCACTGAAATTCCCAATCACTGATAATTCCTAGGTAAAACATGGACATATAGAAAATTAAATCGTTGCAATGCCCACAACAATTAGTAGAAGGGCGTAGGAATTTTGCCCCACGAAGCAGAGAGGAAAGAATGTAACCTACTACTCGATTTCGCCCCGATGGTGGAGGACGGTGCTCGTTGTATCAATTCGTCGGAAGAAGCAGACCGGCGCCGTTTGAAACTGGGGGACCTAAATCGGTCGGATTTGGATCCGTATTTGGTCCTGGGTCAAACTTTTAACTTGGGAACAGAAACAATCTGAACGGAACGCTTTTAACATGGGTGTTTTTGGGATTATTTGTAGTGAAGGACAACACCAAACTATTGATCTTTTATAGTGGCATTTAATTTATTATTTAATTATAAATCTGAGATTAATAATTAATGTTGAGATAATTTTTTTTTTTTTTGGGTGACATATTAATTTTGAAATAATTTATTTGGGGATAAAATAAGTAAATGGTAAAGATATTCCTTTAAATTCTTCTTGTACTCACTATTTACATTCTTGTATATTTACATTATTTTTATACTATATATAACAATATTCATAAACTTCTCTCCTTATTTTATTTTATGATACAACAACAACAACATACCAGTGGAATCCCACAAGTGGGGTCTGAAGGTAGAATGTACGCAGATCTTACCACTAACTCATAGAAATAGAGAAGTTGTTTCCTGGGCCTTATTTTATTTTATGATAATTTTTCATATTTTTTTTTTACAAATTATACTATACTAGTTAAGTGTACGTGTTTTTCACGTATGTATTGCATTTTTTTAAAATAAATATATATTAAAAATAAAAGAATATTTTAAAAAAGAAATTATTGTGTGTATTATATTACAACAACAATAATGACATACATAGTGGAATCCCACAACTGGGGTCTGGGGAGAGTAGAGTGTATGCGAACCTTACCATTACCTCATAGAGGTGGAGAGGTTGTTTCCTGGAACCCTCGTCTCAGAAACCCATAAGCAAAATAAACTAGATATGACAAAAAGGATAGAAAAGGAAAGGAAAAGAAACAGAAAGAACGACTAATAATGAAAAACACATGACAATATGCAAATACGATAAAACTAACACATATATGACAGATGACAACACATGATAAAAAAAACACGACTACTCCTGCTACCCTACTGTTAGACCCCGTAATTAATTTAATCGGGGCAAATTGTCGACTTGAGAATTTTTGTAAATATTGTGCAATTTAATGTAAGTAAGTTACGGCGCTTAATTAAAGGAGTTAAGTGCAATTGGAGTG
>JAPFFP010000070.1:15748829-15764664 GCA_026153255.1 Solanum medicagineum
AACAAAGTTGGATTGCTGATAAAGCTTTTTCATCCAACTCCATCCATTGCTCATCGGTCATAGAGTCGAATTTTTTCTACTCCCATTCAAGAGCTTTTTTCAACCCGTTCTGTGTAAGAACGACTTTCATTTGGAACTCTCCAGATGGAGAAACTAATCTTGCCATCAAACTTTTCAATATCAAATTTTGTTACAGAAGTCATCTTGAAAAACTGTCGTACATATGAATAGTGACTCTGTATTGTACTCGTACGTATAAACAGCACGTGTACAGTATTTGTGACTATTATGACCGAGCTCTGATACCACTTGTTAGAAGTACCAGGCGATAGCGAAAGCGTGATAACGATCGGGATTAATATTAAAAAGTATAAATAAATTTGGCAAGGTAATAAATGGAGACACAGATTTAACGTGGTTCACCCAAAAAATGGGCTACATCCACGAACGACGACGAGCAAAATATCACTTTAATGGAGAAGTGTACAACAAAACCTCAGTGGGCCTAAGCACTACGAGGATATAATTTTTGTGTATTACTCAGTGATATAAAAGGAGTATTACAACACTCACAAAATACACAATGTGTATCTCACAGAACTCTTAGGCTCCTCTCTTACTCTGAATGATAAATGAAGGAGCTGAAGAGCTCCATTTATAGGCAAAACCTTGCGTAGAATTGTTAAAGAAATCTTGACAAGTTGGTGGCCAACTTGTTGAGAATAACTTGCTGAACTTTTACAAGTTAGGCAGCCGATTTTGTGGAAAAACTTGGCAGCCAATTTGATAATTGCTTGTGAGTTGCCAAGTTTGACAGATCTTGGGCCAGATTTCAACAAGTAGCATTATTTATCCATTGTACTCGTCTTCTTCAATGCAGTACCTCTGTTTTTTCCTTAGTGTTTCAATCATTTATCCTAGAAATTTGTGTGATATCAGAAAGTAGAGTTGTCAATACAGGCTGAACCACCCATTTGGGCTAGCCCATACAGACTTTGACATTTGACGGGCCAAGCAGGCTGGGCCATCTTTTTTGCGAGCTAGAAAACTGCTAGCCCAACCCATTAGTACATGGGCTGTGGGCCTTTCCGGGTCGGCCCACATTTTAATTATTTTTAATTCCGTCCATGGGCCGGCCCAACACATATTGTAAAAGCCCCACAAATCAACATGTTTATTCAGGTTGAGCTAAAAAATCTATTTCTTTTAAATGGACTCCAGAAATCTTAGCTCAACCCTGACAGGTTAGATCAGGCCAAGCAGCCCATGAGAAAGCTAAATACCATGGATAGCAAAGGACAATGAGAGACTTTATACCTTGCTTCCATCTTTCTTTGCTTGAGCCACACATATTTTTCTAATATAATTATGAAGCGGTCCAACTTACATCGCACGGGATCGAATATAACTAAGATTTCATGCCAAAGCTAATACACCACACTTTTTACAAGTTAATTTATCGTTTGGGCAAATCTTTAAAGCTCATTTATTAGAAATTGAAGGAACTTCTTTTTATTCCCAAGATGGTAACTTATACAACAAGGCTATATTTACTCTTGTTATGTGGCTTGAAGATTGACAAGATTGAAAAATGCTCCTCGTTTATCCATAAGGTGAGAATAGGTTCCTTTCTCCAAAACCTTCCCCTCTGAAATAAAAGCAATGGAGTCTAAATTCCTGATGGTATTAAGGCGATGCGCTACGACCACTGTTGTTCTTCCAACCATTAGTTGATCCAATGCTTCCTGCACAAGTTGCTCTGACTGAACATCCAGAGCACTCGTTGCTTCGTCTAAAAGTAGTATACTTGGGTTACGTATTATTGCCCGTGCAATCGCGATTCTTTGCTTTTGCCCTCCAGAAATTGTCACACCTCTCTCCCCACATTCTGTTTCATATCCATTTTTAAGTGACCTACACATACGGTGGACATGTTTTATTAGTCTGTTTGGTCAAACTTTTAAAATTACGTCATCTGACTAAAAAGAATGCATATATACTTACGAAATAAATTCATGTGCATTGGCAGCTCTTGCAGCTTCCACCACCTCATTTTCAGACGCATTAAGTTTGCCAAACAAAATGTTTTCACGGATAGTGCCTGAATATATCACTGGTTCTTGACTCACAAGGGCCATATTCCTTCTATACCATCCTAAATCGAGTAATCGAATGTCCATCCCATCAATTTTCAGTGATCCCTTATCTGCATCGTAAAATCTTTGAATCAACGCAATTACTGTTGATTTTCCGCATCCACTTTTCCCCACCAGTCCAATGCTAGTGCCTGCTTTCACCTCCAGGCTGAATTCGTGCAACACTAGCCGGTCAGGCCGACTTGGATATGCAAAATCAACCTTTTTCATCTCTATTCTACCCGTCATTTTGGTCCCCATGTTGTTATTCTTTGCCTAGTTTGTAAAATATGCTACAATATTAGCTCAAATAATGTGAAAGTGAAGTGAACATTAAAAAGGATTTAGAGAAGGTCATTCGACTTGTTACCTCATTCGATCCTTGAATCAACGATTTTCGATCAAGAATGGAAAAAATCGAACCAACTACTGCTGATCCCTTCGCGAGATCAGAAGTCATGCTTCCAGCTTCAGCTATTACCTTTCCAGTGCTGACTAATATAAAGAAAGTCTTGAAGACATCACCAGCTGATATTTCTCCAGCATTAACTAGCTTTCCGCCATACCAGAAGTCCAACGCCCAACAAATGAAAGTTAGGCCTTGTGCTGATCCTATACCGATGCCAGCTAACCAAGATTTTTTCCTAGCCTCTTTCCTTGGCTCATCCTGTGCCTCGTCGAATATATCAAGAACCTTATGTATGCTCCCAAACGATGTCACGATCCTATGATTATAAACAGCCTCTGCAGCAATTTGAGTGCTGCGACATTGTGCCTTAACAAATTTAGCTGTCATAGCAGATAGCAAGACTTTTCGTGTGTAAAAGCAGAGAATCGTGAGTGGTTGGACAACGATCATAACTAGTGCAAGTTTCCAAGCAACAATAAGCCCCATTACCATAGCAACAGTGACAGCTGAAGTGCTTTGAACCAAGAGTGAAACTCTATCAGCAACAAGGGATTTCACCATGGCTGCTTCATTGCTCAGTCGACAACATAATGCTCCACTTGAGTTCTGTTCCTCATCAAACCAAGCTGCTTCAAAGCTCAAAATTTTCTCGAGCATTTGCAGTCTTATTCTTCTGGTCAAGCGCTCCCCCATGTATGCAAAATTGTAATGTTGGCAAAGATTGAGAACAACTGAGACGAGGCAAAGGATGCTGAAAATCATACAATATTTCTGAATCCTGGATTGCATTTCCTCGTGACTTGGTGAGTAAAAGGCTGAAATCATGCCACCTATGGTTAGTGCATAGACAGGTTGCACTGAACCAAATGCAATGGCTGATAAGATTCCGATAATTCCTTGCTTCCATTCAGGTAAGTTTAATGAAAGGAGCCGAGAGAAGGAAGGGCGAGGATGAGGTGAAGCTTCTTTGGGGCAGTCCTCAATGAGCAAAGGTGAGGCGATAACAGACGGACTTGATCTCATTCCTGCACTGCTCCTTGCTACTGAAGAAACACGAGGTTCAGCGTTTTGTTCTTGATTGATAGAGCTGAATTGTCTTTGAAATTTTGCTAGTCTTGCGTACTGCCCGTCTTTCTCCATTAGCTCATTGTGTGTCCCTAATTCGCTGATGCAACCGTTATTTACTACTGCAATGAGGTCTGCATTTCTTATTGTTGATAGCTTGTGGGCAACAACCTGATCATCAAATTTTTTGTAAGGGACCTCGTTATATATCCATCTACAATTCTTTTCACTTTAAACAGCTAATCAATGTGGTGAAGACCAATTTACTATTGAAAGTAGAATAAAAACGGGGTTGATTTCTTAGATGTTCGCTTGATTAATAGCTATTATATCAAAAATTCAATTCTCTTCTTGATTTCAGTTGTCTTCCACGAAGAGAGTGACTTTTCAGGATAATACAACTATTAGTCGAGTGACCATCTGAGAAACCAACTCGAGAAGAAAGAATACCAGTGTAGTTCTTCCAACAATGGCTTGATCCAAGGCATTTTGAACAAGTGTTTCTGATTCAGAATCAAGTGCACTTGTGGCTTCATCAAGCAGAAGAATCACCGGATTCTTAATGATGGCTCGAGCAATTGCAATTCTCTGTTTTTGTCCACCTGATAGAAGTGCTCCTCTCTCACCAATCTGTCACAATTAATCATGTTAAAACCGCATATATATTATCACATCACAAATATACCTCGTACTATAAGGTCACGAGATCATCAACTGAGGATTGATTTCCTAGATGGTACTAATAGTAATCATCTCAGAAAGTCACCACTCCTTTTTATTTCAATTTTTTTCAACAAAGAAGGTGACTTTCTAATGTAATAACCATTATTAGTTGAGTGATCATTGGAAAATCATCTTCATGAACTGACCTTAGTCTCATATCCTTCTGGAAGTTGCGTTATGAAATTATGAGCATTTGCAGTCATTGCTGCAGCCACAACTTCATCCATGGTTGCATCAATTTTCCCAAACATTATATTCTCCTTAATAGATGTCCCAAATAATGCATTCTCTTGACTCACTAACCCCATTATCCCTCTCAACCATTTCAACTGCAACGACCTTATTTCTACACTATCGATACATATAGCTCCTGCATTAGCATCATAAAACCTTTGAATCAGGGAAACGACAGTGGATTTTCCACTTCCGCTTGATCCAACAAGGGCCACTGTTTTGCCTGCTTCAATTTTAAGACTGAAGTCCTTGAGGACAATGGTATCTGGGCGAGAAGGATATATAAACTTGACATTCCTGAATTCGACCTCCCCTCTAATGTTTTCTAGCACAAGTCCCTTTGTGTCTTCACCATCAATTTCTGGAACGCGATCGATTCTATTAAATATTCTTGAGGCAGCAACAGAAGCTTCTGTGAAGTATTTCACCTCAGGCAGAGCCATTCCAAGTGATCTACATAACATTTACCAGGCATTTTCTATTATGAAATTGAATTAAAGAGAAATAATTAGATTTTACAAGTTCCACAGGGTATATAGCTCGTCCTTCTTGAAACATTTTCACCTTAGCAACCTTTAGAACTTAGATTAAGTTATTATGTCATCTATATATATATTGAATATAGTAATTCATACAAGTCTGAATATATCTTTTAAACAAATAAAAGCAGTTGATATAAAACATTTTTATAGAGTCAAATTTGAGATGGAGACAAAATTACGTTAATCCAATCATTCATGACCTTTTACGTAGATTATCTAGCTGGAAAAACAAAGAGTGCTAGTATGGCTAGTCAACAAAATTTTGTTAGCTACGAGCAAATTAACGACAATGTTCTAATCGTTTATTGTGGTAGAGCTTGTCTGAATTGATCGTCACAAAAATGAGTTGGGAGAACTCGGCAAGGATTTAATACAGTTTTCCTTTTCCTTACACTCATAAATGAATTATCATCATATATATTATATTGTAGGATCGACATATCATTACATTCGACACCAATGCTTGGTATATACCTATGATTATCCATATACCAAGATTTTATGTGACAAAACAGGCTTCTCAATACTGTTTCAGCAGAAATGGAAGATCCAGTACAGGCCGTATAGAACTGTAGGGTACCAAATGACATTTTATCTATAGGCAAAATACATTGACACCTCCTTGAACTTGAAAGTCCTATTCTATTTCATTTACATATCTTAATTGAGTACCTAAACACATAATAAAGTGTTCATAGATACTTCCGACTTGAATTCTAGAAAAGCATTTGCATGTTTTTTCAAGTGTTCATTACGTAAATAAGTTAACCACATGAAATATATCACTTCCTCATCAGCCTCAACTAGAACAAGCCGGTAGCTTTATGATGCTTTACGACTTGTAAAGGCAGTTAACTTATGTGCATAAATGGATGTTTGAGAACATATTTTTTCGTAATTTAACCTAATAATACAACAACAACAACATACCTAGTGGAATCCCACAAGTGGGGTCTGGGGAGGGTAGAATGTACGCACACCTTACCACCACCTCATAGAGGTAGAGAGGCTGTTTCCTGGGAACCCTCGTGCTCCATTGAAGTAGTCTATAGTTTGAATTTCTAATGAAATAAACTGACAAGTTGAAGAGGTTATCGACTAATCTGTAAGTCAATTGCATTAGAAGGATTAAAAGACACTCACAGTCCACCCAAGACAAAAGAAACTCCAGCTGCATAAATTCTGCCCCCACTTTCTCCATTATGCATAATCAAATGGCTTCCATACCAAGCAAGTAAAGCCCATATTGCAAATGACAATCCTGTGCTTCCAACAGCAAGACCTTTTGCAATTCCTTGCTTCATCCCCAACTTTATTGTTCCATCAAGAATCAAGGAATACCTTTCGATCACACTCTTCTCAGCAGTAAATGAATATATTGTTTTAATGGAGCTAAGTGCTTGCTCTACAATTGCATTTGCTTTGCTGTATTCCTTGAAGGACTTTCCAGACAAATAGTGTAAATATTTTCCATAGATTAAACCAGGGATTATCAGGAGAAATACTGTTGGTAAGGCAACTAAAGCCAACCTCAACGAGAAGTAGGCCGAAAATACAATTCCAGAGATGAAAACTGTTGAGTGCATAACAAATAGAGGTACCTGCATAATGCATATACATCACTATAAAACAACAACAACATCATAATCAGTGGAGTCCCACAAGTGGGGTCTAGGGAGCGTAGAATGTATGCAGACCTTACCATTACCTCATAGAGGTAGAGAGACTGTTTCGTGGAAACCCTCGTCTCAAAAATCCATAAGCAAAATAAATTAGATATGGAAAAAAAAAAAGGAAAAAAAGAGGAAACAGAAATAGCGACTAATAACAAAAATATTGTTTTTCATCATCTCTTCAACATAAAACTATAGTGCTGATTTCTTCTAGGGTCACTCAATTAATACCTTCCTTCGTAAATCAATCTGCTTGTTTGATTTTAATTTTGCACTATTCAATTTAAGAATTTTTTAAATTTTGTAGTCTTAAAATAAGTACAGTACAGTGTACTAAACCATCATTTAATTTATCATATGGTTGCTCAACTAACACTTCCTCTGCTTCAATTCATTTATTTGATTTTGACATTGCACAACTGAATTTAAGAAACTAAACAAGAAGACTATTGAATCTTGTAATTTAAAAAAATATATGTAAAGGGTATCAAAATGTCTTTTAATTTTGTTATCTCAATAATGTTATATGGAAAGTTGAAATTAAGGTTGCCAAAAAAAGGACGTGTTTTTTCAAACAAATTAAAAAAGTACAGTTAAATAGCTAAGTGAAAAACAAAAAAAGGTAAGTATTAGTACAATCAAAATTACATTCTTTGTCGAAGAAAAATTGAAATGATTAACAAAAAAATAATAAATTCTTGAGATAATAATTATAAGTTGAGTAAAAATCAATCGAAAAATTTTAGGTATATATAAAAGAAGTTTATTTCCATTAATATCATGTGATGTCAGAAACTGAATAGACAGATTGTGTTGAATAAATGTTTACCTTTTCACTTAGAACTTCTTGTATGAGAGAGGTATCTTTAGAAATGCTGTTAGTAATTTCAGAAGTGGTAGCTTCTTGTGAATCAAAAAATCCAACTTCTTGCCTAAGAATGGCTTCCAAATATTTGTACCGTATTTTTAGCACTTGCCTCTCACTAGTTTTGCTCCAGCAGTAACCTTCTGCAAATATTAAGTAATTATTAATTATTTGTTGGATACAATATTCATTTTCTTCATTGGGATTTTAGGGTTTCTCATAAATGTGTTAGGGTTTGACCTTTTTTTTTTTTTTAAAATCATCTAATCTAGGGCAAAAAGTTTATCCTAATTATTTTTATTTTAATCCATTTTAGATAAGAAAAAATTCAACTTGTATAAATTGAACATCCTTCCTTCTCACATAAAAAGGGTATCTACAAAAATTAATCTCTCCGTATATTTATATTGTCATATGTAGGTCCATGGTCATTCAACGTTTACAATTGTTACCTTCCGCATGACTAACTTAGTATTAATTATTTCGATCTAAACCATAAAAGTGTTGTAGAATTACCCATAAATGCCACAACCATGACTGCCAATCCCAAGAGTACAAAATACAAGCTGCACTGTAAAGAAAGCAAAGACATTAGAAAGATACTACAACAACATATTTAGTGAAATTCCACAAGTAGGGTATGAGGAAGATAGAATGTACGCAGACCTTACTATTATCCTTAGAGATAAAGAGTTTATTTCCTAGAACCATATTAGAAAGACAAAACAAGAAATCTAAAGAAAATGGGTGTGTAAGTTCAAATTTGAAATGCTAACCTTTTCAATTTGTTCCATGAAATTGTGATTGTTTTGTTGAGTCTTGCCATAACCCAAGCTATTAAAAAGCTGGATAACATATAACAGCAAACAATTTGTTGATATCCCATCTCCGATGGCTCCAATTGTCCCCAAACACATCAATAAAATGTCTGTTCCATCAGCACATCTGAAAATTATTCCTATTGAATTCTTGTTTTTATTTTCAAACCCCTTTTCAGTTGAACAACTCATTCTTTTTTCTGCAAGAAAAAAAAATCTTTGATTTTCTTACTGACCAAGAATGAACAATACTAATTAACTTACAATATATTTATAATAAGTTTGATTTAATTCCGTGGTCCCCGGATTTCCTAATTCCATAACATCTACTTAAAATAATATAAAGAGAAGTTTGTTTGTTGCATGAAAATCTTTAATTAAAAAAAATGACCCGATCCACCATAACACTTTATAGAGTGTTCCAACAAAGATGACTATGACTAATAATGTTCTTAATTATTAATTGTTTTTTTATATATGGTTCATAATGTTTCTTGATCATATCTTTAATATTTTTTTCTTTTGATTTGATTTGTTGATACAGTTATGATAGCGCTAGCTAGGGTGGTCACTTTTCTTCCAACCCTATTAGTGATGTAATACAATCAAACAAGAAGGGCCATAAATAATTAACTTTGGAAAAGGGGAGTGGAAAAAGAAAATATTAGAAAAAGAAGTAAAAAGAACAAACCATTGGGTAAGCATGCAAATGATTATTTAGGTTTCCATCGTTTGCGTTAACGGTTCCATATCTTTTGAGTAATTTTTTTTTTATTAGGAAAAAAAAAAATAACTGCCCCTTGGGTCCATTTTTACTAGTTAACTACAGGAAAAATACAATGTCCTTCTTTATATATTCAATTTTAAAATATATATATATATATATAATTGTTATTTGATATGACGGATCATAAGGGATGGTAATTATAATTTTCGAATAAAATGCAAGATTGTTTTATGAGAAATTTTCATAAATAGTCTAGAATTAAAACTTAATATGGTCAAATAGTTATATTTTACATAATTACATGACATAATCTCGACTACGTGACCTGGAGGGGAAGGAAAGAGGCTAGCGAGATCGAGAGGGGGAGGAAAGAGACGAATTGTATATGTTTATTCGTCAAATTTTATGTATATATCTGTCAAATACTTGTGTATGTGTAACTAATGTATATGTATATTTGTACATGTGTAACTAATATATTTATATACATGTTTATCTCATATATACTGGGTGATAACTTTGTCTATTCCATCCCTCAGACCAAACAACCAGTCATTCATTTTTAATTTTTCTCCAAGTATTAACTATAGTTATTTCTCAATAAAATTTTCCAATTATTAAATTTGTTGTGTTGAAAGGATGATACAGTAAATCGTTATTTTATTTTTTGCTCCTCAAGAAAGTATATCAAGTTAACATTGGACTACCAGGAATTAGTTCCGCAACTGATGCATATTATTAACATTATTTTACCAAAAAAAAATTAACATTAGACATGCAAAAATAAATGGAAGAAGTACATGATAAAAAAAAATTAATATATACCCCCCTCTGTTTCATTACTTTGTCTCTATTATTAAAATTTTTCTTTTTCACTATCTATTTTAACAAATCAAGATAAATTTATTATTTTCTTTCGATATTTAAGTAAGTCAATAAAGTATTGATTGTCAATTTCAAATTTTCAAAGCATAATTAAAAAGATTAACTTAGTAAAATTGACCAAGTCCTTCTAGCGTGGAAAAAAAAAAAGAAATTTAATGCTTAATCATCTCAAAAGACTATTGCAAACTTTTTTAAAAATAAGCAATTTTTATTTTACAAACCTCATTAAAATACTATTAAATACTATTCTTCCTCACAGATTACTGTTCTGCACTACTTGTGAATTATTCTCTCTTTCTCACTATTTTTAATTTTTGAAATTAAAGTGAAAGAACTCCGGTCCTTCCCATAATAGAAAGAATTCGTTATAAGATTATTAAATTTTTTTAGCACTTAACTGTTAATAACCCCATAAAATTCAATTTCTTAATTATCCAACAAAACATCTATGTCATGGTCCTTACTTTGACAAAGTGTAAATATCTAAATTTCATATTTTTAAATATTTTTTAAGTATTGTCATTATTAAGTAACACTCAAAAATTTGTATTCTTTTTTTGTTTTATGTTCAATCGAGCTTGGACAAAATAGCAAAAAAGATATTATTAGCATGATAAAAAGCTCTTACTCATTAATATCTTTGCTAGCAACAATTATGATCTCTTGGGAGAATTGATGCTAACATTTTTAGTAACACCTTAAGATACATAACCTTAAAAATAAAGGATAAAGGTTCAAATGAAGAAAAACTTACCGTGGATGCATATATCTAGGCACTTAATATAAAACTATACTTTATAAAAATTTGATTGAGTTATGAGTCCTCCTTTAATCTGGTATATATTTATAACATTAAAATAAAAGGATTAAACTCTAGAGTAAAAAATTATATATGTCACCAATCGAAACGTTGGGTTTTCTAATAATTGTGATTTTTTCGTTAGTAGGCAAATAGGCTAATGCCTATATATGAGTATACGTCTACGGTCATTTTCAAGAAGATAAAATATATACAGAATACTACTCGCAACAAAATCTTTATATACTATTATACAGTAGAAGACAATTGATAAAAGATAAATCAAAAGCCAAATTATACTAGAACTAATCAAAATAAAGTCCAAAAAGGTAAAGTTTTATGAAAAATCTGACCTCGATCTTGAGTCCTGAACTTTGAACAACGACGTTCTTTCATCCACACAAGAATATAATGAAGATGCTAAATAAAACTTGTTTATTTTTGTAGAGTCAGTTGAATCTCCTCTTAAACTATATTAAGTGTAGTTATTATATATATAGGAAGAGAATTTGGAAGTGTTTTATTTCATCACATGGCTATAAATTAAATACTATTATCAAGAATCGTCTCAATACAGCACGAGCAAATTTCGTAAAACCAAAGCTTAATTAAAAAATTCTTAGGTTTTAGATTATCTAATAATTTTGTTCAGACATAACGCGTTTTTATACTTTTACTTTCAACATCACCTTTTTTTGGTTCCTTATGTTTCTGCCATCATTATGCATTATAGAATCCTTATATTTCTCCATTCTTAACATACCCTCATCTCATTAATTTTTTATACTATCACTTTTGGAACGTACAATGCAACGTCAACATTCGAAAGAGACTATTGTAGCTCTCTCAGCTCATATTGACTTGACATATATTTATTAAAAGAAAAAAAGAAATACTCTTATCGTGAATCAGTGAAATTAAAATTTTTGCTATACAACATTTTTTCCACTCATATCCCTCCGAATCACAGAAATTGGACAAAAACTTCCTAATTTTTCTATGTGAAAATATTACTATTTTTTTCACCGGTTCAATCGAAAAATTTGTGAGAATAGTCACTTAATTTTTTTAGCAAAAAATTTCAATGGAAAATTAAAATAATATTCTTTTAATAGTAACAACTTTTAAAAAGAATTTTATTAAGGATGTATTAAGGATTTTATTTAAGGATAGTAAAACTAGAATTATTATTAAGGATACTAAAACTAGAATTTTATTAAGGATCTATTTCATAAAATAGTGATAGCAATTTTACTAATTTTAATTATTAGAGTCTAAATTTTTTTATCACTATTTTATGTATTTTAATATTAAGAACAAGATGAGGAATAATAAAATTCTTTTCATTTGCTAAGACAAACAACTGACATAAAAAAATTTTTTTTAGCATAGGACGATTAAGTAAAATGAAATAAAGGGAGTACCGCTTTTATGTGGTTATTCAATAGGATATCATAGGAAAAATAATACTGTAAAATTTCTTAATTCTAAAATAATAAGTAGAAAAATAGAAGAAGAAGATATTGTCAATATACGGCCAAAAAAAGTATTGTTGATAATATAGGGTCAGGTATAATCAAAAGGATAAGGCTACTTCTCCCTTAATCAGATGTTTCAATTCAAATTTTGAAAATGAAAAAATTCTTAAATAGGGTTGTATGCGGCACAAATTCAAAAATATAGTCGAATTTCAATATAAACATAGATAATGGAAAAAAAAGAGGGAGTGTGAATTTAATTTTATGTTGTTTCCGAACCATAATTAGTATGTCCGTTGTAAAACGAAAAGCAGGCGCATTAACTCTCAAAATGGAAAACCGCACTCAAATTGCAAACACACTTGAACATTTCACACGTGCACAAAAGACATGCTCTAACCATATCAAATTAAGACAATTAATCTGATAAAAAAAAAACTAAGACAATTAATTAAATGTTTTTGAGAAAGAAGTGGATTTTTAATGGTGTAAAAATAAAATAAAAATAATTTTTAATTTTGGTATAACAATATTTAATTCTTTTTTATTACGTAAAAGATCACTTATTTTAAAATGAAAGGAGCAATAACAAAGTTTTTGCTTAGAAGATATACTCTACCTGGTAAATCATACTTTCTCTATTCAAAATAATTGAATTATTGAAATATTTTTTAGTGTTTAAAATAATTGAATTGTTCACTATTTAAGATAAATATTAATTTTTTTTAATGATCAATTATTATTGGATTGTTCACTATCTCGTAAAAGATCATTTATTTTTAAGTAATTTTTAAATAATACATATTACTCTGACAGGAAAAAATAATTTATTACAAGTAATATTGTAATTTTATAGTTAAAGTAGATGAAGAAATATTAAATAATAATTAAAAGGAATGACACAGTAAAATTAAGCAGACACATTCATTAATAGTCAATGTAAAATGTTACAGTCAGTCGGACACAAGAAAATAATTTATTATGGATAATATGTAATTTCATAGTTGAAGAAGATGAAAAATATTTAAATAATAATTAAGAGAAATGACATAGTAAATTTAAGTAGAAACTTTAATAGCCGCCGACGTTATTGTGATTTCATAGTTGAAGTAGATGAAGAAATAATTAAATACTTTCTCCGTCGCTGACACCCTTTGACTTGACACAATCTTTAAGAAAAAAGGAAAACTTTTAAAACTTATGGTATAAAATCATTCTTAGATATTTGTGTGGCTGAGAATCATTTCATTAAGGGTAAAATGAAAATTTTAAAAGTAAATTATTTTCAATTAGAGTCATGCAACTCAATAATCACTTATCTGCTTCAAGCAGTTGAAGCAGACACGACAATTCTAAATTGTAATCGTCTATTATATAAGAGAATAATAATTATAATAATAAAAATAATAGTGACCGCATATTTTTGGGGGCAAAGTTAGTTCAGTGTTTTTGTTTGTTCGCTTTCTAGTGAAAACTGAGTATTCCACATCTACAAATAGTAATATTCCATCCGTTTCAATCGAACCGTTATTATCTTAGAAATACAAGACAAAAATTGATACATCTTTTCAATGCATAATATATAAATATAGTATATAATATGCTTTAACTAATATTTATATCTTTCAAATTTGAATGTGAATAAGTAGATAATTAAATTTGTATAAAATTAAATAATAAACGCATGTATTCTATGAGGCATAACACAAATCAGTTCAAATATATCTCACACTAATTATCATATTGAATGCATCATGAGATCTTACATGAATTATCATATAGGTATATTCTTTATTCCATCTTTTTAATAATTTTCAAATTTAAGATATCTTTATTAAATCAAGATAGTTTAGTAAACTATATATTACATTTTTTTAAAATTAACATACTTTTATTAAAACAACACTTATTTTGAGGATAAATTACTAATTAAGTTGAGTTTAAGCGCAAAATAAAGAGAAAAATATGTCACTTAGTGGAGTCCACTATTATTTTTAGGTATATACACAGAGAGCTAGAATAATTTATAATGGAATTCTTTCTTTTTCCTTTGCGTGTTTTGAGCAATTATAAAATATAAAGCTCCTTTCTTAAAAGTGGTCAAAAGTAGTCCACCATCCTAAAAGAATAATGTAGTGCGATTATTTGGGTTATTAAACTAATGTACGTGCTAAACCATAAATTATCATCTTGAACATGTGCTCAGGGAATAACTATAATAAATGTCATTTATACTTTTAATTACAAAATTCAATATTTTATCCCTTAAAATTTCTCAACAAAAAATTATTGTCCACGATTTGAAGTTATCAATGATAAGTTATTTTGTCAAGATGCACCTAACGAGTGAGTAGCTATTTTTTAATCCTAAATTTAGTTAAATCTTGAACTTAAAATTAAATTAGCAAGCAAAGTGCTTGACTTAAAAAAATATTTTAAGTTTAAATAAGTATAGAAACATACATAAGTTAAAATTTTTATCTTATGATATTTGGCAATAATAAATTATGAATGCGTCCAAACTAACTCTAATTAAAAAATAGCATTATCAAAGACATTTTGTCTCTTAAGCTAGAAAAAAAGTTTTATGTTTACGGGAAAGTATAGAAAAATATAAATAGCATATATATGTTAATCATATTTATTAGGTTTTGTGTAGTATTGTGAAAGCTTAGTTTAATTGTGATTTAAATATTTGCAATTGTCAAATTGGCTAGACTTCAGTATTGAATGCTTGAACAATGATAAAATGCGTGTGTGTATTTGTAAGTTAATTAGCTGGTGAAATGGAGGCCAGGGACGTGCCCTGAGATAGTATGAATTATTATTGAGTAATCGAAATACATGGATAATACAATTATATAATTTTTAAATTTTATATAAATACTTTATGCTAATTGATATTTGTGCTTATTTATATTAAAATTTGAAATCATAGATTAAATTTGAATCATGACAATGACCAAGAATTGACAATTGGTAATAGTAATATTAAAAATAATAAACTTTGAACCAAATTCAAATATACTAAGTATATTGCAATCTCTTTTAGCACACTCCTCTCTAGTTCAATCCTGAAAAATAAAATGATTTTCATTTAATATGTATCTTATTTTTTTAAAAAAATTATCTATAAAAGGTAAAAACTATAAAAATAATTGTTTAAAAATTTCACACCGTTATCCAAACTTTTAAAAAATTATTAAAATTTAATTGACTATTAAAAAAGCAGAGTAGCTTAAACTACTTTATATTTTAATTGTAAAAATTAAAATCTGTTATTTAAATTATACAATTAGTTAATTTAATTATATAGATATTTGATAAATTATATGGTGCTGACATGTGGCACTTTTTGCTTCTCCTATTATATATATATATACATACGTATATACAACTAATTTATATTTTACATACATAAATTAAAATCTGTTATTTAAATTATACAATTAGTTAATTTAATTATATATATATTTGATAAA
>JAPFFP010000070.1:15767856-15781111 GCA_026153255.1 Solanum medicagineum
CATCAAACAAAGCCAAATATCTCATAAGAAAATATTAGCACTGGCTAATCCGAAAGACTCATACCACATAACAATGGCCACCAACACCTCAACCATTGCCCTCATGGCCACTTATCACATATCATAGACGAGAAAGACTACCCATTCCTAGCCAAACTCTAAATCCTCCAAATTCATCTACTTCAGCAAAAAATCAGCCACATATGGCTTCCTTCTCCCCTCCACCAGCATCTCCTATTCAACTTGACCTACCAACCCGACCCCAACCAAACCAACCAGCCACCAAAGTACACCCAATGACTACCAGATAACAGACCCATAGCCTTAAATCTCGTCAGTTTCTCACAACCACTACACAGTCTCCAAAAATCCCCACCACTCATAAGCAAGCCAAGCTAATTCCAATGGAAAGTAGCAATGCAAGACAAATTTAATGCTCTTGTTCACAACCGTACTTGGGATTTGGCTCCATGTGACTCTTCCAAAAACATGGTAGATTGTAAGTAGTTATTTCAAGTTAAATATAAATTTGATGGTTTTGTTAATAAATACAAGGATCGTCCGGTGGCTAAGGGGTTTACACAGCCCTGGACATTATTATCATTCCAATTTCAGTCCAGTATTCAAGCCTGCCACTGCATGTCTTGTCCTGACTATCGTCACTCAGTTTGATTGGCTTGTTCATCAGCTAGATGTTAACAATACCTTTTTACAGGGTCATCTCACTGAGCAAGTATATGTGCTACAACCACCAGGATTTGAAAACTCTGAGAATCCTACCCATGTATGTCATCTTCAGAAGGCAATTTATGGTCTCAAACAAGCCCTTCATGTTTGGTACACCAGACTCAAAAATTATCTCCTTACTTTGGGTTTTGCTAAATCACTTTCTGATTCCTCACTCTTCATTATGCATAAAGCTGGATTTACTGTACATTTTAGTTTATGTGGATAATATCATAGTAACTAGTAATCATCAAAAATGTGTTCATTATATCATTGAGGATCTTTCTCACCGGTTTTCACTAAAGGACTTACGGCCTCTTCATTACTTTCTTGGCATTAAGGTGATTCATTCTTCTACTGATCTTTTTCTTTCTCAATAGAAGTACATGATGGATCTCCTACATGAGGTAGCTATGGATAATTGTAAACGTTTTTCCACACCTATGATATCTGTTATTGTTTTTTATCCCTCGTCTGATGATCATCTAGTTGTTTGCGTACTCTAACTCAGACAGGGCATGGGATCCTCAAGATTGAACATCCACCACTAGTTATGTTATTTATCTTGGTCATTCTCCTATTTCATGGTCTTCAAAGAAGCAACGTTCAATTTCTCGTTCCTCTATAGAGGCAAATATCGGGCAGTGGCTGCTACTACTTCTGAAACTAACTGGCTAACTCATCTTCTTCAGGAGCTTGGATTTCCCTTGACTGGTGTTCCAACAATTCTCTGTGACGATATTAGCACCACTTATATTTGTGCGAATCATGTTTTCATAGACGCATGAAGCATGTGGCCATCGACTTCCATTTTGTTCGTGAGCAAGTTGAGCGCAAACAACTTGAAGTTGCCCATTTGCATGCTGCTGACCAAATTGCAGATCTTCTTACAAAGCCTTTTCCACGTGCACTTTTCAGTAACCTTTTTTCCAAGTTAGGCGTAGTAGACCTCGACGCCAACTTGCGGAGGCATAATAACAGCTAGCAGATAGATTCCTTCTAGGACTCTTATTACTTGTAGGACTCCTTTTATTCAATATTTAAATTAAATTTGTACTTATCAGTTTTCTTATCTTTAGGATTGTAATTATATAGATTTCTTGAAGTTGTTATTTATTCTCTATTAACCCCTTTGTATTCAAACAACTATAGAAACAATAAACAAAGGAAAAATAAAACCAAATTCATTATGTATCCTTAAGGAATTTAATCCCCTCACTGTACCCGAGGTTTGTCGATTATTTCCTCCCAGGATAAAACAGATTAACAACTACAAAATATTGGTACCTCAAATTCTTGTAGTTTTCAGCGAACTCAAGAACCAGCAAAGGCTTTCATACAGACTCGAATTTTATTTGTAAGAAAATTTATGCAGAAGAAAAAGAATTTTTTACTCAGAGAAAAAATGCAGAAGGATTCTCTATTTATAGGGAACAACAGGTGCGAATCCACCTGTTCAGAACAATCTCATCCGTTCAGAACAGGTGTGATGCCTTTTGGGAATGAACATGACTATTCTAAAAGAAAAAATAATAATACCAGAAAAGGAAAATATTAAGATTGGTTAAATAAATTTTGTCCAAAAAAATTATCAATCAAATCATTTGCTGAAGCGAAGCGACGACGACGACGACGACAATGTGAGGAGATCCCCTTTACTTGACTCTTTAAAAGTTAGAGTGAGTGTTTCCCAATATGAGGATAATATTTTCCCTCTATTATTAGATAAGGGAGAATGACTCTTCATTTTCCTTTGCTTAATTACCCCATATATTCCTTATCCCTTCATTTCCTTTCGATCTTTATTTCCCTCTTCACACTTATTACTTAAACCCAACATTCTCAACCTTTTATATTATAGTGGCTATATAAGAGCCAACACAACGATCAATAAAAGAAACGTTCATCTGCTACCAGTTCTCTTTCTCTTTAATGATCACCCTTTTTTTTTTCTTCATTTTTTGGCGCTTCCACCGGTACGCAGTACCACTCACCAGCACATGCACGACGCAACTCTTGTAAATATGACTTAGATGAAAAGATATCATTTAAGCTTTTTTAAACACATTGAAGCTACTTGGAATATGAAGAGGCTGGATGCATTAGATGTCCTCTGAGAATGTCGTTAGCAAGTGACTTTTGAATAAAGATTTTCTATCATCTGAAGCAGAATATAGTGAACCATGAGGAGATGTTTCTTTTCTTTTTTCTTGGGGTTGGGACTTAGGGCTGCTGGGAAAAGAGTACTTTCTTGGACATGCATAAATATTGTTGTATGATTTGCCAAAGAGATTTTTTCATTTCATATAATCAAACTATAGTTTGTCTCCTGAACTAGAGAAGCAAAGAAATTAAACTCTCACTTGGGTGGTTTCTTTTGCTCTAGTTAGTTGTTATCTTTTAAAGCAGAGTATCATTGATGCATTTCTTTAAGTAATTTTACTTTACATGTAGAATGTAATTTTATTATAATAATTTACTATGTTACCCCTATGTAAATATTAAATATTAGTAATTTAATCGTACTAGGATATTATACAATACTTTACATGTTTTAATCTTTATAGTATTTAAGTGATTAATTATTCACTTTAATATTTTAATTTGTAATTAACTATTATAGCTTTTACAGTTTTATAAACATAATTTTCGTACTCTATCTGCTTAAACATAATTTTCGTACTCTATCTGCTTTTTATTAATGCAAATTCTCATTATCATTCTTATCGGGTAAATCAAAAATCGAACTGTTAAGGACTTAAAATCGATAAATCGAAAATTGATAAAAGTTATTTTATTGATTTCTTATTGGTTTAGCATATTTAAAAATCGAAAGTCAATAAACCAAATCGAAAATGTATAAAATCAAACTGAATCGATCGATACACACCCTTCGCATGATAGGAAAAAATTGTGTTAGGCAAATTCAATGGGACGACTGCAGGGTGGGAAATTCACTCATCAAACCAACTTAGCCAATCCTCACGCATCCTATAGTCGTATTATCAACTTATATTTATGTCAAAATTGTTTTATTTATTTTTATCCTCAAATTTTCAATAATTCTCTTAACATAGAGCAGAGGAAAGGCCTGCTATCAGCTTGGTCGGTTCAATTTTGAAGTTTATCAATGATTAATTTGTAGAT
Source organism: Solanum medicagineum (assembly GCA_026153255.1). Classification (NCBI taxonomy): domain Eukaryota; kingdom Viridiplantae; phylum Streptophyta; class Magnoliopsida; order Solanales; family Solanaceae; genus Solanum; species Solanum medicagineum. Next base: position 15,771,730 of record JAPFFP010000070.1, read on the forward strand.
ATACTAAATTGTTATAAAATTATTATGATGTTGATTTTTCAATTGTCCATTTTTTGGTAATTGATCATTATCGACATAATTGCTAAGATTTAACACAAAAAAATGGAAAAAGTATACAAAATAGACCTATTTGAAATTATTTACCCTTAATAAACCAAATCTAAACTATTTACTTTTAATGGACCCATTACCCAAACTATTTACCTTTTTACCCACTTACCCTTTTTTATTTCGCGTGCTGACACCATGTTGATGTCAGCATAAAATACTATGAAATATACTCTGGCGGGTATATATATGTCATAATAGTATCATATAGAATGAACTCACTCCTTTGTGATATTTTGGCGGTATATAGATACTCAATTAGTATATAGAATTTTTTTAAAGAAATAAATAAAAAAATTATTAAACTCTAAATTAGTAGAAAATATATTCGTTATATACTCTGTCGGTATATTTCTACTATATTCGTATCATATAGGATTGAGCTTAATCATCTGTGATACCCTGTTGGTATATATATACGCTATTGGTATATCATACAAGCAGGTGCTGATGCCAGCATAATGTCAGTGTGCAAATTTTAATATTAGGAGCAAAATTTTAATAGTATGGGGGTACAAAATGTAAAGAAGTATATGAATGTAAAGTTTGATTTAAAGGGGTATAAACTTAGTTTTACTAAAAAAAATTGAAAAACACTTAAAAATAAGGTGACAAACTAAATGAATCATGCACATGAATTGATAGATTGCGTATTGTTGCTCAAAGCATACACTAATATATCATTAAATAACCGATAGTTGAGACAACTAGAAATAAAAGTATGAAACTTAGCTCTAAGCAAAGACTTTATATATTGAATGGTACAAATATAATTTATTAATTTACTATCAAGTTATGCGTTATCAATTGACAATCGATAACAAAAAAAATAATCAAAATCATTATCAAAATCACTAAATTAATATACTATCATCAATAGGTTTTAAATAATATTTTTATAGGAATATTCTGGTCCTAGTATAAAAGAAAAAGTTGTTAAATCATTATTCTAAGGAAATTGTGAGGGCATTTCCCCCAATACTTATCCAAGCAAAACTTATTATAGATCCCAGAATGCTCCTCAAGACTTGCATCCCCTCCACCACCATAACCACCACACTCGTTTCCTTCTCCAAACCTTGTCTTCTTCTTCCCTTCTCACGTAAAGTTTCAATTTTTCCTCGCACTTCCAAAACCCCATCTCTCTACACTCCACCAAAGATGAGTTGGCTCAACAAATTGGGTTTTGGTGCTCGTCCTGCTACTTCCATGGACTCTTCTTCCTCTACAATTGCACAAGGACCTGATGATGACATCCCAGCTCCAGGACAACAATTTGCCCAATTTGGAGCTGGATGCTTTTGGGGTGTTGAATTGGCGTTTCAGAGAGTTCCTGGGGTTACAAAGACTGAGGTTGGATATTCGCAAGGCTATATGGATAATCCTACCTATGAAGATATATGCTCTGGGACTACCTTTCATTCTGAGGTTGTTAGAGTTCAGTATGATCCTAAGGAGTGCAATTACGATACCTTGCTTGATGTATTTTGGGATCGGCATGACCCCACCACCCTCAATCGACAGGTGGGTTTCTGAAAATTTTTCTGTTTATTTTGTTTGTGGTATTCATTAATGGATGATTCTTGGTTGAATTGATTTGTTCATTTTTGCTTAACCCTAAATGGTTTAAGTTGAATTTTGGTAGAGAAAGTGATGTTAGAATCTTGAACTTCCATGGTCTGCTAAGGTAATTGATTTGTAAGTAGTTAAGAGCTTATTCCCCTGTAGGTTGGCTAGCTGTGTATGGTCACTTCTGATAATCTTGTTGCACAATTTGAGTCTTTGTGGGGCATACAATAGTTTGGGTGCTCATAACCAAAGTCAGGTCTTTATTGGCGGTAAAGTAGTATTAGTTTAGCATAGGTTTTTATCCATTGGAACGTCCACTTACCCAACCACCTTTTTTTGAAATGTTATTAGGTACATCATCAAAATGCTGAATTTTCTTAAAGATTATGCCTTTTGAAGATCTTCAAAGATCATATTTTGCTTAAAGAGTTTGCCTTGTGATTCTAGTTTGAGGATTTGGTATTGAGTTCTTTGTTAAGGGGCAACCAGTCACACATCGAGAGAGTACCCTAGGCGTGACCGGCACTCAGAAACCATTGCTGGTCTCTGAGAGAATTACTTGGCTCCATTCATTCATTCATTAGTGGAAAACATAAATGAAAACAGAGAAATACTCCTGTGGGCTCTTAAGATCAACATTGTAGAAAGAAATAATCTTTAAGAGACAATAACTTAATGAAAAATTTAGTCATAACTCCATATCGAAGAAATAGTCTCAAGAAATAAACTCTAGTACATCATCTCTATTTATGAAGCCTCTAACACTATCAAATGGTGGTAATGACATGTCCATGGCTACCTCAAAAGAGATTAAAAGTAATAACCTGATTCCTCCAAGTGCAAGGAGGTCACACCACAGCTTTGGGAATGGTCGAATCTTCAATGGGTCACCTACTGAGGATTTCATGTACTTGCATCATGAAAAGATGCAATACCGAATGACGTTAGTACGTAGAATGTACGGTATGTAAAATGGTTGAAAAGTAAGGACATACATCGAAGAGTCAACTCGAGAAACTCATTATCAACTCAACTCGGAAAGACTCTACTTAGAACTTAACCTTACCTCAAGACTTATCTTAATATCAATATGATATGCAAGGTTGAAAGTAACCGTACTTTCATCAGTTAAAATTATGAATATGCAACCTCATGAAAAATAGTATATTTTCACATCAGGGAGTTTCTCGAACCGACAACCATCATTTATGAGCTAGTGATGATACAACAAAGCGATGTTATTGCCACATCCATCTAGTATCTTGCCATGATAAATGACAAGTCCTCTTTTGGGACAAGGGAGGCATGGCCTCTGTCCTACATTGGCTATGTAGTTATGGGGTTTGATTCAATTGTACTGTCACATAACTCGATGTTAGTACTACTCCCAAAACAGATGCTCATATTAACATCATCATATGGTCTCATTGGACTTAAATTTTAAAACATCAAACTTGTCATCAAACATCATCAGTATCATCGTCATACTTTAAAAACACCATTTGCATCATCATCAAAACATCGTGTTTATAACATTTTTTAACTCAGTGCTCAATTTTTATCAAACTCATTAAAACATGCAATGTTTCAAGTAAAAACAACTCTTTAGATAGTGCGTGAAAAATCATTCATCTCAACGTCTACGTATGCATGGGACGTTTTGATTATTGATTCAATTAGGGTTCATTCAAAGGAATGCACGAATACACATCTCAATCATCTACTCAACTCATGATCATCATCACCATGCAATTAAAGTAAGAAAACTCAGGATGACATTAATGAACTCCAATTCAACTCAGAGATTAGGGCTAAACTCAACTTCGAACTTAATTGCGGAGAATCAACATGTAGGGCGCGTGGACGAACTCAATCCAAGGCTGTGAATAGCCTTGCATACCTGGAATATGGAGATTACAGTCAAAACTCGAAGAACAATGTTTGAATGCTTGAATCCTAGCCTTTTCTCCTTTTCCCTTTGCTTTCAAAAGATTCTAAGTGTTAATGAGGAGAAAGGGTCATGGGGTACTATTAAGGGGCTCAAGGTGACCCTAAAATGACAGGGTTTCAATTAGAAAAGGACGGAAAAAGATGGAACTATCCTTCGTTAAACTGACGGACTGAACCACAAAAGTCTATCTACGGGTCGTGGTCCAGTCTACGAGCCGTAATGGGCCTTTTCGTAGATTGGGATTCCAAATTTCCAGGTTTCTGACCTTGGGTCTACGATCACCTTCTACGAGTTGTAGACTTATTTACGGTTCATCCTGGCAGCTCGTGATTCAAAGTTTGAGAGACTTGGTTTCTAGACCTAGGAACCACAAGACCCTCATTACGGATCATAGATGGAACAACGGGTCGTAGACCTCTCTCGTAGTTCGACTCACACTTGGAAAATTTTTCATGATTTCCCAGATGGGGTTCTATGAATCCCTTCTTACGGCTCGTAAAATGAGTTACGGGTTGTAGACCCAACTCAGAAGCTCAACTCCAAAACTCAAAATTTCACCAAGTGTCAAGGTTAACCACTTGGCCCATCTACGGATCGTAAAACCATCAATGGGCTATAGAAGCCTTTTCGTGGTCACTAGCAGTGCCACTGTGGTCATACCAGGCAGGACAATTTAGGGGGTGTTACGCAACCACTGTGATTTTGGTTTGTTTTTAGATGTTTTAAAAGACGAGTATTATAAAATTTGGACTTCTTTCTATTGAGTTGTACTTATGCCATGAAATATAGTAATATTGGAAGCTTACTATGTCTTCTGTGACATCAAGTGACTAGATGGCTAAATAAATGGATAGCTTTGTATCAGCTTTAGGATTTTGTTAGCAGCCAATCATTTTGACATTACAAATTCTATCTGAAGCACACTTCATTGGATTCCTTGTGAAGGTATAAAATGAGATAGATGCTAATAGTAATTTGGACACTTCTTCTTAGCTTCCTTTTTCTGGATGACTAATAGCCTATTGGCCGAGCTTCAAGTTCCTGTGAGTATTTTCTCAAACAAGATACTTCTTTTGAAAAAGCTCTCAGATGTTAGGGCAAGCTTCTAGGAAAAAATAACTGATTTTAAGCCGTAGCAGAAGCCTTTTTTTTCCTGCTGGGAAGAAGTAGAAATTAGCTTCTCCTAGAATCAGAAGCGAAAGTAGAAATTTTTTTTTTTAAGGAAAAAATACCTTTACAGAAATTTTTACTAGTAGTCATCCTTAATTTAAACGCATGTATCTCTCAACTATAAACAGAATTATACAATATATACACACACACCAAACTATCATCCCTCAATACCTATTGAATCGTGTACTTTGATATATTTAAGTCGTCAAATAAGAATAAAGTAATTATGTATAATTTTTTATTTTATTATTTAGATTTAATTATACTTATTTTGATTAAAAATAAAATAAAATGTGTTGTGTGATTCTGTTGTCTGCAAGACTGCAAAATGAATTTTGCCAAACACATGTTGCTAGTCTTCCAAAACACTTATCTGAAAATCATTTTTAACAAAATTGGCAAAATGGACCCTTAGACCTTCTATGTCACTTCATTGACAAGTTTTCTTGTTCCTATTTTGGGACTAGATCCAGTGGTCTTCGGTCTCTATTACTGTGGATTTTCCGCTAACTGAAAACTGGTGTCTTGGGTAAAGCATAGCTGATACACATTTTCTCGTGATACTTTATCATCAAGCTTTACTTTTACAGGGTTGTTGGTGATGATGAACTATATAATTCCAGATACAACTTTTACAGACAGCAATGATTGTATAATTTATCTAACAGCTTGCGTATGCTGTTTGTAGGGTAATGACGTAGGCACCCAATACAGGTCAGGAATATACTTTTATACACCTGAGCAAGAGAAGGCAGCGTTAGAATCGCGAGACAAGCAGCAGAAGAAATTGAACAGGAATATTGTTACTGAGATCTTGCCTGCGAAGAAATTTTACAGAGCTGAGGAGTATCACCAGCAGTACCTTGCAAAGGGCGGTCGCTTTGGTTTCAGGCAGTCTAGTGAGAAGGGCTGCAATGATCCCATCCGATGCTATGGTTAAGGTCCCTTTGTTTGCAGTAGAAAAGTGAATGGATTTCCCTGTTTGTTTTCGTAAGCTATGTTTTGTTTATATGCTTGAAATTGTGATTTTATACTAGTGTATTTATTTTATCGACATGTTATATAGTTGACTAAAAACAGCAAACAGTACATAAATGCAGTTTCAGGTTATTTCATGTTTGTGAGTGTCATTTCAAGATAAAGTTGTCATATCGAACTTGCATTAGATGCTGTGGTTGATCGACATTGGGTAATTTTTGGTGTCCGTCTTATTTTCTCGTTCAAAGACAGATGTTCGTTGTTTATCTACAACTCAGGTGGTTGTGTGTTGTCTCAGAGATATGAGATGTGGGCAATCTTGCCTTCTTCCTTGTCATTCGAGCGAAATTGGAGCTCTCTCAATTAAGAACAAAAATTCAGTTCCTTAATCCAACCATGTGACAAGCTGATATTCCTTGCTACTAGTTCACGAAAAAAAACCAACTGCTGGTATGTAGTTCCCAATTTCAGGCTGTAGAAACAAGATCAAACACCACTCAAGTGATTACACAACCATAAGAACACATAATAGAACCTGAAGAGAATCAGCAAAAAACACTGACTGAACAGTCATATTATGTTGATTCAGTGAAGAATTTTACTTATGAATTGCAATGTCAAAAGAGATCAAAGTTTGCACAATTAACCGTAAATGGAAAGTTAAGTGCGCAAAAATTATACGTCAAGAGTAATAGTCTTTACATGAGTAGACATTCTCCCCTAGCAACATCTACTCTCTTCATACCACCATTTATATCATAAACATGGTCAATATGATAGTTGTAGTGATAAGTAAGCTCCTCTAATGGCGCAATACTCTTAGAAGCGTCTATCACCATGGTCATACATGACATTCTGAGCATAAAGGTTTGGCGAGCAACTATGGTTGATAAATCTTCCAACATTCCCATATCTTAACGCATCAAGGGTAAACCCATCTTCATCCTTTGAGTCAACTATGAGGTTATTATCACGCACAACGTTCCTTTCTTCATCGTAGTTGCCAATATCAAACAAATACTCATCATGTTCTATTCTATTTTCAGCTTCCTTTTCATCAAGTAACTCCCCAACATATTCACATATAAAACTACCAGATGAAACATAATCTCGGGACCTCAAACCCCATCCTCTCGATTCCGTCTTGAAAACCTCCAAATGGTATCAAGGACCATGTTGGCTAACTCTATTTTTGCAACAAGGGGGACATTTGCAAGATGGACCACACTCATAAACAATACGCTTTGCTCTTGTAATAGAGCCTCTTGTGTTGAATGGAAGCTCACCTCCGTTCCTTGAGGCACAGGGGCATTGCTCAGAATCCAAGCATCCACTCGTGCAATCGCAACCCTGAGGCCTAGAGATATAATACCAATCTGGATATTGCTTGTCGGTAATGTAGTGGAATGGTGGGGGTCTCTCATCATCTATTGCATTGACAACGGGGATCGGTATCTTCTCTTTTCCTTGCGAGACATCATAGTCCACAACAAACTCTTGACTGCATAATCGATTTTGTTGCCTTGTTAACATGAAGGTGATTTACCTTGACTGAAGTTGCTGGCTGTGCCGCTAGTTTATGAGTAAGTTTTGGTTAACCAAGATTTCTTTTCAGCTCAAACTTGAAAACATATTTTCCAGTTGGAGCTCTTTCCTTCCAACACTTAATCACGGTGTAGAGCCCATTGTAAATGTATCTTATATCACTCTTTTCACCATTCATTCTTTGTCGACCACAAATAACCCTCACTGGATATCCCAAGTCCATGGAGTTCTTCAGGGAAAGATTACCGCCTTCAAGCTTTTGATCTTCCACTTTCATATTAACAGATACTTTTGGATTCCCGCCTTGGCCTACATAAATGAATGTTTCAGAAGATACGGCCTCATTCTCATACGGACCAGAATCAACAATGCTAGTTGCAACATCTTTTCTGTTAATATTCACGTAACTGATGCCCTTAATAAATTGGTGATGTAATCCGATCACAACAAGTTCTGTCCTGAACCGGAATTGATCCCCAATTTCAACTCCAGGAACATGTCCAAAAGTCCGCTCACAATTTACTCACTTTTTCTGTTTTTTCAAAGCCATTGCTGCCTCAGTATGGATTCTTCTTTTGGACCGTCCTTCATGTTTCTCTGCTTTATCTTCCAACAAAAGTTTAGTATATACGTCGTCAAAAAGTTTCAGATCTCTCTAACTTCTTTCACTTTCTGAATATGTTCATATTCAGTCAAAAGTCCATGACCAGAAATGCCACACTTGACAGCAGAACTTAAATCTTCTTGAGATACTCTTAGATCAATTTGCTTCTTCGTGACTGTAGAGTCATCTTCAAAAACAACCTTGCACTTGTGTAGAGCTTCTGGACACCTAACTGCTTCCTGCACGATCACACCCTTGCCGCCTTTCTTATTGGCACTTGGGGTCTTGAGACCTGATTTTAGTGAGTTCCACCCGGAGCAGGATAAAATGCAAATATCATCATCATCTACCTGACTCCTGGATTCATCATCATGCTGAACTCTCTTGCTAGGTTCATTTCGACCTTCAATTAGATTTTCTTGTGAAACAATAGCAGGGAATACTGGTCCACTTTCAATAAGCTCGACTTGTAACAACCAATCACATGTTTTTCCTGTATCAGTTGACGGCTTCTGATTAACAAAGAGTTGATGTTGCTGAGTAGACTCATCATACATAAGATTTTCTTCTTTCATCTGATTTCCATTAGAAGGTGGACATGAGGTATTCAAATGACTTGAATCACCAGCCTCTTTTGGATGCACAGCCAAATCATCCTGTTTATCAAAATTACTCGGCACAAAAACACTTAAAGTGTTGGGGAAGCAACGACTAAACACAACGAAAGCACAATACAATCTTTTCCCCAAATAAATAAGATGGATGACAAAAGGCACAAAGAACACAAAATAATTCAGCAGCAGCAGCAGGCCAAAAATTTCCAGCAGCAAATCAGTTTAAACAGCACAAGTAAAGTAAAGAACACGCAATTTACGTGGAAACCCCAAATCGGGGAAAAAATCACGAGACCGTTCAACAACGATCCGAAAACTTCCACTAATCAACAAAACCAAGTGGGTACAACAAGTTCTCCTCTCTAGTAAACACTAGAGGCAAATACAATCATCAAGAAACAACCTTGGCAAGAGAACAATCAACAATTTCACCAAAAATGGAGCAAAAAACCTGAAAACGCAGGTCTAAAATTGTAGCTCGAAAAACGACCTTCCGGGCCTCAAAACGAAAAACTGTTCAGTGGACTTGAAGAGGAAAGTGTCACGAACAACATACTAAAATTTGAGGACGAACGGACTCCGTTTAACCTCTGATCCGGAAGAAAATCAAGCTGCTGCATAGTGAACAGAAATGCAGATTTTTCTTTGCTGCTTTTTCTGTTTTTGATGTTCTATTTTTCTGCTTCTGTTAATTGCTGACTGCTGCTCCTCTCTCTTATATTTTTAATAAATGGGCCAAGATAAATATCAGCATTTGGGAGTAAATTAAAGAGCCCAAATTAAATTGGACTAGCCCAAATTAAGTTGGATTATCCCTCCATGTAGGAGGGATATTTCCTA